>NC_047568.1:13790654-14348154 GCF_902806645.1 Magallana gigas
TTTACATCTTTTTAACCCAACAATTATTTCATTATCACCCCTAAATTTTCTGAAATCAAAGGAATCTGATGGCAGAAATCCTCCACTTTTTTGAGGTTTCTCAACTATAATGTCATGGTGCCGAACTCTTCCTAAACTATGTACTCTGTCTCGAGCTGTTTTTATTTCGCCCTCTTTGACTGCTTGTTGTATAGAGACTCTTCTTCCATCCTCTTTTTTGTAGGCACCAGACTGAACATCTATTACGCCTTTCTCTAATGCCAACTTGACAGGAATAAATTGTTTGGATCTGGGATCAAACACAGACTTCATGTGTACACTACCCTCTTTAGTACCATCTAAATGTTGGACATCAGCAGAGGATGTTGATTCTCCTTTCAACATACCTCTCTGGAAGGCTTCACTGATGGATATTTCTTCTCCAGTTATCTTATTCTTCACAACTCCAGCTCTTGGATCAAAAACTCCTGATTTGATAGCTGAAGGAAGATTGACGTCTTTCCCAGTTGTTGGATCTACCACTGAGTCAACTTTCACTGAAAATGACTGAGAAATTGTATTTTGCCTGACAGAGTCTGTATGTCTGGCAGTGGCCGATCTCACGTTGACATCTCTCACCATGACAAAGTCTTTAGAAACAGCTTCCATGATGGGCATCATTTCTCCTGCTCTTTGGTTGATGTAAGTTTTCCCATCTTGGTCCACTATCCCACGATCCAGTGCTTCTTGAAAACCTATTCTTTCTCCAGACAATGTGTCAAGTACTGACACAACAGTAAGTTCCTTTCTACCTGAAAATAGGACATCAGTTTTCACACTTTTCTGCTGGGGCTCTGTCTTTGTTGCCCAGTTGCTAAGAATCTTGCCATCAATGTAACCTCTTTGATGTGCATCAGAAATACTAAAGGTTCGTCCGGTCAGTGTATTTCTGAAAATTCCCTCATGAGTATCTATAATTCCTCGATCAACTGCTAGATGAAGGGGTATGTTGTTTCCTGTTCCAAGATCTCGAACTGAGTCAACCTTCATTCTACTAGAGTTTTTGCTTGTTGAACCATCCTGGTGATGAATGTATTGAGTTATTTCTAAAGTGTCTGGTGATATGTAATCTACTACAGTTGAAAGAAGAGTCATGCTCTCTTCTTTCCTGATTAAGGGAAGACTGTTAGTATAATCAGGGTAGAATGCTGTTTGTTTGGCATCATGCTGTTCTACATGCTGGGATTCTTGGGTAACATGCTGACTTGAAGTTTTTGGATAAGTTGCAAAGAAAACTTCATCACTTTTGCTTGGTGATGTCTCAGGGGATTTTGATTTGCTTCTTTTGCCTGTCCCAGTCATGGCTTTTTGGATTTTGGAAGCTGCTAAAATTGGTCCTCCTATGAATGCAATCAATCCCATCTTAGCAGCATCCTTCAAAGAATACTGCTCAATTTCCTTGTACTTTAGTTTACCAGATTTCTTATCTATTTGACCATGCTTCAAACCTTCACTGACTGTCAGGAATCTTTTCTTCTCAACATCATAAATCTGATTATCTCCATCAATGAATCCATTGTTGATTGCTTCCTGCAATGTATAAGTTTGTCCTGATTTGGTATCTGTAAACATTCCAGTCTGCTCACTGAAATATCCATGTTCAATTGCATAAGTCAGTGTCATCTTTTCAGTTCTATGTTCTGTTGTCTCAATCAGTGGGTTGATCTTTTCAGTCTTTATAGCCTCCTGAATTGTCATCTGGGTACCTGTATCTGTCTCAGTATACTGATTGCTCTCCAAGTCAAGCATTCCATACTGGATAGCATCAGTAAATGAGATGTTATTGCCCATGCTTATGGTACTCAATTTCATTGGTTTCAGTTGAACTTCTGTTGTTTCAATAGTAACATTGTCCGTTCCAGGATGATAAATATGTCCAAGTTCAACAGCTGAGGAGACCGACATCACCTCTTTGGAATAAGGATGTTGGAAGGTATTCATCTTCTGATTCAGTAGACCCTGATCCACAGCATCTTTCCAGGACATGTGTAGAGACCCACTAGTCAAACCTACCACTTCCTCACTGAATGAGGTGTAACTGTATCCAGGTTGTGGGATCAGGCCCTCATAGACAGCTTCCTTCAGTGTGATCCTCTCTCCCGTCCCTGTGTGAACAATGATTCCAGTTTCAGCATCTATGATGTTCTTCTTCATGGCCTCCCAAAGGTTGATGACGACTCCTGTGCGTGGGTCAATGATACAGGAAGTATCTATGTTCAGAAAATGTCTGTTGATGCATTCTTGAATTGTGATGGGAATGCCGTAATGTGGGACAAAAATTTTTCCATCAAAAGTTGTACACCTATCATCTTGCACAAGTTCATTCAGAGACCAAGGCCCTTCTGAAAAGTTCTCATGTCTAAAAGATTCAAATGCTTCTTGAGAATGAGAAATCGTGGGGCTTGGGTGATGATGTACAACATATGCCATTTCTTTAGTGGTGGTTTTCTGGGCATCTTGATTAAAACTTGGAGGATGATGGTGAACAATATAAGCTGATTCTTTGGTTGTCGACTGTTCTTGCCATCTATTGTCTTGAGGAACATGCACCTCAGACATATTTGTCTTTAAAAATTGTTGTCTCTCTGTCTTCACTGTTGACACTTGTGGTTGCACTTGAGGTTGCTCAGCATGGGATGTCACACAACTTCTTTTAACTCTAGTGACTGTTTCTTGTGGTGTTACAGTGCTTGTTTTCTTGATCTCCTGTATTTTTTCAATTACAGTTCTCAATGTTTCATGAATATGTACATCAATGTACTTGCGCTTGAGAGCTTCATCAATTGATACTGTCTCTCTTGTTTCCTTCACAGTCACAGTTCCATCATTCCAGTTTATCTCGATGTCTGGTGACTTTGACTCGATAAGTGCAGCCTCTGCTAACTTTTCCACAGTTTCTGAATCCAGATATCCTTTCTGGACTGCTTCAGCAACATTGACAACTTCCCCGGAGTCTTTCACAATTACTTTGCCAGCAGGCCAATCAACAGTGATATTATCTTTGATTGTTAGAGAAGAGAGGATAGTGGGAGGTGGAGAGGGAGAGGGAGAAGGAGCCTCTTGCAAGATAGTCTCAGAAATAGAAGCAGAAGGGGAAAAAGCAGAGTCCTTCACCTGTTCAGAAGCAGAAGGAGAAAAGCGGAAAGCAGGAGATTTAGGAGAAGCTGGGATAGGGTTAGTAGGTAATTTAACTCCTGACTTGGTGTCTTTTTCTCTCATCCTTTTAAATATTTCTTGTGCATCCTCAGTCATCTGTTCCTCACTTACCAAGTTGCTTCTGTTGAATGAATCGTCTTCTTTCTTCTCAGGTGTCCAAGAGGGTTGAGAAGGTCGAATATTATCTCCTGGTTTTGCAAACACAACAGTTGTTTTGGGAGCGGCATCTTCTATTTCCTGTTTAAATCTCTCAAATCTACCATTAGTTTGTGAGTCTGAGTGACCATTAGTATTTGGTTTGTCAAATTGAGGTTGATCTTTTTTCTCTGAAAGTTTCCTGGATTTTTCAATGGTGGATTTTGGAGTGCTCACTGCCTCTGGTTCTGAGCGATTTCTTGTCACAGCATCATATAATGCCATTCCACCAAGTACAGGCGCACCAACTACTGCTAACAGGCCCATTTTAATGGCATCTTGTGGCTTTATCTTCTCACCAGTTTTGGTATCTGTCACTACGCCAGAATTTCTCTGAACAAGCCCTTTTTTCATTGCTGTGTCTAGTGAAACTAAATCACCAGTTTTCTTGTCCAATACCATGACATCATCTTTCTTGACTTGTCCAGATGTCAGGGCTTTTGCCAGTGGAATTTCTTTTCCAGATATTGTATCATACAGTGTTCCAGACATTTCATCAATAGCATTTGCTATTAATCCTCTGTCCACAGCTTCAATGAGGGATATTGTTGATTTGGATGCAAAGTCTTTTACATTGGCTGAGAAACCATCAATCCATTCTTGACGTAGAGCCATTTTTAATGAAAGTCTTCTACCAGTTTCTGTGTTTTCGACTGTCACGAGATTTCCATCTATCACATTTCTATTCAGTGCCTCTTGAAGAGTCAGTCTATTTCCAGAAAGTGGTTCAAGGAATGTACATGTTATTTCATCAAATAAATTGGCTCTTACAGCATCCAGTAAATTCAATGGACCAGGCTTGGAGAACTGGGATGTAAAGTTGGGGCTCACAACTATTTCTTCTTCACTACATTTGCCAAAATTCAGCTTTCCTGTTCTGGGGTCAATGTATCCTTCCCTCATGCAATCCTGCAGAGTAAGCTGGTGATCTCCAGTCTTTGTCACTAATGCTGGTTTCTTTGGGTTGATGATTCCTGCCATCATTGCTTCTTGCAGGGATATCAGCTTTTGTGATGAAGGATCTCGCACCTTCCCTGAAGTTGGATCAACCAGGCCGATCTTTACTGCTTCAGTATATGAGAATCCTTTTGGGAATGTTAGAGATTCTATGCCAATGCCTTGGGCACCTCTTTCCATTTGCAATTTATCAGCAAAATCAAATACTATCCTACCATCGGTAGAATCATCATTGAAACTTGCATCCATGCTTTGTTCAATGTCAGTTGTATAATTCAGCACCTCATCTGCACAGGTTGAGACTGAGGTTTTGCTTTCTCTGGTTCCTGATTTTTCAAGCTTTATATCCACCATTGATGGGGATAATCCATTTTCTGAGAATTTTGGTGGATGGATAGAATCGGATGACTCATTTTGCAATCTTTCAATCTCTGCTGGATCTGTTGTTTTGGACAATGTGATAAATCCCTGTCTTAGGGCAGATTTCAGTGGAATGCGTTTAGAAGTTCTGGTATCCAAGAACATGCCATCTTCAAGGTCAACTAACCCAAATTGTATAGCTCTCATGGCAGACATTTCCATTCCTGTTTTTGGATCAATCACAGTTGTTACATTTTTCAATGGGAAATCAATTTTCTCTGCTACAAATGCACTTCTCATTAGATCTTCTTCTCTCTTTTTCCCAGTTATATCTGCATGAATGAGACCTTTGTTTAATGCTTCATTGATAGGTATTTCTTCTCCAGAGGCAGGATTGCGATACACTCCATTAGCAATGTCCAAGATGTTGCTTTCAACAGCATCATCATAGGAAATCATCTCCATTGTTTGTGGATCGATAACACTGCTGATGCTAAAAGTCACAGTTTCAGAGTGTATGTCCTCAACTAAGGTAGCTTCAAAGGATTCTTGTTCATCAGTAATGTGAATGCTGTGGATGCTACCACTTTCACTGGATTCTTGGGTTGAGGATTTAGCAATGGCCAGTTTTCTCTCGATGGCATCATTTATGGACATTGTTTCGCCTGTTACAAGGTTGTGGTAGCTACCATGTTGTTGGTCAATTATTCCTTCTTCAATGGCTTTTGAAATTGAAATGGTTTCTCCTGATCTAGGATCCACAACCCATGATACCATCAGAGTTGTCAATTTGGTGGTGATTATTTTGTTACCACTCCCATCAGCACTGGAAGTGACAGATGTTAATTCTGCTTCAATCAATTTTCTTTCGATAGCATCAATGATGGTAAGTTTCTCTCCAGTTCTGAAGTCATGGTAGATTCCATTATGCTCATCAATAATTCCCTCTCTCACTGCCTCTATCACAGGAACATGTTTCCTGGTGTGAGGATGAACCACACTTTTTATTGTGAACTGTTTAGTTTCTCTTATTAGTTCTGCTGCTGAGGGAGCATCATGACTCACTGTGTCTGCTAGGATAAACCCAGCATTGACAGCATCACTGATTTTCATTGGTTTTTCTCTTCCAAATGCATCTCTTCCAATGTAGAGACCTTTTTCACAGTGCAGGATTCCCTCTTTTGTGGCTTGACTAATTGTGATCCTCTGCTTGGTTCTGGGATGAATCACTCCAGTGATAGAAAAGGATTTGACTTCACTAATTGCAGATCCTTCATGTGAATCCACTTCATCAACATCTTTTCCTGTTAGGAATCCTTGACTGATAGCTTCAACTATGGTCAGCTTTTTGCCTGTTGCGGGATGAATAAAACATCCTTGATGCATATCCAACAGACCACGTTTCACAGCTTCTTGTGGAGATATGCACTCTTTGGTTCTTGGGTCCAAAGCACTTTGTACTGCAATATGTCTTGTCTCAGACACAACATTTTGTTGAACAGGAGGTCTAGATACAGTTGTTGTCGTTAATGAAAATCCTGAATCTCCCTTTCTGATGAGTTTTGATTCAGTGGCTGAAGTCCCTGGTATAAGTTGGGCATGTTTTTGCGACACTTCTCTCAGCCAGCTTGCCTCTTCATCCAATTCTTCCAGAGGTTCTTGATCATCCATCTCTTCAACATAGTACTGTGTTTCTTCTTCTTCATCAGGTATGAGATATCCTTTCTTCAGAGCTTCATCGATAGACATTGTAGCACCAGTAATTGGATTTCTAAAGTTACCAGTGTATTCGTTGATCAAACCTTGTTGTTTTGCCTCTAAGATCGTCATTGGTTCAATGCTGGATTCTTCTGAATTAGGTTGGACCTTGGTTATTACAGTTGTATGTGTGACTGCAGAACTTAACATTTCCATTAAGGTTTCAGCATCTTCACTAGAAATCAGCCCCTCTTTGACAGCTTCTTGCAAGTTCATGACATCTCCAGTTTTGAAGTCACAGATTTGGCCTTTTCCAACATCAATCATTCCAATCTGAATTGCTCTCATGAAAGAGATATTTTTACTGGTGGCATCTCTTAGAGTGGTCTCTTTGGTGAGTTCCTCCACCACACCTTTATCTACCAAACCTTGACTTCCAGCAGCACCAAGAAGAATCCTTCTATTGGTAGAGGTGTCCACAAACTCTCCTGAATGTGTAATGACTCCATGTCTCAAGGCATCAGAAACTGGTATTTTGTTACCAGTCATTGCATCTAACACACAAGGCTTGGGAAAGATGACCTCCTCTTGCACAAGTTTTAAGTGACCTTGAGCCAAAGCCTCCGAGATGGAAATGGCTGGTGAAGCACCTGGTGGTACAAATAACCCTCTGGAGTCCAGGAAACCCTTGTTCAATAGCTTCAGACAGTGAAAGAACATCATTTGTCCTGGGGTTCACAACACATTTGACAGTGTCATCTATTAATCCAGAATCCAAAGCATCAGAAAAGGACATCACTTCTCCTGTTCTTGGATTGGTCACATGTCCTCTATCGCTAAGGATACCATCTCGAACCATTTTGGGTAGTGTTAGAGGTCTGTTAAGAATCTGACGTTCATAGGCTTCATCAAGCTTAAGTTTTCCCATTGAGGATTTGTCATTAAATAGTCCAGTCTCTGGATCGAGCAGAGATTTGCCAACTGCTTCAACAATAGTAACAAACTCTTTGCTCTCTGGATCTTTGATCTCTCTTTTAGAAGGATTCACATATCCTTTTTCCACTGCATCAATTATGGTTAACTGAGCTCCAGATATTGGATCTTCGTAATTTGCCACTTTTTGGATCATAGAACCCCTTCTCCACCATCTCAGCCAAGCTAAGTGGAACATCAATGGAGTCCTAAACTGCCTTCTCCAAATATTGCTTGTGACTGAGTGATTGTTGTCACCGACACTTCAGGTCCCACAAGGCTTTCAGCAATATCTTCTGTGATAATGTTAATGGCAGCCGCCTGATGGACAGGGATATGTTTACCAGTGGAATGATCTCTCACAGTGCCGTGGACAGGATCAAACACTCCTTTCTGCATAGACTCCAAGACAGTGAATGGACGTCCAGTTAACACATTCAGAATTCCAGAGGATTTCCCCAACTCCTGTTTTAAGTCTCTTGATATCAATCCCGACTGACACGCTTCTTCATATGATAATTCTCTCTGGTTTTTAGTATCAGTTACACATTTTGCTCTAGGATCAAATATTCCAGTTTTAATTGCTTCACTTAGGGTCATTTTCATGTTTGTTTTAGTATTCAGAACACCAGGTTTATGTAAAAACTGCGAAGTTGGTGCCACATTTTCTTCTTTCACTGTCACCAGAGTCTGGGAAACTTTAGGAGGCTTCCATCCCATCTCTTGAGTGGGTTGAGGTGCCCTCACGCCTGTCATGCTTTCAAGTTTCAAAGAAAGTCTGTTCTTTTGTTCAGGAACGGAAGAAATTGTCCTACTCTTCACCTTTACTTCAAGTGGCTTCTGGACTGGTCTGTCCGGAACAGTTTCAGTTCTAGCACTGACTTTTGACACACGCTCTAATGTTTCTGGCTTCTGGAATGTCACTGTTGCTGTGGCTTTTGCAGTGAATTGACTTGGAGTTATTCCATAGAATTGACCGGGAGTGCCTGTATAGCCCTCATACTCCGATAACTCCTCAAAGAAACCCTGCATGTCCTCGTCCATCAGCACAGAGGAACGCTTGGCTAGTTCACTCCTGAAAGTCCTAAGTAGTGGAATGTCATCATCAATCACCATCTGGAACTGAGAAAATAAAATAAGATCAATAAGAATAAAAGATCAAACAATTTGATTCAATAAAACATTGATTCAAAACATACCATATAATAATGTTGTTATCATTAATGAAAGCCAATTTGCATGTTTATCATGAAAATAATCCGATGAAAACAATAATTGGATCAATACTATTCGAGACAAAATAAAAATTTTGTGTTTATCCACTATGTACACAATTTATTGATAATGTTTTAGTTCTACCTGAATATTCACATTGGCCTCTGAGAGTCTGCGAGTGATCTCCCGGAGTCTGTCCTTGGTCCACTGAATCAGAGAGATATACTGTCTATTCAGCTCGTCCAGCTCGATCTTGAATCACCTCTGCCCCGTCTTGTCGCTTGAAGCGCTTGTTGATGCCCTGGATCAGAGCGGCGTCAATATCCTCCAGACTGCTCCTGTACTGCTTCAACCTCCGGTCATAGATCTGGAAGAAAAAAAAACATTTCATGAATAGTCTTTTACTTTATTAATGTTCTTTGAACAGTAAACAAGTTCCAATCCAGTATCATAATATTAATATTAACAATATAGATATATATAATATGCATGTTTGTTTTTAAATATACAAAAATGAGTGTACATTTCAGTAAATAAAAATAATGAATACTGTTTGCAAACTTAGTGTTAGGCCATACTGTTTGTTAACTATCATGTATAAGTTTTTTTTGTTTTTGTTTTTAATTTTAGCTTAATTAATTTTAGTGCAATGTAAACCATTGAGCACTGCACCCTAGTTTGCATGCTGCAGCTACAGTAAAGGCAGATTATCCAAAGTTCTACCCAAATTCCAACAACAATTAAATTCTTACTGTACCCCACTAGCAATACATGTACCATTAAGCAAGTGATTGACCTTAACCCAAAATAAATAAATATATATACACAAGTACATTGATATTGGTGCTTCTCTGATAAATACTGTGTGCAAGAGCTGATACACAGTGTCAAAAATATGTTGTACATTCTAAATAGCTGACATATTCTATATACTTGACTATTCATCTGATAATTGATACTACATATACATCAAACTGAACAGGACATAAACTCTGCCTAAACTCAACTGTTTCAAAAACATACCATAAGATACAGTTTATTCAAATTCAATGCAAATGACTTACACCTAACATAAATGCAATAAGTGCAATCCACTATGCTAATGTTTCAATATCCAAGGACAATGATCCCTTATTACATTATGCTATTACATGTACACTAGATTTTTTTCTACAAGAATTCTACCATACCAACCTCGAGTATTCCTCATTGCAAGCATTCTTTCAACCATAAAACAAAGTGTGCTACCCACAACCTTTCTTTCTAACAAGTCTGAATTCATTCGTAAGGCTCTACTCAACTACTGAGACTATGCATATAAAGGTCAAAACAACATACTCCAAGACTATTCCACTAATTCTTTCAGACTTATTGTACATATGTATTGTAATCAAAATTTCTGAAAAGAATTCTCTAAATGCACTTGTACAAATATATACAGGTATGTATTTGTATGTGATGATCAAATAATAGCTCATCATGTTCATCAAATACACACAATGCCGACATGACTGATTTCGACATACCTGTAACTGTTAAAATCATTAATTCATGCTGCACTTCAAATTCAGTAAGCAGCTTTTCATACAATCATTCAGCAGGCATTAAAGCTAGAGTAACAAGCAAGGTGTGAAAAAAAAATGCAAAATATTTCTGCTCTCACATTTCTCTTTTCTAAAAATTATTTTTTATACAAATAAATAGTATATACATGTATGTGAATACAGAAGTATTTTGTTTCATTTTTTAAGAAAAGCAAAAGCTGGGCTTTTTCAGAATGTTAAAACTAGGAGAACAATATAAAGTTGTTATACCGTAATAATGGTTGAATATAACTTAAAAGCCATAATAATTGTATCATCGAAAAAGAGTTTAAAACAATATCTAGAATCACCGACACCTAGGGTGACATCTACAAATGCCAAACATGCTAAAATAAACCATATAAACATCCTTAAAAACTCACTATTTTGAGCAAATGTTAATCTTAATATATTTTTATCAGTATCTTTAATTTAAACTTAACCAACCATTAAGAATATTTATGACAAAGGTCAAAGGTTATTTCATTCCAAACTGAGGCTCAAAGAACAGTGAGTGTTTAAAGAGACTACCACTACTGGCGCCCTTCCCCATAAGCGGGTTAATTCAATGGCACTACAAAGCTGTCACAGTTTACTTACTTCTCATTTCGGATTGTTGGTCTGACCGATTCAGTCAAGCAAGCAGCCCATGTTCATGTAGTGTGACATGAGATGAGGCTGTGAGCGGCTGTGCTAAATGGTTAACATTACTTCATTATCAGTGAGGCCCTATTACATTTAGAGGCCTCAGCTCAAACATTTGTTGTTTCGTTTTTGATTTGTTTGGTTAAAAAAAGGGGGATTCTGTACTCACCCGACACATTTCTGTAATAATGAGCTTGAACTGTTTTTTGTATTGTGTGTTAATCAAAAGAAAAGAGCTGTCTGATTAATATGCTATAGGTTGATCAGCATGTTCAAAAGTCTCTAAATGCGCTGGGGGTCAATGCAGACAACCGAAATGTCTTCTATTGCAAAATAAAACAGCTGGCAAAACAACAGGGTTGATATGCAAGGCTTGTTCAAATTTCTACCAGCTACTCTACTGATAAAGTAGACTGGTCGAGGTTGATTGATTGCTGAAAGCTGGAACATGGTACATAAGAGAGTGATAAAAGGAATACACAATACGAAATGATTGGAAAACATATGACAGAACAGAGACATGAGGTTACAGGTTAGGTGTTAACATGACAGAAGAGGTGGACAAGGACAGTCTTTCATTCATCCTCACTCTCTCTAAAAAAAAACTACTCTTGACATGCTAAAACAAATTTGTTAACAGGTCAAAATAGCCTTCATTATGACTTTTCTTGATGTCTAGAAAGCATCCTATGGCAGCTTTGTTGCCATATGTTTTTATTTCCATAATAAGCCAAGATGCCAATATGCTGCTAGTGATTTGTGGATGCAAGCTGTGCTGTACCTTAGCCTCCCGGATAAACTGTCCGCCATGTCGATTCACAGTCTCTATCTGGTATTGCTCTTCTCCAAGACTGTTGTAAATTGCCTATTATGATAAAATGATTAAATGCACATAAAGCCATAGAACTTTACCAAGAATACAATGTACCGTACATGTATTTCTATTGTCTCATAGAATAACTTTTATAATCATTGAGCTACATGTATATTTCTTCATCATGATTTTCTCCACAATGAGTGCTCTTTCAATAGTATGCTCAACATCCATTTTTAATGAGGTTCATCATTATCTAAATATGTTTAACTCACCATCGTTGGTTCTATGCACATTTTCAGTTCCTCTACTTCAAATGGTAACATTGGTAGTCTGTCTTTGGCTCTCTGCATCTCAGACACAAATGTCTGCTCTCCCCGGATGCCGGTTGTGTATTTTAACAGCATGTCATCAGCCAAATCTATACTTTGCAACCTATCAACAAAAAACATCCTAGTATTTTATTCTCTACTCTGGCTTAAATGTATATAATGACTGAAGTACAAGCAAGTTGCTTTCAAAAATTCTTAACAAACTTGACCATTTCATGAATGTGGACTTTATTTAAAATACTTTGATCAGGACTATAAATGTTACTACTGTGTAAATCTTGACTTAGTATAAGTTTAAATACCTTTCAGACACCTGTCTGCAGACATTGTCCCAGCGCATTGTGATGGAGGAGACCTCTTCCTTCAGCAGCCCTATGTTGTAAGGGGTGCGGGTCTGGGACACACCCTCCCTACTGGACAGCCCACCCATCTCTCTCTGTAGGCTGGTAATCACAGGCTGGTGCTGCTTCGTGGAATTGCTCAAGTCCTGAAATACGCAAGCATATCAGTTGTCTAAGCAGCGCAAGGCGGATGATTATGCAGAGTAAGCATTACATGCTGCAAGGCATTTAATTGGCATTTGCGACATTGCAAGTTGAAATTATGAAATGAAAGAAAATATTGAAATTATCTTTACGTTAGTTTCATATAGAATTCATTATAAAATGATATTAATTTCATTCAGTAAATACAAATATACTCCTGCTTATACTAGAATATAATGAATAAGCTTATAATCTTCTTATAACCTGTAGTTCCTCCCTGAGTTGATAAAGACTTGAAGGGTCAGAGGTCATGGTATCCTGGGAGACCAAGGCTATTTCAAAGTCAGCAACAACTTGCTTCATGGACTCCACACCAGACAGCACAGAATCCACTGCTTTCAGCCTACAAACAATGAGTCTTCCTAAAAATTTGTCCATTTGATAAAACATGTTAAAAAAAAACCCATTAGCATTGAATTTAACCTCCTCATCGAGAAATAAAGTACACTTGAATTGAATGTGATTTACTTGATCCACTAACCTTTCGTTATTGGCCTCCGCTGTTGCCAACATTTGGTCCCACTTCTGCGAGACTTCTGAGTACTTGACCTCCAAGCTGTGACTCCTCCTTGGCAGTGTGGCATAGACTCTTCTGACCTTCTCTAGATCTCCTTCATAGGCTCTGAACATTCTTTCCCATGCCTTGAATAATTCAAAATTTTTTTTACTCATTTTATTGAAGCTTAAAATACAAATTTAGTGTTTATAAGTATACATTGTAAATCCAATTTTTTTCATTATCAATCCTAGTTGACTTGGTCACTCTACTCACTCTATGCTGTTCTAATGCATGCCGTATAGAAGTTCTATCCCATACAGCTGTCTCCATGTTGATGTGAGACTGGTCACATGACTTCAGTCCATGGTTCAGTGAATCAAGATCCTGTAGCAACGTCTGCTCAGGGGACTGGTTCTCGTTTATTTCTTGAAATAGACATCATTTAACCTCATAAAATCTTAATTAATACTCCACATCTTAGTACTTATCATGAACATAAATAATGTAACTAATCCATAAATGGAACTTACCATATTCCATGGCTGAAGCTGATAGACTGAGGAAGATTTGGTTACAGTTGGCCAACTCCTCTCGAAGTTTTCTCATTTCAGGAGAGGACTCTCCAATTTCCCTCATCAAGGAGTTTGCATCATCATTTAGAGTTTTCCAGAATGCCTCTCTTCGAGATGGATCCAGCAGCATAAACTGAAATCATATCAAATTTTCATTTATGACTAAATAAATGTTAAAGAGCTACACATAAATGTTTTACAATAGAAATGACCATACCTGCTTCAGATCCCAAGATTTCACTTTATGGATAGTAGCAAGCACCATGTTGTATCTCATTGTTCTGTATTGAAGTTTCCATTTTCCTAACAATTTTTCTAATTTAGATTTAAGGCTGAAAAAAAGAAGAAAAATATATCATCATTGAATATATATGATGCCTCAATATCAATTGGTTTGTGCTGAGAATTATAAAATAAATTCTCTGTATTTACTCCTTTATTTCTTATGAATTTTTTTTTAACTTGATGATGGGGTTTACATATTTTTTACAATGCCTGCAAACATTATTCTTGTATAACACCACAGAAAGAATTTGTTGTTCCTGACCTTTGGGCTGTTTGGATGGCATTTTGATTGGGCGGTGGAACGACAAAGCAGGCGGCTGGAACTCGGCCCTCCTGGCCACTGCTGTTACGGATCCTCCAGCGGACTCCATCACTGTTATCTAACAGTAAGCAGTCCATGCCCTTCTCCAACAACATCTAAAATAAGAGGTAACTCAGTGTCAAATTTTGCATATGGCTCAAAAACATCTATGCTGGTTGCCAGGGATTTACTTTATAATTATAAACAAGAAAACCATGGCACTTTTAGCTAGATAGATGATAATGTATCTAACCATTATGATTGATAAAAGCTAACTATGAAAGTCTTTACCTCTGGTTGTCTGTAGGTACACAAGCACTGAACTCTGACTGGACTTTGGACCCTCGAGGACCTCAGCTGTAGCGGAGGGACCTCACCACTTCGATGTACGAGGCCCTCTATGTGGTGCTGTAGGCTGGTCAAGTGCTTCTGTAGCTCCTGGAGCTCCTTCACTCGCTGTTTGGCCTCGTCAGAGTCCAGGTGTTCCTGGCTGTATCTTGAGGACAGCATCTCCAGCTGTCGGTCGATGTCCTCCTCACAGGTGTTACAATCCTTGAAGAACTGGTGGTAGAGGGCCTTGAATTTGACGTGCTGTTCAAGGCACACTGTCAGCTGTATCAGCCAGGACCACTGAGACTGCATGGCCTCCATGTATGCCTGTCAATGTAGATGATTGAAAATTTATCACACCTTCAAAAATTAAACAATAACTATAGGTCAAAGTTGGTACTATGTATTTAATTTTAACAATTAATTTAGCATAGACCCTTCACGGTAACTGGAGTACTGCTTTTTTGCAGGGCAAACTGACATAGTTTGGTGAAAAATGACTTAACGTCAATTGTTTCATTTATGTCACTTAATTATCTACCCACTTAAACTTCGGCAAAGTATATCATTTTGCCCTGCAAGAGAGCAGTATCGCAATCATCGTGAAGGGGTCTATTTTAACTGCAAACACCTTTTTCAGTATCAAAATCTTTCTTTCTTTCTATATGCATATCTTTTTCTCCATATCTCACTCTCCATATCCAACTACCTATTTCACTTTCTCCCTTTTATTATCTCTCTCTTACCCTGATGCTCTCTGATGCAGGGTGTCTGTCGAGTACCATTGCTGACCCTCGGTCTTGAACAGAGTTAAACTGAGACTCTCGACCCTCCAACTCCCGAAGAATTGTCTATTTTAAAAATAAAACAGAAAATACCAATAATATTCCTTTAGACTCTCACTGGAAAGGAAGCTTCAATTAAATTTTTAAAAAGCAATGATTCAAAAGGGATGGATACACAACATTTGAATTCCATTATTGATTCAACTGTTACTGAATGAATATATGTTGTTACTATCATGTTAATATTAAACATGCTCATCAACTGTAAAGAATAGTTATGATATGTACATGTATTCTACAGTAAGGTCTTAGTCAATCATGCAATACAGGGCAATCACTCCCCCCCCCCCCCCCAGTCTTCATTAAACTCTTACTTGATGTCATTTTTATGAATGAGTCTCCCATATAATGTCTTCCTTAAACTGGTAAAAATTACAATCTTATTTGATGTCATTTTTATAAATTAATTTATAACGAGTCTTCCACATTATGTCTCATCGCCGGTACTACCTGGTGATACATTAAACCAAATCTCTGTCAACATGCAATTCCCTCCCCTACCTCCTTTCCCCTCATATTTTTTCGTAACCAAGTTTCAAGATAGAGCATCAAAGGACGCATGCAATTTCAGAGAACAGAAGAGAACATCACCATTTTCAATCAATGATTTCATAATAACACTTCACAGGCAAAAATAAAACAAGAGTCAGATAAAACAACAAATGCAAGTCGTCTAGGTCATTCAGATACAATTACATGAACAAGTGTATAGAATGTCAAATTCATGCTCAACAGCTTTCGTTATCAGTACACTGTTTGTCTCCCTGTTTTATGCTACCATCATAAATATATATAGGATGTTATTTCACACAAAGGCATTCCTCGAAATATGTCAATTGTCAAACCTCTTTAGAGAGTGCCTCATAGCCATAAAATTCCTGGAAACAGACAACAAGTTATAACTGGAGATATAAGAAAAAAGACACTTGCTGAGTCACTGTTTAACATAATCTTGAATAGTTCATCTTAATGGTTACTAACATATTCAATATCATAAATCATGATAACAGCAGAATTTCTTTATCAACATGAACAAAAAACCCTGCTCCTTTCCCCGATTTTAAAAAATTCTGTTAATCCCCCAAAATCCTCATTTTTGGCAAAATTGCAACATCTAATAAAATGGCACAGTATGTTGCAAATATCATATTATTGGTATAAGCTCTTTTAAATCACACCTCATATCTTCTTGCTCCTTTTCCTAAAGCTAAAGCCAGTGATTAGAATATAGGGAAGAAAGCCCTTCTTTTACCATTATAATTCCTTCTCTTACCATTATAATTCCTTCTTTTACCATTAAAACTCCTATGACTTGATACATGTACAGATATCGCCTCTTTCCACTTTATACTTTATACTTAGCTCATGTCTCACCTTATAGGCCGAGTCTGTCTGCTCCATGTCAGCATCTGGTGAGCTCCAGTCTCGGCTGATCTCGAGATCCTCTCGCTCGTTGAGCCACATCAGTTCCTGAGTGGCCGATTGAAGGAAGTCCTGTAGTGATTCCAGGCACTTGTGTCTCCGTGTGGAAGTGTTCTGCAAGAAAGAGTGGGGGCACCTGTTACTTTTATGCAAAACTTAAGAAGAATTGATAATACTTTGTACTGTGGACAATTAAGATTTTGCGGGATGGACTATAGAATGTGCATTGGTAATACCAGGTCATCACAAAATGAAAATTAGTCAAATTTTAAAAAGACAAGTTTTAAAATTGCATCATTGTCTGAACAACTGTTCTATTTTTTAAAATTCTTCTCTTCTATGAAAATTACGAACACCGTGTATTATACAATTTTTAGAAAGGTACCCCATGAACATCTCAATGTTTCGAGTTACCGGTAATTGAAATTAATAAGTGGATCAGTATAATTTACTTACAGTTAGCAAGGAGTATGCCACTTCCACCTTTGCCAGCCATTTGGTAAACAATTTACTTTCTTCCGCCGGTAATGTTTTCTTTAATATAGAAGGAAAAAATATTTACCTTAATACTTAACAAATGACTACTATTTTTTAATTGCTACTAAAAAAATCTTAAAATTATGATTAATTAAAAAATTTCATCTCTTAGCAAAGTCAAAATGAATATTAACATAAATGCAAACATATATCTACTGGGCCCCTACCCCATCTGCGATGCACCTATCCACTTCCTTCCTGAAGCTCAACACTTCCCTATGAAATTGCTCATGTTCCTCTGCCAGACTCTGAACTGTGTCAACGTCACCTCCATATTCAGCATTTTCAAGAGATTTCTGAAAATACACCAAAATTTTCGTTTCATAGTTTCCAAAATCTTTATCCAATACAATGTTTTGTAGCGTGGATGACCATACATCTGACAAACCTGTCTGCTTTCTATCCAGTTGGAACATTCTTGCACATGTTTAAATATTGGGTTGGTCTCAATCAGTCGAATCTCTGTGACGATTTCCTTTTTCTTTGTAAGAGTGGAGCTTTCCTCTACGTAAGATTTACTGATGAGTTTCTGGATAACTTCTCCAAACAGCAGTGTTCTCAGCTCAGACACCCTGGAC
The DNA here is from genome assembly GCF_902806645.1 of Magallana gigas. Lineage (NCBI taxonomy): Eukaryota > Metazoa > Mollusca > Bivalvia > Ostreida > Ostreidae > Magallana > Magallana gigas. The sequence continues at coordinate 13,808,535 of NC_047568.1, forward strand.
TGGATGGAAGAAGCCCTGGAATAGAATTAGTATTTGTTAGATCAGTCAAAGCCTATTGTGCCTCACATTAATTGGTTTGATCATCAATTTTTTTGAAGAGATTATGCTTCTTTCCAAATCAAAAACATATTTTGTTACAATGCATGTTTCTGAACTAAGCTCCTTGAATTTTGATTATTTCTCCGTCATTTTTTTAAATCATCAAAACTAGCAAATCCAAATATTTCAAACTTTTACAGGTAATTACGTACAAAAATCCACACAGACTGACAAAATTGCACGATTCCTTACCTTCTGAAGAGCTGATCAGACGTGGCAAATTTCCCCTCCTGCAGCATCTGGATGTCTCTGAACACACTGCGAGCCATTTCCTCAATGTTCTGGAGGGCCCGGTCTATGGCGTCACAGTTCCTTTTGGCCTCCAGTGGGTGGATCTTCTCAACCCTGGTCTGCTCCTCACGAATGCGAGGACCGATGTCCTCCAAGCTGTCCTCACAGTGTTTACAGTCTCTGTGGACCTTCTCTGCTAGTCTTTGTAGTCTTTCTAGTCTGTAAGGCAATATCCAATATAAAACTATAGTGATCCATATACTCACTTCTCCAATTGCATTTAATAAAGCTTAAAATAATTGTTCTATACAGTGTATATTGTTTTTAGCTAATTGTAGTCTTTCTAGTTTGTTGGGCAACATCCAAGTGAACATAAAACTCTTGAGATCCAAACATATTAATTAAACAACTCTAAAGGCCAGAAAAAAAACTTCCAAAATATCTAAGGATTAGAGATATAGAGGTTAAAATTCATGGAAAAGTTAAGTTTGGGACTTCCATTTGATATGCAAGTATTGTCTTTAAACTGATTTTTTGGCAACATCAGTTTACGTTCACGCTCCTTTGATGATCTAGGATTATGTAAAACACATGAGTTACATTTATACTTAAAACAGGATAGCAGCCATTATTTTTGACCCGAATTTAATGTCAAATTCTCACCTGATGATTTCTGATTGAATGTAGTTGTCCTTTTCTTGTTGTTGAAGAGCGAACCTCTCCCAGAATCTGTTCATGTTCTCTGGTCGTATTTCCTCTGGTATGTTCAAATACGCCGTTCCTCCTTGAAACCCCTAATATCAGAATTACATCATAGTGTAACAGCACATTACTCCAGAAATCTTGTTTTGATATTGATGCAAATATGAAAAGTAAAACAAATTAGCAGACACTGTGCATTGGCAGATACCTGAATTTCATCATAGATGTGAAATAGCTTCTTCTTCATTTCCAGTCGGGGTGGAACCTCTTCGATTTTGAACTTATTGCACTCTGCCTGCAGAGTCTGCAACAATAAAAGTAATCTCATAAGCTGGAAAGCTGCACCTCTAAATTTTCATTTTCCATATCATACAAGTAAATCATGTCTTATTCAACTATAAAATAGATCAAATTGCAAAATCTTCCTAGTATGAAAATTGGGAAATTACCTTGCCAACAGATTTTCTAAACTACCGTAATTTTGTTAACCTCTAGAAAGTCAAGTAATTCAATTTTCAAAACTTTTAATACCCACATAATTTCAAAGCCATTGATCACACATCAATTCACACAAGTATGACCAATACCTACATTTGTATTTTATTAATTTCATTTCAAAAAAAGTTTTGTACCTTAATTAATCTTCATATTTTCTACACAATCTTGTATCAAAATCCCCAAATCAAGCTTCATTTTCATACTATTGTAAACAGTTTTCAGTGACCTGTTTTAGTACATGTATTGTACACAATGAAACATATGATTAATGACCATCCTCTCATCTTTCAAGTGTTAATAAAATGAATCCCCTTACCTTCATTTCTATAAGAGTTGAGGGGAGTTTCTGCTCTTTCATGGCTATGATGGTCTGTTTCAGCCATGAGATGAGGGAGGAAGCTAAGTCTCGATATTCGTCTATCTTCAACTGTCGCTCCTACAAACACAAAAGAAATGCAAACTCTCAAATATCCCTTATTTCAATTTAACAGCAAAGGAAAGTTTCTAAATTAACTACCGGTACATTATTGATACATTGATCATAATTAACCAATATAAAAATATCATTTCTGTAGTACTAGTATACCGTATGTTTCTATTCAAGTATAAACTGAAGTGTGAATTATTAACCTCGTACAGTATGGGCTTACAGTTAGGTAAAAAAACCACTGTGCTGAGAAACATTGAATGTAGAACACTTAGCATTTGTTTTACTTTGAAATGCTTTAGCAAAGGAGTAAATATAATATTAAAAGAATGTGAGCATTCTAATACAGTAAAACACGGTTATAGCGAACACGCTTATAATGAATTGACGCTTACAGCGTGGTGAATTTCATTCCCCAAGTCTCTATTTCATGTTGTAAACTTGACGGATATAACGAATTACGCTTATAACGAAGTTAAATTGGCCGTCCCTGGGACTTCGTTATAAGCGTGTTTTACTGTATGACTTAATTACTAAATATATCTTTAGAAATACAAGCAAAGAGTTTTCAGGGGGTGTAATTTGTAGTAATTTTCAAGACTTAGACAAATTAAGAAAAGGAATTAAGTATGATAAGATTGTAAATTGGGTCACCTCCTCCAAAAATAGTGGGACCAAAGCTTAGTAATGGTGACCTAAGGATAAGTAAGGCATTTACAGTATCACATTACTATTATAGCTCACATTACTCCAGATTATTTAAAGGAGACAGATATGTATCAAGGTGAAATTGGTATCTCTTATATCTTACATTGTCCCTAAGAGTTTCTTCGACACTGGGAACATCTGGGAAGACGTCGTATAGAGAGGAAATGTAAGTGATCACAGATTTCTCATCCGGTTCTGGGACATCAACATCTGTAACAACATTTTTTGAAATTCTATATTTCATAAAAATTGAAAAATGCCATACACGTAATTTTTACACAGAATCTCATTACAATAATTCTCTGAGCCCCAATCAGAGTTCATTAATAATATTTTGCCATGTTAAAAGTTGATATAGAGATAAAAATACATGTTTTTTAGGACTTAAAGTCTGATTTTTATCACAGAAAATGGCTACCTTCTGGATCTAACAGTCGTGTTACCCCAAACTCCGTCTCTGCAATGCTGAAGGCCTGTTCTAGGTTTTGTCTTGGTGTGCTCACTTGTACCTTCCGAAAGTCCACCAAGTCAGGTCTAAACAGAGGAAATGATGGCAAGGTTTTTTACCATACAGTAAAATAGGCTGAACACATTGTAACAAATTAATGCTGACAGCAAAATCACTTTCATTCCTTTAGGGCTTACAATGTATTATAAACTGATAAATTATTACAAATTAAATTTATATCTTCTCTGGTATTTAGGTATGTTAAGCATGTTTATCGATAACTCTATTTTTGATAAAAATGTGAGCTGGAGAAAGTCGTATTTTTTGTGCATCATAAACTTTCACTACCTGTGTCTGTGTATGATTGAAAGAAATGCCCGTCCATCTCGCCAGCTACTGGAGAAGTTTTTGACCTTGACCCCTGGGTAACCTTCAACTGTCCGTCTGCTCCAAAGAAGCAGTGCCTCTTTGGCTGAGAGATCTTCTTGTCCTGACACAACCACATCTGAGATCTGAAATCCAAAAATCCAAGGTACAACATGGCCACAGAAAATAACAGTCTATGGCTAACAGAAGATATGTACTTTTGATCTAACCTAGTCATTGTTATCAAGAAACTGATACAGCTTATCAAGAAAGCATGCTAACTAGGGACCATGACATCTCTACAAGTTTATGCTGAATTCTTCTTCACCCTTAATGAACATGGAAGTTGGTTTTATGACCAGATAGAAAAATGTAGGGGCCTTGTACACCTATCAGAATTGAAAAGCTCAAAAATCTTCGGCAGCCTTTATAATGAGCACTCAGTGACTTCCCAGAACTAGATTTACCACCACTGAACCTTGGAGGAGAATTGTTCAAGCTTGCAGAAATTATATGATAAGTTGATAAGCAATTACTACAGACTCTGATAGTAAAAAAGAATGAGGAATTCATTGTAATATGTGTGGAGCCTTCTCACTTCATCATCCCCCATTTTACCTTAATCTGATGCACTATTGCAAATCAACAAAAGAGGTTTACAGGTACTGTAGAATCATTTAAATTCGTGGGGGCCAATTTTCGTGGATTGTTTAAATTTTACAGGTTCGTGGGGACGTAATTTCGTGTTTTATCGTACATCTAAAAAAAGAAATATGACTTATAATCATAATTTAGTAATTCGTGGAGGATGTAAATTCGTGGATGAAAGGTACCCACGAATTCCACGAAAATTGAGCCACCACGAAATCTAATGATTCCACAGTATTAGGCTTTGCAATAATATTTAAATATGATTTAAAAAATCAATGTGTGCTAGATGAATATAAATTTACAGCCATTCAATGATTCAAAAGCAGCTCAAAGGATGTTTATTTTTCAATGTTTATAAAAGTATTTTTAGTATTAAAGGGCTTGTCGAAAGGAGTGCACTTTTCATTCAATGAAATATTTTATGCGCTTTATAGATTCTTCAAAATTGTACAGCCCTACAAAACATATGGAATGATATAAGATAGCAATGTTCGAATTTCATTATCTACTAAAATTAAGCCTGTATTCTTTATTTGCAATGTTGAACAATTTATGAATAATATTTAAAGTTTGCATTCAAAATTATTTTTGAATATGATGTAAGATTTTGTGATACTCTCTAAAAATAAAGTTATTCAGAGCTACAAAGGTTCAGCCGATAAACATACAGAGAAAGATTATAAAAGATTAAGATCAAGTGTCTTTCTTCATATTGCTTTCGAAAATTACATAACTTCCCCCCCCCCCCCCCCCCCAACGAGAAAAAAACCCTGCTAGTAGCTGCTTTAAAGAAGTCTGTTTGGGTTTCTTATCGGCATGGGTCATCCCATATGCTAGGTAAATGTGATATCTTCCATACATAATACATTGACGACTTGTGAAACAGTGTAGGGTTGTGCATCTATGATCAACATACAACTACTCCTTTATTCAGAAGTACCTGTTGTATCAGATCGTATTGCATGTACAGTGGAGCCTCAGTTATCCGGACGCCTTCGTTCCAAAGTTCAATTGTCCGGATAGATGAAGCGTCCGGATATCTGAAATGTGTCTAATGTTGTCATGAATGATAATGATAGTGTTGATACTAGGTTTTTTTGCCTTTCATACCATATAGCAACACATGCTAGAGTTGTCTGTTGATATGAACGTTTTTAAGAGATAAAGAACTCTGGTTTATTTTATTTTTTTGTCATGAAATATTAACTGAACAATAATGATAACCGAATCTAGCTAAATTCTTTGTGTCCAAGTGTGATGTGTGTGATACACTGTTGATCGCAATTTTCCAATTTTTGAAAGTGATTTGGGAAGTCAGTGTGTTTATACAAGCTACTCATGAGGGTCTGGCACGTAAAAAAGGTGTGAAACTTAATTGACAGGGGTAATCTTTTGTACTGAGTAGGGTATCATTAAATTTTACCGCCCGGTTAAATGAAGCAAGATTAGTAGCAAATCAGTGTTTTGTGATAAAAACAGACCGTCCGGATCCGGAACACGAAATTCCGGATAAATGAGACAAAATAACGTATAAAAAATATGTTCCCAAATAATATCGTCCGTAAACTGAAGCGTCCGGTTATCTGGCGTCCGGATATCTGAGGCCCCACTGTATATGTGTCTTAGAATACAAAATGGTCACCTGGGTGGATTCAGAACTTTAGAACCAATTTAAGAGGAGCTTGGACTTTGGGTGGTTGAATCAAACAGCATTGTGATGTAGGTCTGTCTATTTCGTTGTTGGCCACTCAGTCATGGCTCTTTGAAATAAACAAGATTTGTCTGGCTTTTGAGCCAAGACTACACAATCTGCATATTTCACTCGAAACCAGCGTCATTTTTTTGCTTGTTTTAATGCAAGAAATAGGTAGTTAGGTCCTTCCAAAAGTCCAAGGTCTTGTTAAAATGGTTTTACATTCTATTACCACATATAAGATCTGCAGGTCTCAATTGGGGATTCACATTTTTGATGATTTTTTAAATAATGTTACTTAATATTCAATTTTGTTCATATCAATTAAGTGGCATCACATATGCCTTAAAATAACTGGATACTTCAATACAATAAAACTACAGCAGTTTTGTTTTGTTTTTATTTATACGCATCAAAATACGGTAAATTTCAAAAACTGAGGCAATATGAGGGATAAAAACCTAATATAAATCTAAATCATAGAACTTAGATATGCACATGAGCAGTGAGTTCTATCTTAGTAAATTGAATGTAAAACACTTAACATAATTTCCTAGCCCCACAGTATTGGAAAACCTTTAAAAAAATATTTCTCAGTGTAAAATTTTGAAAATTAACTACCCAAGGATTCTTTACAAAATCCATTTTTGACCTAAACTACCAAACACAACATTTTTGCTGTACTTTAAATTCACACATTCATGTCAAAGTAAATTTTCTTCTACATAAATCACTCTGAAGAATTCTTAGCAAACCTAGCAGAAAATTCCACCCCTGGTCGTTTAATCTAGAAAACTCAATTTTATATCTGTACCAGGTACATATTCATAAGACTGAAGGGTTGATCAGAAAAAAATAATTCTAAATTGATGAAGTGTCAATACTATTCCTGTGAGAGAAAAAAGAGGAAATCAACAAGAAACATGCATATGCCTCCCAAGCACATGTCAGCATTATCAGAAAATGATAATAATTTTCCTCTTTCTGCCACCAAGATCCCATTTCACATAACCTTTCTCTGAGGCCAAGGCACTCGATGTTTGTTGTGTATAGCCATGTACGACTTTGTCTGGGCTACTGTCTACAGAGAACCAAACACTTACAGGGTAGTTCATGTACATAAACATGCTTTCATCTTCTATTAACTTGATATAGGTGAAGTTATCACCCGGTCCCAAAGATTTATTTATTCAATAATCAACACAATATCCCCACTCTCTACAGAGCAGCACCGCAGTTATCTCCCCTACTGTTGACACAAGAGCTAGTGCCCTCTTTGGCGAGGGCATAGTAATGCACATAGGTAAATGAGGGAGTTCTAGATTTTCTATGGAGTTTATCCTAATCACTTATTTGGTTCCAGCCAGGTAATGCTTAGGTAGCACTTACCGCTGGAGTACCCTATCTGTAAAACCAATATTAGATAAATCAGCTGTTTTATAAATCATGAACACTTTCCCTTATTTTATTGGTGGTAGATGGTAAATATTGGTGTTATAGCTACCAATTGTCAGAACTATGACCTAAAGAGGACCGTCTTCAAAATAGCTGGCCCCTCTAAGTGCAACACGGTCCTAGGATTTAGAGCACCACTTAAATATGCATTTGTAAGTTTGACGCCACAGATCAAATTAATTTAAAATACTTGTTGGGATAAGATAAAGTGAGATCAAAAACTTTTCCGAGCCCTCTGCCAAATTCCTGGCATGATTACAGTCAATTCAAAATAATTTATGACAGGAAGAGTTTTTTCTCATCTCCACTTCAATAAGACCAAAAATTTTAATACATTTTAGTACCTTTTACATGCATTTATTGTCATATTTCACCACTCAAATGCTAGACACATATCAACTCTTCCTCCATGTAAATTAACCAGGTTTATTTCAAAAAGTAATAAAGTAAACAAATTTTCCTTATTACTATTTCTCGTTTTGTTCCCTTTCATAATTCATTGATGCATTACACCTGAAATCTTTCAGGTTACTTTGACATATAACCATATGTTTTCCCTCAGTGTCTGTTTTAACCCACATGGCAGACCTCAATTCTGCTCAACATCTGGTCTCCATGTCATATTAAATACTGTATAAATTCTCATTAGCTGCTTGATCAAGTTCAGCAAACTTCGGAATATGCTTTGTAGGTACAAGAGACTATCAATTATAAACAGAGTGGCTGGCATGTGATATAGATGGGCAATATATTCATTTCTGTACGCAAGACGGATATATTTATAATCATCCAACATTACGGAAGAGAGGGAAAAAATTTAGCTCCCAAAAAAATGAAAAGGGAAACATAAAAATCTCTTGAGACTGACAAAGTGGCATTAAAAAAGTTGTTTTTCTTACAAAACCCGAGAATCAAACTCAAACAAACATGAGTTAACCTTAGGTTTTACAGAAAAAAAATTGGTTTGTGTGGTTTTAACCGCATCATGTGCTGCGAGTATTTACAGATATTTCCTATACAAACTTGTAAGAGCTAGTTCCCATTATCATCTTATACATATAATATTGTTTACACCGTCATTACCATAAACAATTACATTTGTATTTCTAACATAGAATTCTAGCTCTTTGCTATGACTTGCAGAAATACCATATAATCCAGAAAGAATAGGATTTTTAACCCAGAAATGACAAATTACACCAGCTATCACATTTGGTCCATTTCTTTATTTCCACAAGTATTAAGAATTCACATTAGCTAGCTTCATTAATAATCTTAAGCGAGTTATCTGAAAGACGGTCCACACTACTCCACAGTCTCTTAATGATGAGAATGGCCTAAATACAGGAATGTGAACTCGAGTAGTGGAATATCTTAAAACAAAGGCTTAAAGACTGACAACATTTAAATCCTTTTGTGATGAGATAAAAAGCAGGACAGTGTGTTCTCTCAAGTGCAAAATAGAGCCTTCGGGTCCTCCATATTTATTTACAGGTGACATGTTAGCTGAGGAAATAATGTTTTCTTTGACAAAATGAAAATAATATTCATATGTCACCTCTGCTTCCTTCCAAGCCCTAAGTTTACTTTAACTATTAGAAAAAAATCTTATTGAATCATCATGATACAACAATACTTACAATAGTAGAAATCAAATTGTAATTTAAATTTTGGAAAATAATAGAAGTATATAAGCTAATTTTAATCAAATTCTTTAAAGGAATGATTTTTTCCTAATCATTGCACATGTCAAATGGTTTTTGCAAACACAATGTTTTGCAGCTTTCATCTCACTCTAATTGTGCGGCAATCTTGTTTTTTAGATCGAGTGTTGTCTATTCTGAGTTCACAAAAGATCTGGTTTTACCTGTTGCGTAGCCTGACGCTGAGGTTCCTTCACAGAAACAACTGCCTCTGTAGCCAAAGGAGGCTTCCCTTTAAGTTTTTTCTTCTTTTTTCTGAAGCATGAAAACATGCTTCCCCTTTAAGTTTTTACCCTCACATTACAAAAAGGTCCTCCTTAACACAGGTTGGTCCCGTCAAAATCCTTTAAGTTGTTTCTGCTCCAATAAGTAATTTCACATGCGACGCTAAATATTTCCCATTCAGAGTTTGTAAAATTGCCCATGAATAACACCACAAAAGCCTACGAACATAATATCTGTCTATCAAATACACTGCTGAATGTAAATATACAATTTCTTTTTTTAGTGTATTCAAATGATCGGATTGGGTGCCAAATGCGGTGTGATCAACATTAAATCGCCTCTCTGCCAAACTGTTGTGAATTTTTAACAGATTAGAGGGTTAATCCAATACTATTGTCACTTAATCAAGCTCATAAAGTGAGATCAGGTCAAGGTATCCAAACCCTGCACGAAATTCGATCTGCATTTAATCAGCCGGTCACAGAAAAAAAATAAAAGACTTGTGCAGCCATTCCTTTCCGTCTCCTTTGTCAATATTGTTAGCGACAGTGTGAACCAGACCACAGGGTGTGGGCCGCTCTTCGGGTATACACACTGAACAAACACTACGTACTGATACAGTAATCCCCCAATGTCAGTTGACCAATTACACGATTCTCAGGTACACTAATGGTAGAGTCTTGATCCTAGGGCTTTACAATACCCCGATTCTTCACAGGGTCTATATACAACAATTGCATGGACAATCCAAATGGCCTGTTGGGGCCACTTATCAAAATATTTGCGTTTTTCGGGGTCATGTTGTGCCCTATATCTCTATTAGGATCCAAGTTGATAAATGGATCATTATATTCTTGACTGTTTGGGATTTTCTTCAACTGATTCAAGGAAACAAGAATATCCTGACATTTTTCCTCTATAAATGAGGTATTTCTTTTAATGGTAAGATGAAACGATTTTAAACAAATACTACATTATGAGTCAACCTGGCCGTTTATAAACACTCTTGTGACAGAGAGCCATTGAGTTTACGAAAACAATTCCTCAGAGGGGCATTCAACTCATGAACAAAAGTTCTGTGATCAATTTTCAGCAACTTGTCCTTCAGCCACACATAGCACTCTAGGTCAAAGCAACTCTCCATTTTTCATTCATTTGTCCTTAGTTAAATTCTTTTGGGGTATAACCTTTTCTTGTGAATGGACCTTGCCAGATGAATAGACACCCGTTGAGATGGAAGGTTGTCTACAACTTAGCAGGAGATGGTTGAATACATAATACTCCATCCCCTATGCATCAGACTAAGCCATCTGGAACATTATGTCACTTTGTTTTCATTATACCACTGCTTTGGGTATGTGGCAATTCATTAATGGCAAAGATGCTGCACAAAAAAAACTAGGTTCTCTGTTCCTCGTACGTCACTTTTATTTTTGTGCACCAGGTATGATAACAGACAGAAATACTGGGGAATGTTTGTTTTATGATTTTACTTGATTTAACCTGCTAAAACAAAACAGCAAGGATGCTGGAATCAAATATGTATTGTACACTGCAGGGCAATATACTGCCAATCTTTCATTTTACTTCCAAAAAGTTTAACAATTTCCTTATCTTAATCCCTTTCTAAAACAACTTCCAAAACACAAAATACAGGTTCTTTTGAGAGGGAATGAGACATAAAAATCCATCAAGCACAAAATATATGACCATGTTTTTTGTCATTTTTAAGTGATGAATTCTGAAATGATAAGTTATCAGAAGCCATCTTTTTGATAAGACATAAAGTCCCCCCACACAGTAATATGTTTCTGCACTTTCAAGCTTGAAAACTATTCATCAAATCATATACCATAAAACCCCACACCATTAATATAAGCAGAAATCAAGATCCCTTTCTGCATTGAAAAACGAGATCTCCCTCCCACTGAAAAATAAAGCTGTTTTGAGCAATCTACCTTTCCTTCCTGTAGTCTATAATCCCAAAAACAGATGTTAGTTGAGCTAAACAAATACTTCATCAGCTGAAGAATCAAATGTACTATCGCAGAAATCTGCGTAATTATTTATCAATCTATGTAATGTCATTCATCGCCTTCAAAAGATTCCCCTGCAGAACAAAACGCAACCCTCTTTAACCTTGCTAAGATCCATCACGTTTTTGTCTCACTGTCTGAATGGAACGTACTAAAGAAAAAACGGTCCAAAAACCATACTACAACATATAATACCATATATTTATATATTCTAAGATTGTTGACAGTTTGTTGTTGTCATTTTTTCATTAAAATACACTTATTTGTAATTCATATAACTTCAAAAATTGAGTTTGAAACTTAAATGCAAAGACACACTTTAATGCAAAAGATTAAATTCATTTAAGTTTGGCTGGCTTCTACTTTGCCCTAATGAAAAGAGGGGAATAATCTTAATGTACAGGAAGGTTCAAACAAATTAAACAACAAAGCTTGCTACCTTACCTTTTTCTTGGAGAACTTCTGTTTAAATTTACGCTTGAGGTTATAAGTAAAGTTCATCATTGTCTCCACACTAGCAAATAATTCCAATCCATGAGATAAATATGAAAATGAGAGTGTGTGTGAAAAAAAAAACCCACAAAAGTATAGCTGTGAAGGTAGAAACAATTATCCCATGTTTTCAATTAATCCTGGCTGCAAAAAAGCACATGTATTTCCTCCTAGTAATTTAGTGCTGGATGGCTTGAGGTAACGGAGATAAATTTGCTTGGTGGTTATATAACAGCACACACATTAAACAGCAGTGCTCTCCTCCTCAATATCCATTCACTCATCAAATTAGAGAAATTAAATTACTCTAGGTACATCAAAATCTCTGTAGAATGAAAATGATACGTCTGATACAGCTTCTTCGGTCAGTCAGTGAAAACTTTCAATTCCATCCAGTCTGTTTTTATCAAAACTTACTTTTCCGAGATAAATGCGTATTTAATTAACCTCACGTCAAAAATCCCCTTTACACTGCGGAATACTCTTGGATATTCCAAAACAATTGAACATGGGCCTCCACATCAAATTACAGACGGCATAAACAGGCTCTCGTTAACTCAAAAACAAACATTCCATAATTTTTGTTCACAAACTTGGCTTTTTTGCCCTCTGTTTCTCAATTTGTTCACCCGAATACTGGTCATGCCAAACTCTTGTTTCACAGAGAAAGTAAACTGAGGGTGTTCTTTACACACCAAGTCTGGATAGGAAAGCTATCACATGCATCATCAACCGATGAAAACACAACACAGCTAAGTTTGTGATAGCTCAATTATACAATCACTGCCCAGAGCTTACTGTTTCACCTATCTAGCCTTATTGATAAGCAACCCTCAGATCAAGAACTGGTGATTTTTCATTTCAGACATTTTGGTGAAAAGACATGAGCACTTATGATTCACTTTGATAAAAAATAAAAAGAAGAAAAGATTGGTATCAGGATTTTTTTTTTCTGTAAAAAACATAAAATTTGAAAATATTGGCGTGGGCTATCTGTGTAAAAAAAAAAAACAAGAAAGAAAGAAAAGTTACTGAACCTCCATTGAACCATTATTGCAAAAAGAAGAACTTTTTCTTTGTCCTGAAATTATTGCCCAAATATTCATTTATAGCGAACATAACAACTTTTCTTTTAAGATGTACCGTTTACATTCTATTAAGAAAATTGGGTAGAAACTGGAGAAGACTTGGAGGTAAAAAGTTATTTTTTTAATTAAGCATCTGAATGAAATTTTATAGGCAAAAAATTTAAATGAGATTTGGTAATTTTCAGTAAAAAGATAATTTGATAATTTCCGGAATTTCAAAAAATTAGAAACTTTGCCATCAATGAGGTTTAAATTGTGATGAAGGCTTTTCTTTTTTATACATTAAGAAGTCAGCTTGCAATTAGCAATTATAATGAAAGATGGGATTGCGTACGAATATGGTACATGGACTGCTGTATGGTAAGTCGTATGTCACTCTACGCGTGGATGTTGAATAATTAAATCAATTTAAAACCTCAAAAGAATTTATAAACACCTAATTATCATTTTAATAACATGGCCAAGCACTGGTAATTAAATGTGAATTGATGATTAATTTTGTTAACAGTGTTTGCAAGATTTTAATCAAAGTGAGAAAAGTTGTTCCAAGTTGAACTTAATGTGACATACAGGTGCTTCCGTCCCTATCAGCAAGCAGACAATTTGCTTCAGCAATGCGGGACATCAAATCTGCTTTTAAATGCCTTAACAAGTACTAAAACAGTTGGTGAGAATCCATGTACCAGTATGTCTCATTTATCTTGATTTCTTATGACACCAAATTCCACAGCCGATCAGACATCACAGTTTGGTGGAACCAGATATTTTTTTTCCAGCAGCAATCTCAGAGCTCGAAGGCATCACTGTGTCAGCTGGCCAGGGAAAAGTGAGTAAGCCATGAACCCCAGTACATCATCACAATATGTCAAAAAACTTCACCCTGCATTTTTATCTGTGTATCATTTTGCCATCAAACATTATAATCAGCCACAGCTGTGTTATCTCCATCAGAAATCAAAATGATATTAGGATTTCTTGCAGAGTGCTCCCTCTGTCTGCACGGATGGAAGCACCATGCAAGCAATGTGCTCTACCAGAAAACCTTTCCGAACACCACTCAAGCTAGCAGAGACCCGAAAGCCATTGCATCAGGATTTTTATTTTTATTTGTGAGTGAAAATGCCATCTGATAGAGTCTGCTCCTAGTCCTGTCTTAGACTGTTGACTCATCAGCATAATGATGAGTCAAAGGGTTTATGATTTAACAAAATCACAGGAGTCCAAGCATCAATCATCTCATCTCAGTGCATCTATCTTATCCCAGACACAGTTGCACAGTAGAGAGTCTATGATTGGCTCAAAACGAGAGTTTCTTTAATTTACTTGACAGGAAAATCAGAGATAAGAATTAAAAGCAATATGAATTCTGCAACACCAGATTCATAAAATTTCACTAGATTTTTTATATTTTTTATCTAATGACTTAAGAATTGGTTTTATGATAATGGTAGATATATCTAAACATTCTCAAATTCCAGATCAAAAGGAGGATTAAGCATACTCTTCCACATAAACATCAAATAACAAATTACTTTCAGTCTGCAACGTAAGACTAAACAATTCTTCCACAATGCCCAACTTTCAGATTGTAAGGAAGAATGCTATGAAATCCAATGAATGAAATTTAACGCTGTCATTTTTTTTCCTTATCTATTCGTAGACTGTTTACAAGTCGTTGCAGGTTGTGTTGAAAAAATTCAAAAGTGTCAAGATGAAACACAAAGCTAGTTAAAATTAACTCAAAGCAACATTAAGGACAATCAATTATCCCCCCATGCGGCTTTTAAATATGCAGTTAAAATCAACAGATACCAAGCACCTGCGTTATAATCCCAAGAATCTTCTCCATTGATGGTCTAAAGTGGATGTAAAGAACTGGCATTATCTGTGTGAAAATAATTCTATCGCCAATAGAAAACAGTAAAATACAGAGGACCTCAAAGCATCATGTGACAGGCCCTGAACCTATAAACAACTTATCCTGTCAATACAATAAATCCTACCATTGCTGTGCACAGCTGGTTTTTGCATATATCCAAAAGGGCTGGGTTTCCCAAACTTTCTAAACATCTGCTAAACTTTGCCAAAATCTTTTTCTTAAGTTTGATAGATCTATAGATTAATACATGAACGCCGAGAGACATTCGAATAATTTTCTTAACAAACAAGTTGCACCCCTTTTCTTTTTTAGCCTTATTTTTATTTTTACCAAACAGCCTTACCTGGAAATGGAGGATGATGGTCCAGATTAATCCCAGGGTCAGCTTTGGGTTGCCGTCCACTATTTCATCCGAGCGAATATTCACCAGTCGAATCTGATTAAGAAAAAACAGTTTTCTATTGCAGATTCTACATATATTTAATCATACTGATCAAAAAATGTTTGGAAAAAACAATTACTTAATACTAAATAAAAGCACAATCAACCTAAGTAAAATCAGGTGGGTTTTTTTTCTCAATGAATGCATATTAAAGGTTTAATTTGACCCATGTCAACACTTCAAAGCTGGTGCTAAACAATGATTTTGCAAACAAATCAACACATTTATAATGAATACTTACCCCTTTCTTACTGAGATATTCTAAAGCAATCTGTACATTTTGTATTTTGTGGAATTTCATGCGACCCTTTTCTCTGGGCTTAAAAGAAAAAACAACATAGGTGCATAATTAGATCAAACCAACTAAATCCACTTGAAATGTTACTAAATGTAAGTTTATATATATAATTACTTATTTGTTTATTTCATAAATCTACAGACTTTTAAACTTCAACAAGATAACTTGATTGAATCACTTGCAAAACAGGATTTGAAACAATCTAATTTCCAAGAATGCAGCTTCTCTAGATAACATATCTTTGCATGGCAACAAAGCTATCAACAACAAAGTATGGTGTTCAAACATCATTGTGAGATCAAAATTTATAATTGCTTACAATTTACAATGAGCAAGGAAAAATACAGAATAATTAATTATTTTTAAATATCTGTTTATTCCTATGCTTAAATTAAAACAAGATGACACTGTAATCAGTGTTATCTACGGAGATAACGGGCCAGGGTTTCTTATCGACCCTGATCGTCTGGTCGACATTACTCGGAGTTATGACATTCAAGCTCTCTAATCTACCATCAACTAACAAACAAAGTTAAATGTCTAAAAAATTTAATCTCGGGACTCAATCACTTTGATAGCAATAATCCGGAAAAACAAACAACATGGTCCCCTTATGCTGCTCGTTTTGTTAAACTCCGGAAACTAACGAAAAATATTTTTTTTAGAGCTTCACAAATCTCAACATTTTTTTTGTTATAGGGTTTTGCTTCTGCTTGTATGTTTGATAATATTGTTTATTAATTGTGGAAAAACTTTCTTTTTGCCAAAGATACCTCCCAAAATTGTTAGTAAACTAAGATTTAGATCTATATACATTGGAACAAAATCGAAGATAAATTTGTTTGACAGACAGGTTATGAAATGATACTGTACACAAAATTATACTAGAGTATCGTGGGCTATGAATTAATGCATAAGATTATACCAGAGTATCGTGGGCTAGGACCTCTAGCAGCGAGATCAGGTTGTGTCCATCTCGAAGATCATCAAACAGGTCAATCACTCGTCTACCCGCCTGTAAATAGTGAACATGACCTAATTAGGATCTTATTTTTTTATACATAACACTCACATTTATACAATCAAATTGATTTCAGATATGTACACAAGTACGAAATATAAAAAATAAGCTTCTTGGTATCAATTTTCATTCTTCAATAACCTCTGTGATAATTTTAATAAAGACATTTGTATGTATAGTTATATGCTTTACCAGTATTTTTTGAAACAAAGTATATTCCTGCAACAGAGAATGTGTATCAATATGTAAAATTAGAAAAATATGACAAAGCATTCAACGTCAAGCTATACTTCCTCAGAACCTTGTCAAAATACTGTTGATGTTATTAAACTAAGCATAAAAAAATATTTAAGGGACATTCTAACAGCTTTCTCGATTTTAATTTAAGTAAACATGTTGGCATAAATCATAAAACAAAGAAATATAAAAAATGATGAATGAAAATACAGTCTTAAAACCACAACATTTACATTTCAACACACTAAGGTAGAACAATTAACAATGGAATGCATATAAGACACAGACATGCTTAATAAAAACAATAAAGCATGCGCATTGATGATTAACATACTGTGCAGTCTGCCGCGCACGATTTTCTAAATTTGACCCTTCATCTTGAGTTTTTAATTTTATAAATTAATCATTGAAATCAATTGACAGGTCGTGCAGAGTTCATCACCACTAATTGCTGGCAAAGATTTCTTTTTTATAAAACAACCATCTCCCCACTTCAAAAGAAATATTTAGAACTGCACATGACTAAAATAACTAGTGTTAATAGCTATGGTTCGATTTCTTCGTTCACCTCTATATAAACATAATAAATATAATTATAATAAATATCTTTAAATCAGTTTTTGTATTCCAATTACGAGCTTCGTCTATTGGTAGCTAGAGACCAGTGTAGCAATTAATCGATACATCCTTCCCATCCCACCAAATACAAAACTTACATACCCTATTTTTTTTTTCCCAAGATAAACAAAACTAACTCTAAAATCAACAAATAAAACGAATTAAGGGAAGAAATCTCCACTAAATTAAAAAGATAATTAAAAGAAAATTGATGATTGCCATTGATGGCCTATAAGTAAGTGTGTTGACCGGACTCCATTAGAATCTCTGTCACAAACAAGGGTGATGAATGGAGACATTTCCACAAAATGTTTTCTAAATGATTCGAACAAATAATCAGACGCAAATGTAAAGGCATCAAAACAATGCATGCCGATAAATGAAATAAACTCAGTGTTTTTTATTCTATCCAAACTACAAAATTTGATAATTTAAAAAAAATGAAATGTTTTAAGCAATCAGACGCATATACAAACATCATAACTGTAACAAATGGCTATCTTACAAACATTTATAAAATGTAAAATGAGTATTTTTCTTTCAATTTTGGGGGAATTGACACAACAAATCATGCAGCATAGCATCTTTAGGATTGATATCAAACCTGCGAAAATCTCCAGTGCTGCATATAATCAACAGGAAGGGGAGACCACTATGTAATAGTATAAACATTATAAAACATTACCAGTATATTATAACATTTAGAGTAATGAAAGTCTCTAAAATCATTGAAATATCTATATGTATATATACTTAAAAAATAGTAATAATGTTGCTAAACAATAAAAAACAAGTTTTGAAGAAAAGATAACTCTGTAAGATGCAGACTTAATAAAACAAATATGACAATTAGAGTAGCCTCCCATTTCAGACTGTGTATTTACTAGTTTATCAAACTGGCAATGGTTCAAATAAGCAGCTATCGTGGCTTGAACAAGGTAAACACCACTTCCAGCCTTCAACAGACTGGCCACATTAGTTTGTTTTGTACTTGATTTGTTACTGAATACAAGAGGGTCTGCATATTGTAGGAACAGAGGCCAAAATTAGAAACAATACACACTGACGAGGCAATACATATCAAATTAATTAGAGGGGTCAAATTACTTTTTCTGTAGCTGTATAAATGCCTGTATTGTCATTAATGGGACAGTCTATGGACATATGTGGATTCTCAGTCCTGCATTGTTTGTAGGGATGGAAGCCTCGATCCCTATAGTATTGATTTATCAGAGGCACATCAGACATTACTACATAATGTTTGATGCATAAAACAAACAAAAAATAAATGTTTATTTGCATTTTGACTCAATCGAGCATCATCTTTCTGAGACATGACGAAATAGATCAAAGATAAACACATTATAAAAACATTTATTTATTATTAAACCGTCATCAGATTCGATCATCCAGCAAGCAGTGTTGACGAATCCTAACACACGAGAGTAATCAAGTTACAGGTCACAATATTGACCAGCAAGTATCAGTACTTGTACATGTTTATGAACATGCATCATTCAAATCTAATTATATGCTTGGCATTTGACCTCTAGTGCTCAATTATATGCAGTAAATGCATGATATGGGATTTGGACCGCTTTCAATAGCTACTTCTTGGCCAACAAAACATGGGCAAATTCATACATAATCAATTATTTACAGTTCATAGTTAAGCTGTATCAACATCCTTCTTGCATTGTTAACAACAAAAGTCATATGTACTCTGTCTTTATAGGTACAAGGCCATGACAAATATTGCCGTAGGGAGAGGGAATATGGGGAAGGGAGCTATAGGGCATATTCAGGTATGGGTAATGCTACATCATGTTGTAATTTTTTTTCGATAGACATCTAACTTCCCGTATCCACCCATCATACAGACGAGGGGGATCTTTATGAATTGTGGGGCACATTCTAACCATATGTCCGGATCAATTCTTGGTTACATGCCAGTCTCCCATTCAGATTGATTGTGTCAAACATACTGTTCACCACTATTGGCACGAAAAATAGGTTCACTTGATTCTAATTTTAAATTCTTCTTCCCATGTGCACAAAGGTAGTATATTTGTTGGCATTTCTACACTACATACTTCCTCACACATTTTTTCTTCCCTCTGAATAACAAGAGCTCTAGCTATCAAATAAGACATTTACCCTTACACGAGGCAAGCGGAAATGCTATAACTGCTCGAAAGAAGTTTCATCACAGTTATGCATATAACTGGGATGAAACTGTAATTCATAGATTGGAGAATAATTAATACATGTTAAAATATTTCAATACATCTTTCTTCAGTGGGTGTGTCCTTTCATGTACACTAGGCTCTTGAGTTTAGGTGGTGTGAGGGGGCAGTATTCTTTATAACAAAGGAGCCTCTACACTACAACACAAGTATTCCTGACTAAGTGATGAGATAAGGGGAAATGCTGATCCAACTGGTACAGTCATAATAAACAACTTCTTACATCAAATGAGACTGACAGAAAATATAACTCCTACACGGTCCCAGAGAATTTATCCTGACCCACACCCCCCTGTGGCTAAACAAGGGCTTGGTCTATGTTTGTCAATTTTGATGATCTTTTGGGGGCAGCACTCGGGAAAGTGTTATCAGTGATTGACAAAATAACATATATTGATGTCACAAATTTGATATAATACTGTATTAACAGCAAATTTTGTCTGACAAAACAGGAAGAATTGGCATGAGCACTTAAGAACAAAGTATGTACACAGTTATATATATGTGTGTGCAAGGGCTGTGTGAATTAAGGCCTGTAAAAACGATTGCTTGCACCTTGATAATTAATGACACGTGCCCTCGCTAGCTGGCCCTAGCTGCTGGCCATGGATTACACAGGTCCACCCAGCACACCTGAGTCGACCAGCTGACAACTGAGTTATTGCCCAGGTAACACACAAAGTGGAAATTTACCGTGGAGTTATAGCTGCCCGCCAATAAAAAGCATACCTCTACACATCCTAGTAAGATATTGCAGAGCGTAGTATGCTACTAGTCTCTTGTACAATATTCCCTTTTTACAACCTCCTGGTTACATTATCTAGGTCACTAATCAGTTTTTACTACAATTAAGTAAGTGAATACACCAGGTCATAGAGTAGGTATCATGACTTTTATTTTCTCCAGATGTTTCATACTGCAAGGGCAAATGTTTCTTGGAATGGTAAAAAAAAGAAAATACTTCTTCTACTTGTTATTACACAGGGGACCTAAGGCCTACTGGGACAAGGTCTTAAAATACTTTTGCAAAAAATCCTCTGCCTGCTTATATATTAGAGTGTTGAAGTACTGTGAAAATCCCAACATTTCTAAGCTTGTTTTACTTTGATCCATGAAACGCCCCCCAAAATTAATACTTTTCAAGCACTTGCCTAATCTTAATTAGGCACTTTCCGTAATAACATTTTTGTCCCCTCCAGCTAGATAAAAAATGAAAGACTGAGAGAAGGCACAGAATTAAAATATTAAAATGAAATGTTAATAAGTCTTAAAAGATTTCAGGAAAGGTCAAGCTTTTGTATTCATTTGAATGGACGAAAAAGTCAGTGGATTTTCTCTCAATGATTATACATTGCATATCTATTATTGAGTACATCATAAATGTTAAAATTTTTTACACTGAGATTGTGAAGAGTAGACTGCAGAACACTCCAGAATACTGCAGATTGCACAACATTTGTACATATGTTATGATGTATTTTCTAAAAGGAAATAGGTGCTAAATGTTTCCTGTCAGAGATTTGTATCAGTAGCAGATATTTCTATGTTTAAAAGGGAAATGATAATTTAATAGATTGTATTTAGTGCTACATACCAGGTAATAATATGCTACTGACAGGACAACAGCAACAACGTAGATGTATGAATGTCATTAAAGAAATTTTTCCTGAGATTCATTTATCAATAAAAGTTTTAGAAAGATAAAAGGCTATACTATATATAGTCCTCATGAGGGAGATATACAATATAGATACATGTACTAATAAATATTGTGCTTCTGTACTTAATCTAATTTGTATAAGAACCTAATTATTAATCATTGAATATCTGTACTAGTATTCCATGTTGAATTTTTAGAAACTTTATTCCTTATTTTGATTTTTTTAAGCTTCTTTTGTAAAAAAAAAAACAAGCATTTATTAACCTGGCCAGATTTACAAAGTATTTGGAGTTGTGCATGTATTGATTCATTTATTAAAGATTCTCAAGTGCTTCCAAGCCACAACAATTTTCTTCTATATATACTTGATGTTTTCTTAGCTTTCAAAAAGTTGCAAAATCTCATGTTTGTAACCCATGTCAATTGTTGACATCAAACTGATAGCACATATTACATTTAAAGTTTACGACAAATATTTACATACTGATACATCAGCATTCCTACGGCTGACTGACCAACAAAAGAGGAGATTGTTCACAATTAAATAAAGTCCTGCCTCCGCGTACTGACTCTATTTGTCAACAGCAAGTGTAAATGTCACGCTCTTCAACTTGATTTTAGATAAAGTTACATGTAAGAATTTAACGCTACAAAAACACTGAGAATTTAAACCAGTTGTCTTGTTTTTGTTTGCCAGCTTGCATACCTTCAGGAGATGCTTGTTGACCCATTTGGTAAATGTCTTCTTCTGGACTGCATCTCTTTCATCTGAAATCAAATAAACAACAAAACTTTCAAATATGTAAAAACACCTGTGCTCATTTGACAATCTTCCAAACTTGGTCTCAAGTTTCTGAATCTGATATATAAACTACATTTACACGTACCATGTATAATATATCTTTATGTACCGATACTGGGTAGATACAGTTCCACCTGTAGTGTACCTATATAGTGTACATCATAGGATGTCATTATATGGTTCAAGCCTATTATGATACATGTATATTGCTACAAAGACACTGATTCTAAATATGCATGTATCTAGAGGATAACTTTTTACCCAAATTGTGTCTCTGTTCTTCTGTGGGAAACTATCTACCACAATCTGTGCTCATCAGACTTGATCTTTGTAGATAAATGATAAAGATCACGAATGCTTCCATTTTACATGTATGAGTCTTGGTTATAACATGCTGCACAGGATATTCTTTTTTCAATCAATCAGAAATACATATGTATATACTATGCAGAAAATGTGATATATTAGCTGAGGATAAACAGTCAACAGTTCTTGAATTGAAGAAGTACTGAAAGATTTGTTCACATTGCAAGTTTTATGCAACTTTTCGATTACTTTCTTCCTTAATTGACAAATTGAATTCTTTATCCTATAACGTTTATTCGCATCTCGTTACACATTTTAAGTGGTCTTCCTTCTGACATAAGAAGATAGGGTGTAGCTGCATATGACATAACAGGTCTACTTTTTAAAACAGTTTCAATCAATATGTATGCACACCCTGCTAGGCTGCAAGTTTCTGACAATATAGAAAGTTATGTAATTACAACATTAATCTAAGTGGATTCTTCAATGTGCACAGATCTTCAGACAGTTTTATGTTTTTACAATGTCCATGTGTAGATCTCCAAATGCTCTGAAGAATTTATAGCTTATATATGTATTCACATTATTTTTATGTATTTTATCATTCGATTTTACATCCAGATACATTATGTACGGTACCTGGTATACCTAGATGTATATGTACCTATGACTGTAGATAAAACTTGTTTCAGACTGATCCAGGCTTCAATCTGCCATATAAACAAAACATAAGTCTGCCATATAAGCTAGCTAGGACATTACAGACATTGTTAGGAAGTCAATATAAACATTATGCCCTTAAGAATGAGACCTTTCCTCATGCATTGCATGCCTATATACCCACACTAAAACAGCAAGAATGAATTTTCTGCAGCTTGGCATTATTGGTGGAATGTTACAAATCTCATGTTATAAAGCATTTAATAATTCAGTTCAATGACAGATAGTTCCTTCCAGGAAACAAGTCCCACAAGTGACAATGAATACATTGATATCTCTACCCTTCCATAATGATGACCCGATAGACCAGGCATGAAAACATAATCAGAGGGGCACCTGGCTGAGATTTCCCGCCATAATGAACAGTATTGTTGGACTGGGCAGGTTGTTGTCCTCTTCATTTATCCCTTCATCCATTCAACAAGTGTTTAATTCCACTTCAATTTTTGCCAAATCATGTACCTCTGTACAACAGGGGATGGCTTTTTAACCTAGCTTGCCCTTTGCATGGTACATGTACAGTATGAACCATGGGTTCAAAATACCCAGAGTTCAATGGACATAGTAGTTTAAAGAAAACATGCACCAATCAACCTTTTAAAATTTATTTGTTAATACAACAATTGAATATATTTATGTCTCTTCAATCATGATGCCAAAACCACACTATTCATCCAATGAAGGAAGACTGAATGAAACGATACATGAAAATTAATAAACTGATGCGAATGATAATTAACAAGATGAAAGGGTATCTCAAAGATGATCAACTAGGTTTTAAGTACCAGTAATCCTTGCACAAGGGAAATAAAGTATGAATGAACGAAAGATACAGTGTCCATATGCTTGCCTGCATGAGTCAGACTAGACTTTGACATCACAACAGTGCAAGTCCTGTGTGGAGTACCTGCATCAAATTGACAGCTCTATACATGTATCTACAGGGTAGTACCATACTGTGAGCTGCGCAGCATCAACAAATGCACAACGATATCACACAACTTAAACACCTGGGATTTAATCTGTTGTTAAAATATTATGTGAAGTACCTGCATCAAATTGACAGCTCTATATCTATGGTCAGTACAATGCTGTGAGCTGCACAGCAGCAACAAATGCACAAGGTACCATGCAGCTAACACCTGGGCGTTAATCTGTTGTGTCCTATCTGACTTACCATTACATCAAACTTATACACCTCTACAAACCGCATACTACAGTGCCCACGAAAGGTTCGCTTTGTCATTTTGTGAACATGAGGACGGAAAATAATCTCGTACTTCTTTCAAAAAAAGATCAAGATACCACAGCAAGCAGACTGAAGTAGACATTCAAAAGGATTCTACAACTTGAAATTTATTCCCATATCTGAAATTCAGAAATCCTTGGCTTGTTCAACCAAGATTTTTTTTTTCAATTTGGTTATCACTGACTGTTTTGTCATTGTGTCAATAATGGGACCAAAAATGCATGTCTCAAGTATGCTAGCTTAGAGAAAAAGATTTTACAGTCTTTTCTTAAGTAAACAATCTTAATATGACTGTCACCTACTTTTTGTGTTCTCCAGACCCCCCAAAGATTGTAAAGTATTCTTCAATATTTCAGAAAAAGTGTAAATGATTTTCTGATTACTATTTTCTTTAATGTGTTTTACAAGAGATATCATACTTAATTAAGTGCCATCAAAGATACGACCATGTCTTGATTAGGGTAATTGAGCATATAATTAACCGATCAACTTCCATAAAGTCTTAAATATACCATAGAAAGATACTAGTCCCAAAACAGAGATAGCATGTATTGAAAACTGTAAATTTTTGCTAATTTGCCAACACAGACATCCAAATTTGCCATAATGACTTGCAGACTTTGGACTGACTCGTTGTACAGTCTGGAACAATATTGCAGCAATCAATAACATGAATAAGATAGCACAGCCTTCACCTTAAAAATCAGTTTCGGTTTTTCAAAAAGATGGAATATGCTTCCAATACAGTGACCAGAAAAGAGATTTGGCCCCATTTCAACCACAAAATACAAGAATGTTATCTTCTCTACCAGTATACCGGGCTACATATACATGGTCTCTTTTCATTCCAAGTTCTAAAACATACATGTATTCATATCATCAACGGAAGAATATTTCTTAAATCATAATTTTTAAGCTAACGTTATTTCTATCTAATTAAAGGGCAAAATACACTACAGTAGTAATTAAAAGATGTACATTGATTTTTATAGTACCCTTGTACCCACCCCACAACTCCAATTTCCAACCCACAGTAGACTAAAGCTTTTAGGATAATACATGAACCATCTGGTCCTTAACCAAAAGAAGCATGCAGGGTTTGTCCCCAAGTGATTCAGAATAAGTATCATGAAATCTATCATATAAGTTCTATTAAGGAAAATACTCCTGTAAGATTTATATGAACCACAAATTACTACCTTACTACCACATCTATGAAGATTTGTGTACCGTATATAATTTTAAGATTTGATTTTGTAGTCTCATGCATTATTTCAAACCTTACACAGATGGGCTGAAGCCCTAAAATAACTTTGAATCAATGCATTCCCCTTCCAAAAGATCAGCTTTGGGCTGGTGTTAGAAATAATTCATATTGCATCTTTAAACTGCATCTTATCTCCTTGTTTTGAAACATATGCTGCAAATTATTATGCAATACACTATCAATATACATCTGAATTCTGTACCTATCTGTATTTCATAATTTTGTCTTTTATTTTTGGGATATAAATATTTCTATTTTACTTTCACTTTGATTTTATTCAATTTGGCTCAAAATTGTTTTTTAAATTGTGAACATCTTTTTGATATCAAAGAATACCAGCTGAAGCTTAATATACCATAGATAAAATATTTTCCCATTATAATTTACATATATTTGAAATGCGTTATAAAAAGTCCATTATGTATGCAAACAGAGTCTATTTTATTACTACATTCTGACATTTATGTATTGTTCACCTACATGTAGGTAGCCAAACAGGTTCTTGTAACAAAACAAACAAAATTTTCATGGGCATTAATTTTGCAGACACATTGTTTGTAAATTGCTGGGGAAAAAACCTTCAGCTATTGATTAAAACATGAACTCAGTATTTTGGGTTATAGTGTGAAATCTTTATGCAATTTAAATTTCATGAACTTCAATCAATTTGAAATTGGTGTTATGGCTCCAGCTAAGTAGGAGGAAGGCTCCAAAATTGAAAGAGATGATTGTGGAGAAAAGTGTGCATTTTAAAGCTTTTTAATGAGGCTCTTTATATATAAAATGTCCCCATCCTCTCTCTAACAATCTGATGAGAGACATACTATTACATTTAAAAGGAAAAAAACACAACTTTTAAAAAACAAAAAAAAATGCTTTAAGCTATTACATATACCAGAACTAATTGTTACATATCTGCTTACAGTTAAAAGAGTATATAATCTCTTTTCTCTCTGTCTCCATTTCCCTATCTTTCTCTCTTTCTAAGGGGAGATATTTCAAGGTTTTTAAATGTTCTAGGTTCAATGGATACATATATCTGTTTGCAACCTTAAGCTTAATCTTTAATTTATGTTCCAACACCTACATTTTATGTGTAAATCAATTGATTGAATATTGTGGGATATTTTTATCTTCTAAGTGTCACATCTGTTATCTGTAAAATTCACACCTATTAATAAAGAGCAGATCTATTGCTGCATCAATCACCAGCAATGTCACATATAACCAGTTTTATTCTACTATCTGACACTATGCCAAAAGTTTAAAGTAGTCAATAAAAATATTCAATCTATAATTCCACCAAACTTTCTACATGTGGGAGTTCACAATCGTGAAAACACACCTGTTCTGCAAGTTTTCTCCCTGTTAGCAATCAAGCATTTAATATGGCATTTTTCACCTAATGATGAACATTTAGAATACCTGTCTCTTTCCTTCTGTTCTGCTCATAGTGAGCCATGGCAGTGGGGGAGGGGGGCTCATCACTGCTGGACTCCGATCGAAATCTGTACATAGCTGTGTCCATTTTCAGCAGACGATGGACATTACCTTACATTCCATGACATAACAGCTACACAACATACCCCATTGTAATTAAACGTCCACACATTAAATTCCCGATTTATTTATCGAAAGTGTCGTTACGGGGTTAAAGTCACAGTACATTAACTCTGTAGCGATATATTGGTTCGATTTCACATGACGATAGGTGCATGAAACTAAAACTCAGACCAGTTCAAAAAGCAGGTGCTCATCCCCTCGACGTTAAACTGTCGGTAAGGTTCAAAGCCATCACAACAACTCCTTTTGCTTTCTAGGCAAAGAATAATTCATTCATGTCACTCATACACTAAACCATGCGTGTCTATTAAAACTCCCAATATACAAGTTTACCTGTGTGACGTAGGCCAAAGGTAAAACTTTCATCCGAGTCGGATTGAATACACCGGCCCGGAATGGATTGGGACGTTTGCATTTTTTTAACAGACGACAATTTAAATATTATGTATTGCCATGAATGCAACAGGAATACTTAGTAACAGATTTTTACATGCATATTTGCGTTTGCCAGGTAAATTGCGCGTGCCTTACCATGTGCACGTGCAATTTTCCTCTTTTTTTCATGAGGGTCGATGTCAAAGGACGATATGTAGTAAATCAATTTTAATTAATTCAAATTACCTGCGATTTTTAGAACTGCTCGGTCTGCTGGTTCTAGTTGAAGAGCACCTAAACTTAGAGGCACTTGGTCACTTCCATACTGTCTTAAATAATAATCCGGTGAGAACGACGCCATAGTGAGGAAATTCGAACCGATGTGTCAGCTTTTATTCATTCATCATTTTCTTTACCCCGTACAAGATTTCAATGATCGGTGTGAGCTGATTCCAGTAAAATATCATCGGCCTGTATTCTCTAAATCAATGAAACATGCGATCACCACTAACAAATCCATGGAGTGTACTGAAATTCCTGTTCTGTGACTCCTATGTAAAAATAGCCGTATAATTTCCCTCACCCGGACAACAATGAGCGCTTGAAAAAATGACGTTTTGAACACTACTCGGTGATTACAGACATTACAACACAGGCATCTTTTCAATCAGACACAGGGATTGTACAAATGATTTCGCGAAAATGGCCGCTACTACAGCATGCATGCAGTGTGATGTCATCCTTTGCCAGGTCGCTGTGTATCAGCCGTATTTATCGATCTGCATATATAATGCATTGTGTTTACACTACTTTTGTACTTTACAATTGCCAAAAAACAAGGGCTTAAAATCGTTATCGTGTAAGGCAATTTTTAAATGAGAGAGCCGACCTTGTAGTTGATATTTGCTTTGTAACTCTTTTATCTTATAAAGATAAAATAATTGGAATTTCACTGTATTCTTAATTTAAATTCCAGCGATAAAAAAATCACTGCATTTGTTCAAATTGACTTTAATATTTTTTACTTTCAGTTTATTGGTAAAATTCAGCCGGATCGTTACTTTCTCTCTACGTAGAATTTCACGGAATGAAACTGACTATCTATATATATATTTTCAATAATAAGTTTTCCATGCGAATGAAAATAAAAATAATATGTAAGTTCAAATATTCATAATATTTTGCGAAGGTTTACAATTTCGTATTCCATTCTGATGTTTCATAGGAATTTAATTAACGGTATATTTTGAGCTGAGTAAAAAATGCGTTACTGTGACAATCTTTAAAAGTTAGCATAAAATACCATACCCCCATCACAGAAAAAATGCAACTTGATGTATTTGAAAAAATGAATGTGTATAAAATGATAAAAAAAATTAATTAATTAATTCAAGATGTTAAGTTTTTAAAGACTTGCAGCTATTTCAGAAACGACGAGAATGATGGAAAATTTCTATTTTAGTGGATGGTACAAGAAAGATAAATCGTATTTCTATTATTGGGTTTCCTAGTTAACAATTTCTGATGACTTATTAAATCATGCCATCGTTTCTTGTTATTATCGGCACTGCCTCGTTTGTCGCAGTCATTTACAGGCGTTTGATTTAGGAGTATTTAAACATCGTAATCACTCGAAAAAAATTAAGCAACAATACTTAGTTCAACGAAGTTCTGGGGGGCTTCATATACCGATTTTGGAGCAGGATTCATATCTAAGTTATACTGTATAACTGGACCAAACTTCATCATACTTGCATTGATTGTGCATCTGGGGATGCTTGAGAACTCTAAAAACTTGCATACTGAATATGAGCCATTACTAGTATTATGTTGGAGGGGTTAATTTAAGTTATAGCGTTATAAAGTTATAGGGGCAGTTTATAGTTTTTTGAGCAGGTGCACTTTGATTACCATACAAATGTATTTCAATTATTACTGACCCTATCTTCACCAAATTTGGATGAATTTAATGGTGAAACTTGTGATACTAATACACTTGATTGCTTTAATGCTAGACCAATGCCATAGGTTTCAGATGTTGCAGGAGGTTGTGGCTTTTGGAGCAATCGGGTTGAAATTCTTTATATTGAAGTTAAAAGTGGATTTTTCCTATGTAAACTTGCTTTGTTGTTTTTAGTGTGTCTATATTCAATGCGGCTTCCAAGACGGATCGAGCTTAATCCCATACGTGATCTTGATGCTAGTGTAGGTTTAAAGTTTTAGGAGCACTTTGAAGTGGGTTAGATTCTAGGAGCTTGTTACATACTCAGCTCGTCCTAACCAATTCAGAATTCCATGCGTAATGTAACTATACATGTATGGATGTGTAGCACAGAGGTAGCTTCAAATACCGAGCTTGGTCTCGTTTTCCAGGATACTGGGACAGATTTATAGCAATATGAGTTGCAATTTTCATGCTGATTTTTTTTTCAGAAAATGTTATTTTCTACTAAAATGACAAAAAATATCATGCATGGTTTTTAAAATGTTTGTTAGCTTTATTTTTGTGGGAAAAGCCGTTAAGAAGCTTTAATTGAAGCAGAATTGAATTATTGTCGTCCTGTACAAAAATTGAACAAGCTGCTATATATATTCCTTGGAAGAGAAATTTTCTGGCAAAAAATGAATGATTTTTTCAAATCGTATTTATCATAAAAGTTTAAGTCAATAAGCATACTAACAGGTTTTTGCAGCAAAATAAAATTCTAAAAAATACAGCTCATAATGCTTTAAGATTTGGGATTAGTTCAAAGCAGGTTTGATTGTCCGACTTTAAATACAGAGCATGGTTTCTTTTATCAACATTAAAAAAGAAGAAAAAACAAACAAAATCATACACACACTTTGGAATTAAATAGTATGTTTTTATGAAGATACGTGCATATAGCATAGAACTAGCTTTGGATGCAACATTCGTGATGCTATAGCTGGTTCATCCTCTCTCAAACTTGCATGGATGGTATAAACAGTGTATGATATCATCCTATTCATATCATCCATATTATTCATATTCCGATTTGAATTGCATTATTCATGCATGCTTTCATTAAATGATGTGTAACAATATTTAACCATGCAACTGACATTGTATCCCATTATACAATATAGCATGATGTCATTTAGAGCCGTTTTAACAAGAGCTTGGACTTTCGGTAGTTCGGACAAAACTCAGATTTGATGGAGGCAGTTTGTGAACCGCAAATCACGAGTTCGAATCCGCCTGGGGCTTTTGTGAATTTTTGAAAATCATAATTTTTATCCGCCTGGGGTTTTGCTCATAGTTACTGAATTAAAGTTTTGAAAATCTTAATTTTTATCCAAAATTGCAAAACACAAAAACATACAACCTGTAAGCGGGTTTAATATTTTTTTTGGCAAAAGATTGTTAATTTTATACTTGCATAAACCACAAAAAATAATTTTATTGTATTAATGATACACCATTTTCTATCTGCAAATACTGGCATGATCCACATACCCCTTAAACAGATGAAGTAAATTTATTCAATCATATCGTCAATTGAAATTCAATTAATCCACTTCTATAATGTTGGGAAAACCAAGTAATCTCATCTTATTTCTCGTATTTTCATATGGCTGCAGGTAAATTGCCTGTATTTCAATAAGTAAAGAAAAGTTAAACAAATCTTAAAAATGTCTACTGCGAAAAAAAACAACAAAACTGACAAGCTACAGCGGGTGTTACAAAAGGCGAAAGGGGGGGGGGGTTCATACCATTGAATGAAACCGTTTGAACCCTGAGATATTTATAAAAATCAAATAACTTAAGAACATGTGCTGCATAACTATTTTTGGACATACTATAGAAAGATAAAATTGCCCAAGGCAAGTGCTGTGGTAGACACATATGACCCAACTTTGTCATGGCAATGCCTGGCATTGAAAAAAGGCTGCAAAAAGGCAGGTTCACTGAACGCTGATTGACTGCATTTGGAGGTGCAACCGCGAAAGTCTTGGACAATATTTTATCATTCACACTTTATAGTGTAAAATTCACACTTTAAAGTGTAAAATTCACATTTTAATCTGTAAAATTCACACTTAAATCTGTAAAATTCACACTTTAATCTGTAAAATTCACACTTTGATCTATAAATTTTACACGTTAATCTGTAAAATTCAAACTTTAATCTGTAAAATTTACACTTTAATCTGTAAAATTCACACTTTAACGTGTAAAATGTACACACTATTCTGTAAAATTTGCTAATATATACACATACATTGGAGAGTATATTTCATTTCCGATGGTTTTATCGAAGCATGTTGGACCGAAATGTTTTAATTAGTGAGCATTTCAAACTTTGTCTAAAATACAGTGACATCATTACACAATGATATCTAAAAGAAAAAAAATTACCGTGGGTTTTTCAAATAGATATAAGTGGTTTTATACCTTGGCTTATTTCCATACATTCTTTGATGATTTTACAATAAAAATAACAAACAGTGTTGAATTACTTATCATTCAAAGAATATACATTATGTATCATTCTGTCTAAACCTCGATTTAGTATAAGTACTTTCAGTACTTTGAGTTGTGTACGAACTACAAAAACTTGATTAAATAAAATTGTACGGTATACGAATGAATAAAATTGATGTTTTAAACTAGTAATAGTTGACGTCTTATATAGATTAAACAGGCTTCACTGCAGCTTACAGAAAGTAACAAAAATTATAATTCATATAAAAAATTAAAAGTGAAAGAAGGGGTATATCTTAGAAAATGAAAATCCTTACGCTATAACAAGATATTGACGTATTGTATAGCGGTATGGTTGTCATCTTAATGAGTTATACATAAAAGAGTACACTCAATATTGTTCATGATTGATACTTACATTGACGAAACATTTTTCATTATGACGGCACTAAAGTGCGCTAAACATGGACTGCGTTACAATATGATGTTTTATGAGTAGTTTTCGTTGAAATTAGACACTTTCACATGCAACAACCACTTTTATAGTTTACGTGCCGGTGTAACGAAGAATAATGACCCCCGTAGAACAATGACCGGGGGTCATTTTTCGACGTAGAATAATAACCCTCGGTCATTATTCTACTGGCGTAATTACAATATACATAGATTATTATATGAAGTTAGTAGGCACTGACAGCAGCCATTACGCCACTTATTACAATATAGTATTATATGAAACAATATAATATTGCAATAATACATCATAACATTGAAACATTTGATATTATATTGTATAATATAGTATGATATTGTTATGTATGATACTGTGTCATATTTGATACATAATATGATATTGTATTATATGATACATTATAATCTGATACAACATTGTATCATATCAAATGGTACAATATCATGGGATAAAGTAAAATATTATATAATACAATTATATTATACATATAAATTGTATCATATGATACAATAATATATATTGTTATACTTTCATGTTAAATACTGAAATCTGATTGGTTAAGACGCAGTTCATAATTCTTTCTATTACCCTCAGCGTTAGCAACGCACTTAGCAACGGGTAACATTATAAAATGTTACATGCGCGAAAATTATGCGCGTACGGTTCGCTGTAGAATTCACGT
This sequence comes from Magallana gigas, assembly GCF_902806645.1. Lineage (NCBI taxonomy): Eukaryota > Metazoa > Mollusca > Bivalvia > Ostreida > Ostreidae > Magallana > Magallana gigas. The sequence goes on from NC_047568.1 coordinate 13,841,641, forward strand.
TATTCCTATATAAAAGCAGTAAAATTTTCTTAAAAATTAAGACATTCAGTATAACAAAATAAATAGTGCCTGTTTGGGAGGATTACAGTTGAAATTGACACCCCTCGAAAACCATTGTCAACCTCCGCTTCGCGTCGGTTGACAATGGTTTTCTCGGGTGTCAATTTCAACTGTTACCCTCCCAAACAGGCACTATTTATATAATATTACAATATCATATCTACAATTTCATGTGATATAATTCATATAACAGAAGCCAATATCATATTATACAATACTCTATGATACAATATCAAAAAATATATAATATTATATCATAGGATGCAATATTTTATATTGCAATATCATATGTAATAGTATCATGTGATTAAAAAATTAATTTATAATACAATATAATATTATACAATATTTTATCATAATATACAATACTATACATAACAATATCTTGATACAATATCATACATATATCATAAAATATTTTAAAAAAATGGATACAATATTATATCGTATCATATAACGTTTTACAATATAATATATGGTATTTTATTGTATCCTATTAAACAATAGTGCTTCATATCATACAATACTATATCATAGGAATCATGTTATATCATTTAACAACAACCTCATCTATCTATCAAGCAGGTTTGAGTGAGGTAGGAGATTTCTTTAGCATACTTGATAATGGAGATCAGGCTCTGCATCTGAAGCAACCTCTGCCTTTCATTTATAATATAGTCAAATCAACTATGCAAGCTATCATCTGTAAAACATGTGACTTGTTCCAAAAAACTAAACCTCATCAAGCATCATAAACCTATGGGTCAGATTCAGCATTCAAGTCAGGTGCATCAGTATCATAAGACGCACCATCCATGCAAGTTTAGTGAAGTTAGGACCAGTAATAACTAAGATATCATCATCAGAGGGCAACAGCAATAAAAACCTTTACCTCCTCAAGCATCCCCAACCTATGGCTCTGATTCAGCAATCAGGCCTGTCAGGTGCATCTGTATCATAAGACACGCCATCTATTCAGGTTAGGTGAAGTTAGGACCTGCAATAACTTAGATATATTTTTTAGCATCCTTGATAATGGAGATCAAGCTCTGCATCTGAAGCTACCTCTGGGATTCATCCATATTACAGTTTAATCAACTAAGCAAGTTTGAAATAGTACTATTATCTATTAAACATGTTACCTGTTCCAAAAAAATAACATTATCCGGCATTCGAAACACAGGCTCAGACTCAGCATTCAAGCCTGTCAGGTGCATCAGTATCATAAGACGCACCATCCATACAAGTTTAATGAAGTTTGGACCAGTAGTAACTAAGATATAATCATCAGAGGGCACCTGCAACAAAACTTTTACCAGCTCTAAAAACCTTAACCTCCTCCAGCATCCGAAACCTATAGTTCAGATTCAGCACTCAAGCCTGTCTGGTGCATCAGTATCATAAGACACACTATCCATGAAAGTTTGGTGAAGTACAGACCTGCAGAAACTTAGATATTGCTATCAAAGGGCACCTGCAACAAAAACATTAAACTGCTCCAAACATCTTAAGTTCCTCCAGCATTTCAAAGTTAGGAACCGGATTCAGTAGGTCCAGATGCACCATCCATGCAAGTTTGGTGAAGATACGACAAGTAATAGCTTAGATACAAAACCTGCAACAACAACTTTAACCAGCTCCGGACGCCGACGCCAGGGGTATAGCATAAGCTCCGCTTGACTTCGTCTCGGTGAGCTAAAAAGGCAAAAGCGCGAAGATTCGAAGGCGAGAGTGCGAAGTTGCAAAGGTGAAGAAGCGATAGTAGTGTCACTTCTTTACCTTCGCAACTAAGCACTTTCGTCTTCGCATCTTCGCGCTTCGCCGTCGCATCTTCTTTATTCTTCATATTGTTCATGAATTATACTTGCATTAAGGATTTCCACTAATACAAACTGCTGGGTATGCAAGTGCATCACCCAGAATTAATGATGAAACCAAAATTATGAAAATTTTACTCCTCTGTTAGGCATTATAACCAAGCTGAAGTTAGTAGGCACTGACAGCAGCCATTACGCCAGTAGAGGTTAACGGCCAAAAAGGAAAATCGTCAAAGTACTGAGAGTACTCGTACAGAAAATATATTTTACTTTATCGTCGGCATCCTTTAGTAAGTTAAGTTAATATCAAGATGATTAATGCATCAATAGTTTATATTGCACGTGATGATGGTTTTGAGTCTATTAAAAAAGGGTATTCTGGCATTATCACTATTTGGTGCATAAATGCTTATTAAACTTAATATCTCGTCATTTAATTTTACATTTACTAAAACTTTTCGTGCGTCTTCTGATTTATGTGTATTAAGTATTTGAATATCTAGTTCTTTTCTAAAAAGTATAGAGACACCTCTACTGTAAGCTGAGTCTGAAAATGCGTGTATCGATTTACCATTCCAGTTAGTATCATATTTTTCTTTAAAATGTTTCTGAATTTCAATATAAATTATGAATGGTCATGCATTTTATTAAGGTATTTCTTTGTTTTTCTTCGCAGCATTGATAGAGAACGAAAATAGCTATAATTTGCAATGTTTAGAAGATGATATTCGTTCGTCAAACGCGTCTAATTTTCGTTTTTTAAACTGATTTTTAAGAGTTTTCTCATGAACGTTTTTAGGTTAAACTAGGAGACTTTCAAAAATATTAAATACATGTCAAGAAGGGCGTAAATTATGGAAGCCGGAAAGTCACAGATTAAAAATATATTTCATCAGGCGGCCGCCACATTATATCTGACGGCCGTCAAAAAATAAGGTGACCGCTTTTCTGGCGAACGCCATATAACTATATGTGGCGGCCGTAAGATAAATAATTAACAGTCGTCATAGCGAACGCCACTTATTTATCTGGCGACCAGCCGGTGTAATGAAGAATAATGACCCCCGTAGAATAATGACCGCGGGTTATTTTTCGAGATAGAATAATGACCCCCCCCCCCCCCAGCTGAAGAATAATTGGATTTTTCTGAAGAAAAAAGATTCAGGGGTTATTTTTCTTCACGATAAACGTGAAGAAAAATGACCCCCGTAGAAAAATGACACCCCCCCCCCCCCCCGTGAACATAAATAGAAATTGGTTACCCCGTACCCGAACGGACAAGGACATTTTGCTTCAGAATGTGCAAACCGTAAAAACGAATTCTCACAGAACAAAGAAAACAGAAGACCTTATCAACAGTCAAGACCAAAATTTCTGAACAGTGACCCAAAAGTGAAACCCTCACAGTGAAGAGTCGCCTGATAGAGGGAAGTGAAAAAGACTCGTGTGATATTAAAGAGAAAATAAAAAATGCTGCAGAAGACAGTCCCACTACAATAGTTGAAATAAATGGACAACCTATCAAGTGCCTTCTCGATACAGGAGCAGAAGTTTCTACTATATCTGAAATGTTTTATAAACATCACGTGCAATATACCACAAGAAAGTAAAGTATTTTTATGTGGAGATTTTAACTGTTGCATGGAAAAGAAAAATGATAAATCTTCGAAACGTTTGTTAGAAATTTTAAATCAGCTTGATTTTAAAGATCTTTGGCATTTTAAAAATCCGCATAAAGATGGACGCACGTGTTGTGATTCCGAGAATACCCCCAAAAGCAGAATTGATTATATCTTTGCTAAAAATATTAACATAAACCAGATAAAAACTTTTGTTGTAAGGCACGTACCGGGAATGCATAATAATAACACAAGAATGAGTGACCATAGATATTTAAAAATATGTGCCAATTTCAATACATTAGAACGAGGCTCAGGCTACTGGAAATTAAATATCTCTCACTTAGAAAAAGAAGATTATAAAGAAGGTATTAATTCTATCTTTAATCAGTTAGATGATTCTCTAGACGCTACTTCTAAATGGGAATTATTCAAAGTAAAAGTTCGGGATTTCTCTATAATATATTCCAAACAATCTAAAAACAACTTAAGATATAAGATTAAATCAACAGAAAAAGAAATAGATTATATTGAAACCTTACCCAGTTCAGAAATAGACATGAATTTAAAAAGGAGATTAGAATCAGATTTAGATGCATTATATAATGAAATAGCTAAAGGAGCTCAAGTTAGATTTATAGAACAAAATGGATAAGTGAAGGTGAAAAAAATACAAATTTCTTTTTAGGACTAGAAAAGAAACATCAAACAAATAATACCATATACGAGTTAAATAGAGGAAATGAAACCGTTACATCTTATTCTGATATTTTAGAGGAAATGTCACAATTTTATGAAAATCTGTATCAAACTAAAAAAATTGAAGACGAAAAAATATGTGATTATTTAGAAGATTTTAACTGTCCAAAATAAAAGAAGAATAAAAAAGATATACTAGATTCTAGACCTACACTCGCAGAATGCAAAGAAGCTATAGATAATATGAAAAATAACAAATCTCCTGGGTTAGATGGATTACCAAGTGAATTTTACAAATGTTTTCGGAAACTTATTAGTCCTATATTTTATGATGTGCTCATGCAAATATTTGATAGACGAGAACTGTCATTCTCACAACGTTTAGCATTAATTACTGTTCTTTTCAAAAAAGGAGATAATAAAAATCTAAAAAATTACAGACCTCTTAGTTTGACAAACAATGACTACAAAATTATTGCGTTTATATTAGCAAGAAGGCTACAAAAAGTTATTAATAATTTAATCGGTAACAAACAGACTGCATACATCAAAGGTCGTTTTATTGGCGCCAATGCCAGAACTATTTTAGATATTTACGAGTATTGCATGGAGAATGATAAAGACGGATTATTATTGTTTTTAGATTTCGAAAAAGCATTTGATTCGGTAGAATGGAACTTTTTATTTAAAGTGCCTTAACAATTTGATTTTAGAGATAATTTTATTTCATGGGTAAAAATACTGTATACTAATCCAATTTTTAGAATAAAAAACAATGGCTGGATTTCAAAAACATGTGAAATGTCGCGTGGTATAAGACAGGGATGTCCTATTTCAGCTTTATTGTATTTATTTATTGCAGAAATTTTAGCTATAAAACTTAAAACTAGTAATGATATAAAGGGCATAAAAATTACTAATATGAGTACAGAAATTAAACATCTACAACATGCTGACGATGTTACCTTAGCACTTAGAGACACGCTTTCCTTAGACAAAGCCATTGAAACAGTAAAGTCTTTTTGTGATCATGCTGGATCTCAAGTTAACTTAAACAAAACACAATGTATACTTCTTGGAAAACTTAAAGATAAACATTCTAATATTGGCGAAATTAATGTCACAAACGATGCTGTAAGATGTCTAGGAATTTTTATTGGACATGATAAAGAACAATGTTATGATTTAAACTGGAAAAAAAATTACGATGATATAGAAAAACTTTTTGAATCATGGAAAAAAAGAAAACTTACTATTTTTGGAAAAACTTGTATAGTAAATTCTCTAGCTATTTCAAAACTGATTTACGTAGGGTCGATTTTACCCCTCCTTAATCAAGATTTCTTGAAAAAGATCAAATGTAGCATTTTTAATTTTATTTGGGATAAAAGAGATACAATAATTGGCAAAATTGAGGACGGAGGCGTTGGTCTGGTAGACATAGAACTGAAACTTAAGGCTATAAAAGCATCATGGGTAAAAAGACTTGTAGATGAATCTTGCATGCTTAATAATATATTTCAAGTATATATAAAAAACACGGGATTAGATATAGATTATATACTATCAATGTCTGAAAGAAAAGTTGAAAAAATTGTATGTTTGTTAAATCTACCTACTGTGTATAAAGAAATGCTGTGTTGTTTTAATGAATGTAAAAGGTTAATTAATATATCTGAACTTTCAAATGTAACATTTGCACAACAACCACTGTGAAATAATACTCTGTTTGAACATAAGAAAAAATCATTATTTTTTAAAAACTGGGTAATGAATAAAATTTTGTTTGTTAAAGATTTATTCAACAAAAATGGCGAATTCAAAACACTACAAGAACTTTCAAATGATCTAAAGAAGAAAAATAATTGGTTGTGTGAATACAATATTTAAAAGAAAGTAATTAAGAAAAACAGTGAGTGTTTTGATATGAAGTGTTGTTTTTATACAAAAATACTGAAAAGAAATGTTTATAATTTTCATAAGGGAACATTTGATATATTCGATAAGAGATGTAAATTCTACTATGTAAACTTGCTTCATGAAAAATTCAAACCACCTTGCTACCAATCTGCATTTAACAATTTATTTAATATTGGTAGAGATAATTGGAAAGATATTTATGAAAGAAAGATTAAGAACATGTATGACAAAAGACTTAGTGAATTTATTTATATATAACTTGTTAAATAATATTTTGAATTGTAATTCCTTTCAATACAAATGTAAATCAAGGTCTAATGCAAATTGTGAATTCTGTCCATGTGAAAAGGAGGACATTAAGCACCTTTTATTTGATTGTCTATCTGTACAAAGATTGTGGCAAAAATTGAATAGCATTTTGAATTTCGATGTATGCTGTAAACACATCTTTATAGGATTCTATTTCGAAAAAAATTCAAAAACAGTATTTTTGAATACAATTTATATCATATGTATCATATGTAATTTATAAATATAAAATGACATGTAGAATGAATGAAAATTTTCAATCATGTAACACGCTTTTAAACTTTTTCAAAAGGTCTCTCTCTTAAGAAATGGACTTGATGTTGAATTTTTCAAAAACAAAAATATATAGAGGTAAAATATTAGAACTTATTCGATTGGTATGATCTGTTTATTAGTTAAGATTTTTTAACTGCTTATCCTGACCCGGGGCAATCAGATATTGTAAAGGGTTGCATATTTCAGAATAAAAAGGAAAAAAAAAGAAATTCAGAAACAAATATGTTCTAGACAGAGAATTTAATCATAACTGTTTCACTTTTTGGAAAATTGAATACTGTTTATGAGAACTCATTTGTCGATTCAATGTTTATTATTCAAGCAAGATCAAAGAAATGCCGGTGTAATGAAGAATACTGACCCCCGTAGAATAATGACCGGGGGTCATTTTTCGACGTAGAAAAAGACCCCCGAGTCATTATTTTACGCAGAAAAATGACCCCCGGTCATTATTCTACGCAGAAAAATGACCCCCCGGTCATTATTCTACGTAGAAAAATGACCCCTTTGCCTGAAGAATAAGTGTCATTTTCATAAAAATGAGCACATTCCACATGAAGAAAAGTGACCCCTGTAGAATAATGACCCCCCTTGTATATTAAAATTTTTCAGTATATTTTTTTTTATTATTTGTGAAATAGTCTCTACACTATTGTAATTTTTACTGCTACAGTTTACAGGAAGTAACAGAAATTATAATTCATATTCAAATAAACTTAAAGTGAAAGAATGGGTATATCTTAGAAAATAAAAATTCTTCCGTTATAACAAGATATAGACGTATTGCATCGGGGTATGGTTGTCATCTTAACAATTACATTTACATATATCTATGGTGTTCCGATAGGGCCACTTCGACCTTCGGGCAAAGATGCGAAGTTGCAAAGGCGATAGTGCGAAGGCGAAGGAGCAAAAATGCGAAGATGCGACGACGAAGCGCAAAGATGTGATGCCTAAGATGCGAAGGTGCGAAGGCGAAGGAGCAATACTACTATCGCTCCTTCCCAACTTCGCACTCTGGCCTTCGTATCTTCGCACTTTCGCCTTCGCCTTTTTTGATTGCATTCAGCAAGTCTCGGTCGATTACATGGAATTTAATGCAGGCACCGTACCTGTCAAGGTTTTCCAATTAATCCATGATATTATTGGTACGCATACGCTAGGCCATCGCGCTTACTATGAATGTTTATAAATATTTTAATGTGTACATGTGACATATATGTTTATCAGTGCTGGCTATGCCTAATCATTATCTACTCTACACAGAATTTAATGTCCGCCATAATGTGTACATATGCACTTCAAGACTCCTGTCACTTACCAGCCGTCTGTTTACCGTGGACCAAACACAGTAACATTCTAATTTCATTATGCGACACATCTTGCTCATGCATGGATCTAGAGGGGGAGAGGGGGTCCGTCCCCCGGAAAATTCAATAAAATTAATTTCACGCAGTAAAAGGGGGGATGGAGTCCGGACCCTATCCCCCTGGATAATTTAATTTTATTAATTTTATAAAAATAAATTTTCCAAAATATGCCTCGGAACCCTTTAAACGATGGAGAGCTCCGCAGTTACAGATTACAAAGCTAACCGAGACGAGGCATCACCTTTATGAGACCACCTTTGTCATATTATATGAAAACCATGCTTTATATTCCTGGATATTCATGGATTCTGTTTTGACACAATATCGTATATCATCTGTTAAAAAATTGTACGATAATCATATGTTCATATTATACATTATCGTATGATACGATATTTTATAATATTACAATATCAAATATACAATTTCATGTTATATAATTCTATATTACAGAAACCAACATCATATTATACAATACTGTATGATACAATATCATAGAATATACAAATTATATCATAGGATGCAAAATTATATATTGCAATAATAATAATTCATAGTATCATGTGATAAAAAAATTGATTAATAATACAATATAATATTATACAATATTGTATTATAATATACAATACTTTGCAAAACAATATCATGATACAAAATCATATCATAAAATATCAAAAAAATTGAAACAGTATTTTATCGTATCATAAAACGTTTTACAATATAACATATGGTATTATATTGTCTCCTATTAAACAATAGTGTTTCATATCATACAATACTATATCAAAGAAATCATGTTATATCATTTAACAACAACCACATCTATCTATCAAGCAGGTTTGAGCGAGGTAGGAGTTTCTTTAGCACCCTTGATAATGGAGATCAGACTTTGCATCTGAAGCAACCTCTACGTTTTTTTTATAATATAGTTGAATAAACTATGCAAGCTATCATCTATAAAACATGTCACCTGTTCCAAAAAACAAAACCTCATCAAGAATCATAAACCTATGGCTCTGATTCAGCATTCAAGCCTGTCAGGTGCATTAGTATCATAAGACGCACCATCCATGCAAGATTGGTGAAGTTAGGACCAGTAATAACTAAGATATCATCATCAGAGGGCACCAGCAATTAAAACTACTATCTCCTCCAGCACCTCCAACCTATGGCTCTGATTCAGCAGCCATGCTTATCAGGTGCATCCGTATCATAAGACGCACCATCCATTCAAGTTTAATGAAGTTAGGACCCGTAGTAACTAAGATATAATCATCAGAGGGCATCAGTATCATAAGACGCATCATCCATGAAAGTCTGGTGAAGTTAGGACAAGTAATAACTAAGATATCATCATCAGAGGGCACCTGTTTCAAAAACTTTAACCACCTCTTAAAACCTTAACCTCCTCCAGCATCCGAAACCTGTGGCTCAGATTTAGCATTCAAGCCTGTCAGATGCATCAGTATCATAAGACGCATCATCCATACAAGTTTAATGAAATAGGACCAGTAGTAACTAAGATATAATCCTCAGAGGGCATATGCAACAAAATCTTTAACCAGCTTAAAAAAACCTTAACTTCCTCCAGCATCCGAAACCTATAGCTCAGATTCAGCACTCAAGCCTGCCTGGTGCTTCAGTATCATAAGACACACTACGGACCAGCAGTAACTTAGATATTGCTTTTAAAGGGCACCTGCAACAAAAACTTTAACCTGCTCCAAAAACCTTGACCTTCTCCTGCATCTGAAAGTTAGGAACCAGATTAAGTAGGTCCAGATGCATCATCCATGTAAGTTTGATGATGAGAGGACAAGTAATAGTTTGATAAAGATCTAGAAGCTGCAACAAAAACTTTAATCAGCTCCGGACGCCGACGCCGGGGGTATAGCATATGCTCCCGTTGACTTCGTCTCGGTGAGCTAAAAAGGCGAAAGTGCGAAGATACGAAGGTGAGAGTGCGAAGTTGCGAGGGCGAAGAAGCGATAGTAGTACTTCTTCGCCTTCGCAACTTAGCACATTCGTCTTCGCATCTTCGCGCTTCGCCATCGCATCTTCTATATTCTTCATACTGTTCATGAATTATACTTGCATTGAGGATTTCCACTATACAAACTGCTGTGTATGCAAGTGCATCACCCAGAATTAATGATAAAACCAAACTTATGAAAAGTTTACTCCACTGTTAGGCATTAATATGTTTTACGGTGCGACCGTTGGGGGGAGCGCAGCATGTGATCAAATAATGAATTATGATAAATCAATAAAAATAAAAGTATCAACGTACCGTAAATGAATTTGAATGCAAAATAAAATATAAACATGCCTATTTTTTCTAGTTAATTTTCATTATTCATAATTTATAAGATTGTTTATCTCAGATACAATGTTGTTGAATAATAAAGATTTTAACATAATGTTTATTGCAGTTTATCTCCTCTTTTCTTGCAGCAGACATTTTTCTTAAACCTACATATAAAAAATTGACTTATCATAGAGCCCCCCCCCCCCCCCCCCCCCCCGTTTAGTATGCCTAGTATGCCTATTTCTCCAACTTCTCAATCATTCAAGGTGAATTTAGGAACAATTACATTACCGGCGATAAAAAGTGTGTGTGTGTGTGGGGGGGGGGGGGGGGGGGGGGGCTAATACCCCTATGATGCTTTGTGCCTAATGGTTAAGTCTAACTTTGCAAAAAAAAGTGGGGGGGGGGGGGGGAGGGGCTAAGCCCCCCTAGCCCCCCCGGTTCCGACGCCTATGCATACTACGCACTCACCATTCCTCACCCGGATTAGAATTTCCCTGATTTTGAGAATTTCTTTTTCATATTGCTCGTAAATATTTTTTGAATGACGCCCCCTTTTAAAAAAACGTTCCTGGAAATTACTGTAAATATATAGTGAATAAAATAAATGTGAGCATTCATCCAAATGAGAGCAGGTTACAACTGTTTCCTATTTAAAAAAAAAAAGATGTCCCCATTCGTTAGCTTTGCAAGATTTTGAGAATATTTTGATATTTATATTTCAGCAGATTAAGAATAACTACTTAGAGTAATTTCCCCTTATTGTGACGTCAAAGTTTACGTCGGTCAAGTGTCGTCTGTCTCTTTAAAAAAACAAAACTAAGTGAAATATACTGTTTTGTTTTCTTAAAAAGCATGAAATTCTTGAAACTACACAATTTATCTGTTTCTCAAAAGTTTTACTTTAATTCTCGCGAGAAGGAATCAAGTCTAGTGAGATCGTCCGACATTGATAAATTTGCATTGTGGGTCGAAATTTACTGACTCCGAAAAATTCTGTGGGATCAATGTGCAAGAAATCCATTGTGACGTCACTTGAAGGAACGACAACTCTGTTAGTCTTATGTAATGGAATTATTTTATTTACAATGCATGATGTACATAGTCTTTATCTTGTTCTCGTGAGGGTGTGAAATGGGAAACCATATTTACAGGGAATTACTGGGACGATTAAAACATGGCATTACTGGTCCGATTTACTGACGCCAAAAAAATCCGTTGAATGAATGTGCAACTAGTCCGAATTTTCTATTCACACACGCCTTGCCGGTAGAGCTCGCTTCGCGCCGGCGCTGCGCGCCGGCGAGCTGCGCTCGCTATTATGCCTTCTGTCAGTTTGTCACTATATATTCATTATTCATCTATTTTCGCATAGTATCAAAGGATTTATATAGCGTAAGCATACTATGCCGAAATAGAGCACGACAAATGTTTTCAACGAAAATCTTTCAAGCGCCGACAGCGGGATTCGAACTCACGACGCTAAAATCATACCAGCTTGAGGCCCAACGCGTTACCGCTACGCTAAATTAGCCGTTAATATGTTTTACGGTGTGGCCGTTGGAGCGAGCGCAGAAAAAACTACACATCTCTCATCATTGTAATGTTAATCTGCAACCCATGGACTTGGCCCAACCAGGAAACTTTGGCTTTAAATACAAAGCTGTTTGATTTTTTTTAATGTAAATACAATCATGATTTATTCCTTTACTATGTGATAATGATCATATTAAATTCAGTAAACAATAAATTGCGTGTCTTTGTTATTTCTCATATTGTTCCTTATTGTTATCTGTGTTTTAATTATTTTCCTCTGACACATCAATTCTGTTTTAATTTTTTTTTAATCTGTGTACGCTATATCTGTATTTTAGACATGTGCCCTCCCATTTTTTTAGTGTGTGATCATTTAAAGGGACTCGGACACGATTTGACTTAAAATTTTCAAATTTTATTTTTCCATTTTCAATGTTTATACTGATAAATATAGAAGTTTATAATGCCATGTCAAAATTTGAAACTCAAATATCAATTTATAAGCAAGATGCAGAGTTTATAATTCTTTGTTTGTAAACAAAACTCGAATATTGTCATTTTTTATATATTCCTTGTATTGGTGTAAATTTCAATCCAATGTAACTTTCTTTTGTTGAAAATATTATTTAAGAGGATATTGAATTAGTTTAAATTGTTATTAACATGCCATTTTGTCTAAGAAATGGTAATTCTCTACATTACTTTTTTGTAAACAACTATAAGACTCGAGCTTTGTTTACATAACAATCAATTCTTACCTCTGTATCTCGCTTGTAACTTGACTTTAACATTTAATATTTTGGTCAATCATTTAAAATGCACCAATAAACCATTTTATACATAAAAAATGAAAATAAAATTTTTGATCACAAATCGTATCCAAGTCCTTTTAAAGGTTTGGCAACATATGCAGCTAACAAATACATGTAGATATTTTAACTGTTTATTTTTTTCTTTTTTGTTTTATTTATTTATTACAAAATGACGTGGCTGCACGTAGTTCTAATAATAATCAAACTTTTTAAAATACATTTTTGTCACCTACCTAACGTATGCATATATGATTAGATCAATATGACAGTAAATTAAGCATGGAACTCGCATTCTAATTTAATAAGTAAAAAAAAAATCCAGAACAAAACTAATCAGCCGAAGAGTTGCCGTTAACATTGAGTAGTTACTACAAGTTACACCCAGCACAGATGTTTGATCCACCTCTAAATGTATTGCGCGAGATCACTGTGACGTCATACTTAATTTTCTTTTGCACTCGTAAATTGTCGGATAAATTCGGGGAAGGAAATGACGTCATTTGTCAGCAAAAGTTGATACGTAAGCATATGTGTTGTTTACTTTAGTGGTTTTAAAGGATTTTTTTTTGTTAAAGTAGATCCAGTGTTCTGTGATGTCACACTTTTTTGTAAAACTTTGAATTCTTTAAAAATTGTGCAAGATAGTTTTATTTATTTTATGTAAATATAATCACATGGATGTAATTAGAATTATTGGTAGGTTAAAGATATTTTCGCACTTAATTTTATACTAAATTTCCAAATTTTTATATATTTTATCTATGCAAAGGGGAAATAACTCTTTTTCTGACTTTTCTCTCAGTTGTATGTCTAAATGCTATAGTTTTTCTTATTCCAAAGATTAATTTTAAAATATTTTTGTAATTTTTGTTTTCTGATAAAGTTGACATTAAATTTAAACAAGAAAAACAAATTTCCGCCTACAAGATTTTACTTTTGACAGAAAAAAATACATTTTTCTAATGCTAAAATATGCTTTAGTTTATGTTTATCTGGCATCTCAAAAAGTGTGATGACATGTATATTTTTTCTAACAATTGATGACATTTAAGTCTATTAATTCGAAATCAGTTCGGTTTTTCAACTTTCCTCAGAGAATTTTACGAGTATGGAGCTACCTTAAATGAAATAAATGTATTCGATTTAGAGCGGAGAATTTTCCTTAGAAACGCTTCCTGTTCTACCATGTTGCTATGTACCGCAAAGGATCACTGGGATAGTAGAACGTTTTCACGCGGGTCCATAAAATTTTCTTTGAACAATGTGCAGATTTCAACTCGAATTTCCTACGTTCGTATACGTTTTCTATGGAGCTCGCTACGCGAGCGGCGCTTCGCGCCGCCTCGCTGCGCTCGCTATTAAAATTAATGGTATTTATATATATAAAACGTAGATATGTACGACTGACATCAAGCAATTAAAATTATTCATTTTTCCAAAAACACTTCATTATTGACAGTGATTTTAAAGTTAAAGTTTCTTATAAACCTTTTGAACAAATTAATTTAACATTTTACAAAGAAATTCTACACGAGAATCACAAAAACGCTTTTTTACATGACGCTTGATAAAGAATGTACAAGAAAAAAAAAATTCAATGAGATTTCGTCTGCTAAACATTTCGAGTTTTCTCGGTAAAGTAAATTCGTAAAACGTCTCTCATTTCTTGAAAAGAACATAAACCTTTGTTGACTTTTCATTGTACAACAGCTTGTTGATTAAATAAACAATCAAATCAATTGATTACACGTAATTTGAAAAACAACAACAAACGCTTGCTTTTCCGGTGATTATTTTAAGGGACTTGTCAACACTCGAACGTCACAGCTACTAGCAAAGCACGTCAGTATATTCAACAGTCGGCATAATACTAACAATAGTGTTGTGTTGTGCATGTACTATGCCTAAATAGTAGTCAGGGTTTGATACATGTATACTATGTATCAAACCCTGACTACTATTTAGGCATAGTACATGCACAACACAACACTATTATATAATTATAACCAAGCTGAAGTTAGTAGGCGCTGACAGCAGCCATTACGCCAGTAGAGGTTAACGGCCAATAAGGAAAATCGTCAAAGTACTGAGAGTACTCGTACAGAAAATATATTTTACATTATCCTCGGCATACTTTAGTATGTTTAGTTAATATCAAGATGATAAATGCATCAATAGTTTGTATGAGCATTGGTAATTTTGCATACAATAAAGATCGTGTGATCAAAATCAAGCGGGATATAAACCCCTAACATGGGCCCCAACCTCTTATCAACGCTTTTAGAAACAATCTTTTCTTATTATAAACGATCAGTGTTTATTATCTATTAAGATTTACTATAATCAGGCACTCTTCACATATTTGCTCTAAAAGAATAAAGTCTATTCATGATCACAAATACAACTTTACAACAACTGTTTAGAATATTGATGTTCATGTATTACGTATAGGAAAACAAAACTAACGCAAAATGACTTTTTTAAAAATCACTTTCTCAAGAAATGTAAATAAGAAGTATTCATATCCATACGTTATCTGCCCCGTTAGTCTTTTTCCATAAAGATATATACATGTATCATTCTTCGATTGACAATTCATTCACCAATGAATATTGCTTATAGTATTACAACAATTATTCTTTCATGTTCGTTAATTATCACACAATATCCTTATTGTGTATGAATTTTTCTTTATTTGCGTCATTTCCCGCCGTATGTCGACGAGAGAAGTGACGTAACTGTTAACAATCAATTTGTGGCAATGTAAGAATGTTTTGTGTGTGCTTGCTACGAATATCAAAAACTATAAACAGCGATTTATTTACAAATTTCGGTGTTTATAACTTCAAAATCAGTTGAACAGAGTGAAAAATTAAGTAATTTCAAAGTCATATCTTGAATACGGGGTAACGAACTTATATTCATGTTTACGGGGGGGGGGGGGGGGTCATTTTTCTATGGGGGTCATTTTTCTTCATGTTTAACATGAAGAAAAATAACCCCTGGGTCTTTTTTCTTCAGAAAAATCCAATTATTCTTCAGCTAGGGGGGTCATTATTCTACGGGGGTCATTATTCTTCATTACACCGGACATTTAATTAAAACAGCCACGTGGTGTTTACACAGTATTTTACAGATAAATGTGTGATTTTTACAAATTAAAGTCTAAAATTTACAGATTAAAGTGTGGATTTTACAGATTAAAATGTGAATTCTACAGTTTAAAGTGTAAAAATTACAGATTAAAGTGTGAATTTTACACTTTAAACTGTTAATATTACCGATTAAAGTGTGAATCTTACAGATTAAAGTGTACATTTTACAGATAAAGTCGTGAATTTTACACTTTAAAGTATCAATTTTACAGATTTAAGTGTGAATTTTACACTTCTAAAGTGTATATTTTACAGATAAAAGTGTGAATTTTACAGATTAAAGTGTGAATTTTACACTTTAAATTGTAAAATTTATAGATTAAAGTATGAATTTTACACTTTAAACTGTGAAATTTACACTTTAAAATGTGAAATTTACACTTTAAAGTGTATATTTCACAGATTAAAGTGTGAATTTTACAAATTTTAAAAAGTGTAAGATTAAAGTTTGAATTTTACACTTTAAAATGTGAATTTTAGAGATTAAAGTTTGAATTTTACACTTTAAATTGTAAATTTTATAGATTAAAGTGTGAATTTTACAATTTACAGTGTAAAATTTACAGATTAGAGTGTAAAATCTACAGATTAAAGCGTAAACTGTACAGAGAAAAGTGTGGAAAATAAAAAATGTGAAGTGCATATGTGGCACTTATACGCTTCCGTAATTTACAGTCGTTTTACCGGTAACGAATCAGTATGTTGTTTCGTCGTGCATGCGACTATTATTATCGGAATGCCAAATGTTTTTATTTTTTGTTTAAATCATATTTCTTTGACCTTTTAAAATGTAGTATCAAACTTCCGAAAATATAAAGGATGAATTACGGATATAGTAATTTCAACAACCCCTCCATTTTCCTAGTTCGAATTCGTTTTCCAGTATCGAATCAAGTGCCCTCTATCACTTCTGACCGAATATTTTGAGGCAAATTAATTTCAAAAATGTACTAGAGGTACATGTTAATAGACTTATAAATGAAGAAAGAAAAATAATTGTGGGAATATGTCATTTAAACAAATAATATGATCGTTATTTTTATAATACCGTTTTCCCGTCAAATTGAAACTGGATAAACATGTTTCATTTGCGTTACTTAATGAAAATTGAATTTTCATGAAAACACTCTATAATAGTAATTGATGATAAGTAATTGTCATTTGCCTTTGTTTTGCCTGTATATCTATCAATATATTCAGCCAAATAATGCTTCTATCGCAGTGAACCGAAACTAGGAAAACTACACGTGGTTTTATTTGAAGTCGTAATTTCATTCAAAGCTCCATTATTATTTAATATGATGCATTATCTTATTAAATGGATTATAATTACTAAATATTAACCAAATAGGAATCAATAACAAACTTATTTTCATAGTTAGGCTTAATTGTTTTCACACTTTCGTTTTTTTTGCCTTGCACTTCCGGTGTTATGAAGTATAATGACCCCCGTAGAATAATGACCGGAGGTCATTTTTCGACGTAGAATAATGACCCCCCTAGCTGAAGAATAATTGGATATTTCTGAAGAAAAAAGACCCAGTGGTTATTTTACTTCATGTTAAACATGAAGAAAAATGACCCCCATAAAAAAATGACCCCCCCCCCCCCCCCGTAAACATGAATAGAAATTGGTTACCCCGTATCCAAGATATGACTTTGAAGTTACTTTATTTTTCACTCTGTTCAACTGATTTTGAAGTTATAAACATCGATCTTGTAAATAAATCGCTGTATATAGTTTTTCCTATCCGTAGCAAGCACACGCAAAACACTCTTACATTGCCACAAATTGATTGTTAACAGTTACGTTACTTCTCTCGTCGACAAACGGCGGGAAATGATGCATATAAAAAAAAATTCATACACAATGAGGACATTGTGTGATAATTAACGAACAATAATCACGAAAGAATAATTGTTGTAATAATATAAGCAATATTCATTGGTGAATGAATTGTCAATCGAAGAATGATACATGTATATATCTTTATGGAAAAAGACTAAGGGGGCAGGTAGCGTAGAAATATGAATACTTCTTATTTACATTTCTTGGGGAAAGTGATTTTTAAAAAAGAAAGATATTCTTTTAGAGCAAATTTGTGAAGAGTACCTGACTATAGTAAATCTTAATAGATAATAAACACTGATCGATTATAATAAGAAAAGATTGTTTCTAAAAGCGTTGATAATAGGTTAGGACCCATGTTAGGGGTTTATATCCTGCTTGATTTTGATCACCCGATCTTTATTGTATCAAACGTTACCAATGCTCATACAAACTATTGATGTATTAATCATCGTGATATTAACTAAACTTACTAAAGTATGCTGAGGATAAAATAAAATATATTTTTTATACGAGTACTCTCAGTACTTTGACGGTTTTCCTTATTGGCCGTTAACCTCTACTGGCGTAATGGCTCTAACTTCAGCTTGGTTATAATGCCTAACAGTGGAGTAAACTTTTCATAATTTTGGTTTCATCATTATTTCTGAGTGATGCACTTGTATATCCAGCAGTTTGTATTGCGGAAATCATCAATGCAAGTATAATTCATGAACAATATGAAGAATATAGAAGTTGCGACAGCGAAGCGCGAAGACGAAAGTGCTAAGTTGCGAAGGCGAAGAAGTGATACTACTACCGCTTCTTCGCCTTTGCAACTTCGCACTCTCGCCTTCGAATCCTCGCGCTTTCGCCTTTTAGCTCACCGAGATGAAGTCAATGGGAGCATATGCTATACCCCCGGCGTCGGCGTCCGGAGCTGGTTAAAGTTTTAGTTGCAGCTCCTGTATCTAATCTATTACTTGTCCTCTCTTCACCAAAGATACATGGAGGATGCATCTGGACCTACTGAATCTGGTTTCTAACTTTCAGATGCTGGAGGAGGTTAAGGTTTTTGGAGCAGGTTAAAGTTTTTATTGCAGGTGCCTTAAATAGCAATATCTAAGTTACTGCTGGTCCGTACTTCACCAAACTTGCATGGATGGTGTGTCTTATGATAATGATACACCAGACAGGCTTGAGTGCTGAATCTGAGCTATAGGTTTCGGATGCAGGAGGAGGTAAAGGTTTTTGTTGCAGGTGCCCTCTAATGATAATATCTTAGTTACTACTGGTACTAACTTCATTAAACTTGTATGGATGGTGCGTCTTATTATAGTGATGCACCTGACAGGCTTAAATGCTGAATCTGAGCCACAGGTTTCGGATGCTGGAGGAGGTTAAGATTTTAAGAGCTGGTTAAAGTTTTTGACACAGGTGCCCTCTGATGACGATATCTTAGTTATTACTGGTCCTAACTTCACCAATCTTGCATTGATATAGTCTTATGATACCGATACACCTGACAGGCTTAAATGCTGAATCAGAGCCATAGGTTTATGATTCTTGATGAGGTTTAGTTTTTTGGAACAGGTCACATGTTTTATAGCTAGAAAGATAGCTTGCATAGTTGATTTAACCATATTATAAATGAAACGCAGAGGTTGCTTCAGATGCAGAGCCTGATCTCCATTATCTAGGATGCTAAAGAAATCTCCTACCTCACTCAAACCTGCTTGATAGATAGATGTAGTTGTTGTTAAATGATGAAACATGATCCCTATGATACTGTAATATTATAAAATATCGTAGCATACGATATTGTATAATATGATATTTAAGCATTGAATCATTATTTTTTGAAAGATGTGGTCTCATAACTGCAACGGTGCGTGCATACAAATTGAATAACGCGCGCTAGCTAGTATTTTTTAACACTTTTTCTCTTTCCGCAAATATGATTTATTTTAAAAAATCTCGGGCTTATTCAACGTGTAATGCGCAATTATGTGAAGAGCCTTTGGAACAGCCGAATTATGCTGTCAAAAATAGTGCACAGCGTTTTAAATTGTAATAATACAATTTTATTTTTAATTCTGTAATTTGATGAATCTATTTTTGGTATCCTAAGAAATTAATCAATTGAATTCATATAAATCTTAAAAAGATATTTACATCCATGAAATATTAATCAGCCCAAGTATAATATCAGGTCGTGATCCGGTTTGAAGTCGGGAGGAGAGTCAGTCATGTTCTGAAGAAAGACTGAATGTATTCATACGCACCAGATTTGGTGATTGGGTCTTCTGTGTTATGCGTAAATATCACCCAAATCGATCAATGCAATTTAATAGGGGGAAAGAAAGTGAATGGAAATATTGGTGTTTATGATATATTATCATATCACATGAAATTGTGTTTTATAAGATTTTAATATATATTATTGTATCATATGATACAATGTGTATAGTATGACTGTATTATATAATATTTTACTTTATCCCATGATATTGTTTCATTTGATATGATACAATGTTTATCAAATTATATTGTATCATACAATACAATATCATATTATGTATCAAATATGATACAGTATCATACAATACAATATCAAACTATAATGTTTACATTCACTTTCTTTCCCTCTATTAAATTGCATTGGTTAATTTTAGTGATATTTACACACAACACAGAGGACTTAATCACCAAATCTGGGGCGTATGAATACATTCAGTATTTCTTCAGTATTTCTCGAAGAACAAGAACTGACTCTTCTCGCGACTTCAAACCGGATAACGACCTGATATTATACTTACGCTGATAAATATCTCATTGATGTAAATATATTTTGACAGTTAAATGAATTCAATTCATTAATTTCTTAGTATACCAAGAGTAAATTCATTAAATTACAGAAAGAAAAATAAAATTGTGTTATTAGAATTTAAAACGCTGCGTACTATTTTTGTCAGCATATTGTGTCTGTTCTAGTGACCATTATGTTAATTTCGCATTACTTGTTGAATAAGACAGAGCCTTTAAAAAAAAAATCATATTTGCGGGAAGGAAATACATGTTTAAGAAACGTAGATATAAGCATTGAATCATTATTTTTTGAAAGATGTGGTCTCATAACTGCAACAATGAGTGCAAACAAATTTTCATAACGCGCTGACGCGCGTTATACAATTTGTATGCACACACGGTTGCAGTTATGAGACCACATCTTTCAAACAATAATGATTCAATGCTTAATTATACAATATTATATCATATGTTTCAATGTTATGATGTATTATTGCAGATTGATATTGTTTCATATAATACTATATTGTATTATGTTTTATGATATTGTATTGTTTGATCAAATACAATAATGTATAACACAATACAATGTCATATCATACGTTACAATATCATATCTCACAATATTTTACGGTAGTTTATGGTATTATATGATATATATTGTAATTATGATAGGATGCAATTTTAATTTTATATTATTGTATTGATTAACATATGAACATATGATTAACATACAATTTTTTAACAGATGATCATGATATACGATATTGTTTCAAAACAGAATCCATGAATATCCAAGATCATGAAGGATGGTTTTCATATAATATGATAAAGGTGGTCTCATAAAGGCGATGCCTCATAAAGGTGATGCCTCGTCTCGGTGAGCTTTATAATCTGTGATTACCTATGTTTTATAATTGCGGAGCTCTCCATCGTTTAAAGGGTTCCGAGGCATATTTTGGAAAGTTAATCTTTATAAAATTAATAAAATAAAATTATACCGGGGATGGGGTCCGGACTCCCTCTCCCCTTTTACTGCGTGAAATTATAGATATTGAATTTTCCGGGGGGGGGGGGGGGGCGGCGGACCCCCCATCCCCCTTTAGATCCATGCATGAGCAAGGAGTATCGCATAATGAAATTACATTGTTACTGTGTTTGGTCCACGGTTAAGAGACGGCTGGTAAGGGATAGGAGTCTGGAAGTGTATATGTACGCATTATGGCGGACATTAAATTTTGTGTGGAGTAGATAATGATTAGGCATAGCCAGCACTGGTAAACATATATGTTACATGTACACATTAAAATATTTATAACATTCATAGTAAGCGCGATGGCTTAGCGCATGCGTACCAATAATAGCATGGATTAATCGGAAATTTAAACTTTGGCGAGTACGGTGCCTGTATTAAATTCTATGTAATCGACCGAGACTTGCTGAATGCAATCAAAAAAGGCGAAAGTGCGAAGATACGAAGGCCAGAGTGCAAAGTTGGGAAGGAAGGAGTGATAGAAGTATCGCTCCTTCGCCTTTGCACTTTAGGCATCACATCTTCGCACTTCGTCGTCGCATCTACGCACTTTTGCTCTTTCGCCTTCGCACTATCGCCTTTGCAACTTCGCATCTTCGCCCTAAGGTCGAAGTGATCCTATCGGAACACCATAGATATATGTAAATGTAATTGTTAAGATGACAACCATACCCCGATGCAATACGTCAATATCTTGTTATAACGGAAGGATTTTTATTTTCTAAGATATACCCCTTCTTTCAATTTAAGTTTATTTGACAATGAATTATAATTTCTGCTACTTTCTGTAAACTTCAGCAGTAAAAATTACAATAGTGTAAAGACTATTTCACAAAAAATAAAAAAAAATATACTGAAAAACTTTAATCTACAAGGGGGTCATTATTCTACAGGGGTCACTTTTCTTCATGTGGAATGTGCTCATTTTTATGAAAATGACACTTATTCTTCAGGCAAAGGGGTCATTTTTCTACGTAGTATAGCACTCACGTGCCAACAAGTAGTCAATTTTTTTGGCTCTCTGTGTTAGGCCTATATTTGTTTGAGAAAAAAAACATTTTAAAAGAATTTTCAAAGTAGCCCTTTGAACGATTTTGCAATGGCCTGGGTCAGTTTTAGTCAGTGTTGAACAGAAAAAGCCAGTTCAAGAAATGTCTACATTTTTATTCTGAAAGGTACAAAATGGCTGCACATCCCCCTTGAATTTGTTACTGAGATTTGCAAAAGTTATGTCCTTTGGCTGCCATCGTTGGAAAACCCCCAATTTTTCCACAGTAGCTTTTGTAGTTTAGGATCTTAAAGATATAAAAAAATTAGTTTCCATCTTGTATTTTGATAGCTGCAGGTCTGTAGCTCCCGGTCTGAAAAAAATCGGATGGAGACCGGGAGCTACACTGGCGTGCGACCAGTTCTAGCCAGTGCATTGTGACGTCATTTTTCGTCTATAATTTTATGTGTTGATAAAATGCCGTCACAATGTCCTGGCGAGAAATGGTACTCGGCGAGAACTGGTTGCACGCCAGCAGACCTGCAGCTAGTATTTTGATTGCTCAAACTTTTTTGATTGACCCGCCAAGGGAAACAAATTTGCAAAGTGTGGATTAGTCTCACAGATTACATTTGGTAAATCAATTTTAAAATCTTCAAAATTTCTTTGAACCAAATTTTTTACAGATAAAAAGAGTGCAAAAATTCCATATATAAGAAATTGAATCTCAGTATCTAAAGACGTGTTTCTCATTTTCTTTGACAAACATAACGTTTCTTGTTGAATAAATATCTTCCTTTCTATAGTAATATTAAAAAATGTTTAGAAATGTATTTTAAAAAAAATCTGGCTCCCCTGGTGCCTTTGAAAATTGCACTTAACTACTCAACCTTGCCCCGTGATATTGCGGTAGGGAGTTTTTCTATAAACGTCATTTTTTTACCTATAGCTTAGGTCTGGAATGGTTTTCTACGGCCAAAAAACGACCCCCATTGTTTTTATTTTTCACCCTCGGTTTATAATTATAATCTGACATGTTGTATTCATTCGGAAATTCTCGGAATACATCCCACAATTTTCAACTGTAATTCATGTCGTCTGCAATGAAAATTTTCCATAGAATTAAAAACAAGAGGCCAATAAGCCTTAACGGTCACCCGAATACCACTACCCATACACAAACTTGTCGAGGAGTCTCATGTATGCATTTAAGTTTCATTCTGGAATAGAAAAATTATAATATTTGTTTAATGACGACCACTCTTGCCTGAAATCTTTCAAAAAGGACTACGAAACCTATAATTTTAGCGGAAAACATAAAGATAATTATGATAATAGAGTGCATGACCTGATATTGAAAAGGTGGTAGTCTCCGACAGAAAATAATTTCCACGTATTTGTTAAATTTCAAGATCGATTTTATGAGTATATGTTTTCATAGTTAAAGTAAAACAAGGTGGTTAGTATACATGTTTTATTTAAAACACCCCCCATCCAAAGAGGCAGACAGAAACTCCCTCTGTGGGCATTTAGAAAAAAATACAAACAAATTGTATATGCTATAATGTGTTACCTACTTCTCCTGTTCCAACTTTTGAATATTCAACCTTCATTGGCATAAACATACCATCTGGCATTTATATGGTTTGTGTTCAAAAACTGTTTTGTTTTAAATGATAAAAATACTTGCATAACTCTTATAATTATACAACTTCTTAATTACATGTTTTTTTTCTAAATAAGCAGCCAGTTTTTAGTCTGTGTTTGTAGACGTTTTTTAAGTCGGCTTGCGAAGCGAGCGAGTCCTTGCAAATGTTGTCATAGCCGTTTATGCGAAAATTTTGCACTTCATTATCCATACTGCCTGCATTAACAGCTTTTGTTAGCGTTATTGCTATTATTATTATTGAAAGGGTTAAACAATCTCATCTTTATTTACATGTATATCTTTAAAGTTTTTCTTGATGTTTAAAAAAGAAAACAAATCAATTAGAAAGTGATTTTTGTTAAATCGTTGCCCATGAAGTCGACAACTTACACGGGGCAAACCTTGTTCCGCACTAATGAACGTAACTATTTAAGAAGTTCCGAATGGAGATGTGCGTATAATCTATTTTTTTAAAAATCAGTTTGTTTACAATTGTCTTATATTTATTGAGCTCGCTCGGAGTGGATTTTGAGCACAAACGTGAAATGATAATGTGCGACAGAATGCAAATAGTTCTTATTTCTTCGTCATTGAATAGACTGGTCCTCTGTCTATTGTACGAAATATGTAAACATTTAAATTGGAGACTTTTTTTGGGCCAAGATCGTGACCATGCCCCTTACAATGCCCTAGACGACTCAATGATTGGGATAAAAAAATATTTATGTCTAGTGCTCTATTCAATGTAGACTTATCACTGATCAAAATAATTGCCGGTGTAATGAAGAATAATTTTCGACGTAGAATAATGACCCTCCTAGCTGAAGAATAATTCGATTTTTCTGAAGAAAAAAGACCCAGGGGTTATTTTTCTTCATGTTAAACGTGAAGAAAAATGACCCCCGTAGAACAATGACCCCCTCTGTAAACAAGAGTAGAAATTGGTTGCCCCGTATCCAAGATACGACTTTGAAATTACTTACTCTGTTCAACTGATTTTGAAGTTATAAACACCGGACTGGTACATAAATCGCTTTATATAGCTTTTCATATCCGTAGCAAGCACACACAAATCATTTGTAGTAATTTTGTAATGATATTGCTTGTTAGTTATAAACAGATTTCGCAACTGTTTAGCAGAGCTGCAGAGTGCATGCTTCTTGTGAAGAAAATTAACTAAAATAAGATTGTCGCCAATAACAACGATCAAATGATGATTAATATATATTTATGTTTCAATTACTTGCTAATTCTCATCATTTCTTTGTTTTTACACTTGACAACTTCCAAACCAAAAAATGAAAAAAAAATTAATGAACACTAAAAAAGTGGCAAATTACGATACCAATATTATTGCAAAATAAAAAGCCAAAAAGTTATGACAAAAGTAATACAATACTAACTGCATTACAGATCTGCCTTGCAGGGAATGCAAAATATAAACTTTGGTATTTGAACAATATTTTCAGCCTTATTTTACAATACACCATGCAAAGAGCCCTAATGTATTAACATTACCTGATGTTAAAATATCAAAAGGAATTCGCTTCTTTCCATTTAAACATCATCTAGACGGTCTCTTCTGCGATCGCATATTTTATGGTATATCATTGAATTTGATGAAGTCTAGCTCACATCTCATCTGACGTAAAAAGTATCGTGTTTTTAACAAGTTTTATTAAAAGGATGTTGCCATGGACGCCTATGCAGAAGTCAATACAGTATTTCACCGTACTAGGTTCACGTCAAAACCTAGCTGAGGCAAAACCATTCCCGAATTTGGGCCGTTTCCGCCTGCGACAGGGGCTACCATTTTATGGATGAAAAAAAATGTGTAAGATGTCTGACTGACTATTTACGTTTTGTAATAATGCGAGCTAGGTCATTTTTTGTGATGTGTGTTGTTTTTTTTATGGGAAGAGGGGTGATAAGTTCTTGGCTTGTGGTCTTGTGCTTTTCAAGCACACGTGTAACTTCGACGTAAAAAAAACTCTCGTGCCTTGCTGGTGTTTTTGATACTAAATTGGAGAAGAAGTGTTGTTTTAAAAAATATCAAAAGGATTTTCGCAGAAGTTTGTTTTGAATTTATAACTTGTATCTAAAGATGCGCATTTAAGGTAGGGATATATAGTAAACTTTAATACTGTAGTGACACCTGCAATACATATAAGGTCTGCCGGAAAGGGCCGAGAAGTTGCCATTGGATGGAAGAACTGTTTTCACCAGCGTAACAGAAGTCATATTAAAGAAAATCCGTAGCCATGTAATAGGGTACGGGTTCTTTTAGAAAAATTGAACTCGGATAGAAAACTTTTAGTATATTTTCGACATCAAGCAATTTTAAATTGGCAAGACGTTTTAATTCATATATACCAATATAACGGGTACAGTCATCACATAATACGCGAATTCATTTTAATATCTAAAAGTTATATTTAATTCACAGCAATGTTGAATCTTACACATCACTTTCAATTTTACTGTTACTAAGTGTTTTTATTACTGCGTAATTTGTCCATACTGCACATAATTTAAATCATTAATAAAATCATATTTGCAAATTAAACGAGGTTAGCTGGTATCATTTTATAAAGATTATTACATACATCTATATTTACTGTAGTATTTCAAGTAACTCGACAGTTATATATTTTTTTCATAAATGATAATCAAATCATTTGTTTTGGATAATTATAAAATAACATATCAATGCAAATTGAAAGAAAAGTATTTCCGAAATACTGTATTGCATACAGGAAACAAAGCCTAAAATAATGTTTATAAAAAGCACCACAAATTATTGTGGAAAGGGCCCGGTGTTAATTGAAAATTTTTGTACATTGTATATAAAA
Source organism: Magallana gigas (assembly GCF_902806645.1). Lineage (NCBI taxonomy): Eukaryota > Metazoa > Mollusca > Bivalvia > Ostreida > Ostreidae > Magallana > Magallana gigas. The sequence continues at coordinate 13,868,679 of NC_047568.1, forward strand.
ATTCTGCATTTTTATATAAAACATCGTGTTCATAGCTGTAACATATTATATGTACATTTAAAAACACTCAATACTGTAGAATTATTCCAATTCTTACTAAACACCTAAAACACAACTTAATGCATATAACATCCATTTTTTTCTCGAAATAAATCATCATGATATGGCTTTTGGAGCACGCGTATCTGATATATGATAATGACATTTAAATGAAACTTATTGTTAATTTAATACTGGTAGATCAAATGCATCTGCATGCAGGATAACTTGAAGACCATAATTAGAAATTAAGTTGCATATCAAATTGCATATTCATGATTTTTCCAGAGTACGACTTCTCCATGATACGACTTCTCCAGCATCCGCCAATAGGTGGCGATATTTAGGAAACGCGAAAACGAAAGTGGAACTAGGTTTAGAAATCTGGCGACAAAAAAGCGCTGCAGCTATGCTTAGCGCTTTAAAGACCAAACAAAAACTGATTTCACACATACTAAAATATTAATAAAAGTACAGTGCTTCATTCTTAATTCAATTTTTCTCAATGTATTTAACTTGCACGGAGATTCTTTGTGTGCACGTCGTCAAGGTTGACGTCATACAGTGTAAGAAAAATATATGCCTAAAAAAAAACCAATCGACCTATATACGAGTGTTAAACAGAAATAACAAAAGTAAGTTTATTAAAGACTTCTGTGAAATGGTAGATAAATACGTTGTTAACTAATGTTTTTTATATTTTACTCCCAGAACTCACTTTATTAACTCAAAATGGCAATTTGCGTTGCAGATTGTAATTGGTACACCGCAATTTCTATTATAAATAAAAAAGTGAAAGTAGTCATACTGATAGAAAATACGGTTATCCAACATATAGAGTAGTATTTTAAACACATGAATTGTGTGACTATTCATTCTGATTTGTTTATTTACTTTCAAACATTGAAAAAGACTCGAACCTACATACATTTGATGTTTGAAACGAAAGTAAGATCGAGGTCAGGAGCTACAAGTAATTTGCAACTAGAAAATGGCGAGAAGTAAAAAAAATTAGCTACTTATAAGTCACTGAATACGATATGAGAGAAAGGCTGGCTAATTTTCTAGAGTAATTAATTATTTACTAAAAACCGGCTACGAGATGAAAGAAAAATTAGAAACTAGTAACAAGTTACTAACTACTTTCTAAAATGAATTACAATCATTTTAATCAGCTACTTCATCTTTCATCATATGTTAGAAATTAATGTTACATTTAAACAAATGTTAAATTATACACATATGAACTGCTACATGTATTATCAATCAATATACTTTGGTTATATAAACGTGTATTTATTTTCTATATTACTTATCTTTTAACTGACTATTTGTAATACACCTCTTTTAATCACAGGAGCTAAGAGTACTTTAGATAAATAAATGTATCGTGAGGAAATTCGGACCAAATTTTGATTTTCACTGAAATATTTTTGGTAGTACTATACTATCTAAAGTTAGGATTTTATTTGTTTTTCAACATAATTTTTCATATATTCTGTTTGTTTAATCTTACTTTTTAATTTAGATAATTTTTAAGGCACACACTACAAAAATATTGAAAAATGCTAAAAAACGATAAAAGACATCACATTTCAAAATTTTGATCATTAACCCTATATAAATTGTATTCCAGGATAGTAAGGTCAATATACCTTGTTTAATACAATAAATGTTTTAGTATTATCATCATTCAGTTTTTTGTTAAATTGAATAAAAAATAGGTAGGGATTTGAAACTGAAAGAGAAAATTTGGACTGAAAAATTTATAAAAGTTGTTAATGAAAACTTAATGCTTTGTATTTATTTAGTGTCACTGCCATTCATAAACTGTATTTCACTTTAAAAAGAGTTTAGCAATTTGTATTATTTTTTCAGTTAAGAAACCCTCATTCATAGTGTAAAATTTTTAGGGATCAATTGTCAAAAAATATTCGATGGCCTTGAACTCAAAAAGCAGGTAATTGACCTACTTCTCCGAAAGTGAAGAATAACACTACCATGATAGGTCTATATCACACAATAAATGGTTTTTCAATATCATCAGTGGAATTTTTTTTATTCGGAGTAAACGTAATCCTTGAATTACTACGATTCACTTTCACAACACATAATAATCTACATTTTGTTCTAAAAAAATCTCCATTTCAGTGTTATATAACACAAATTCGCCAGCTTTGTTGAAAATCTTTCTGAATATATTATACGAATTAATGTTATATAATTACTTTTAAGATATAACATTTATAATTATGATAAGATTTATTGATATGAGAAGCAGTAAACTGAATATTTGGGGCATTTTTTTTTTAAATGCTTAATCATTAATTGCAATGAATTATCCATACAAATACTCATATAAGTTGTAAGTGGCGAATGGAGATATTCATTACTATTTGTTTTACACAGATTATGGACAAAAATCCGAGCAGATGAGCTGGTAAAAAAAATCAAAATGGGGACTGTAACGAACCTGTTATAATTATAGAACAATAATTTATCTTACTATGTCAACTAAATTAACATCATATTTCTGGATTTTATGATGTTTAGCGTTTGAGGTTTGAATAAAACACAAAAAGCCCTTAGAAAGGTTACAGAAATATCCCTTTTTGGAAATTTTGAGACACGAAAAAAATCTGGATAAACGGCAAGAGATATTGCACAAGACATTTCGCCTATTTTAGGTATTTAAAGAAACAGGTATGTCACTCAAAACGTGATTCGCCTCCAATACAGCACTTTTGATAAAATCAGGCATTTTCAATTCATCAAATATTTAGTTATGATATATTTAGAGAAACGCAAATCACACAATACTACCATGACATCATTAAAATATTCAGGTCTTGTGTGTGATATAAAGGAAAATAGTTAATGTGCAATAAAAAATTAATTTTGGTTGAACGTCTCCTTGCTGAAGATTTGACAAATATTTCATTTAGTGACTTTTCTAATACATTTATAGTCATGTATATAGCCAAAATTAATGTATATTTAAATACATCAATGATAGTGTTATATGCGTGGTTTAGTGGTAACGCGTATGTCTTTTTCATTTTGCGGTTGCTGGATCGATTAAAGCATGATTAGAATCTGAAATTAATGAAATTAATTCCGATCGAGTACAAGCATATGTGATATACTAGTATACAGATCTCTTCACTAAGACCTTTATACTCTATTTACACAGATACCTTCATTGTATATTGCTGGAAGTTTTTACAGTTGAGATCAACTGACTATATACATAGAGTTCTTTTTATTCATATCTCGATGTAGGTATATTTAATTTATGACAAATCAGTGGTTTAAGACACCATTATAAAATCAGTGCTTGGGTTTCGAAAATCATGTTGCGACGGGTAACTTTATCTATTTCTAGTAACATGTATCTTTCGTTCAAACACGGGTATATGCAAAATAATCGGAAAAAGACGCGTATTCAAAACAAATACATTTTATTTCAAAATGAGTGATCGATGTCATATATACGTATATATTTCTAAAATTTAAATCTACTACAGTTACTGTAACTTTATTCTTTTTCTGGATTTTAAGGTTTAAATGGTTTTTAGTTATAAGTTTTATCAATGGTATTTTGTTCTATTATTATTACATTTACACGTAATTCAGTAAAGAGTAAGTGACTATATCATTTCAATTCACCGATTGAAAAATACCTAGCTTCATTATAACCGTTGAATTTGAACTGGCGCATGTCAGAAATGAAAATGATGCAAATTGTATCTTTTTATTATTAGATCTGTTCCGATGTCAAGATATTGTTACGTTTTTCAAAACTCATTGTAAATTTTTCTATCTGTATAATTATTTTTTTTTTTTAATCTAGGCTTGTAACACTTGATGATTTGCAATCAAAACATCTTGAAATGAAATTGAACAACCACGCTTGTTTACCGTTTATTGAGTGGGTTCTATTGCGTCTGATATTTGATTGGTGACGGCATTTGAACTTTTTATACAATACACATCCAATCATTAATGATTATATGATATTGTTTTATTCTTGCAACCACTGTGTTTATTTGTTGAGCTTTTAAATTTTCAGATATTGAATACTCGATGAATTCTTACAAATACATTGGAATCACTTGATATTCTTTAAAAACTCTTTTTTATCTATCATTCACAGGTAATGATGATGAAAAGGATTGATTTCATAGATGGTGTGAAGAATTTAACAGCGTTTTTGCTCTTGCCAATAATACTCCATATCAATGGATGTTTGGACCAACATACTTATGTGTCGGACATTCATGAGAACTCATTCTACGAAAATTCAACGGAAGCGATTCATGTTTATTCGCATTACAAATATTTTTTATTTGCTATATATGTCATTTTATTTAACACATGCTTTAGTTTTATATTGTCATCGTTTGTGAAACGAATTGCACGTTATCAAATTCATTGTTACCGTTTGTATTTTCCTTATCATTGCACGGTATGCGTACTCCCATTAGTGTTAAGATACACCAACATAACGGCCACCGCATCTGATGATATTATGGCTGCAATGGATTGGGAACGTTTGTTTTCAATAATATTTTCAATTTCTCGGTTCATCTTATCTGTTTTTCTTTTTATTGTACAAAGGTACAGGTTTTGGAGGTTGGTGTCGTATGTGTTAATAACAGCGATTCATTCTTTAGTAATCACATACCTTTTTTATATTCTCTGTACTAATTGTGAGGAGCAGTTAAATGTCATTAAGAAAACCAAGGGAGAATTTCTTACAGAGTGGTCTTATGTCGATGTTGAACAATTAAACGACCTAAATGTGAGTAAGCTAAACACATATTCGAAGACTTTTGGTCTTGATCAAAATTTATTTTTGAAAACAGGACAGAAATTCTATCAAACTCAATATGTATTGAATTCGCGGTTTGAAGACATAGATGGAACAATAAGGCCTTATCAGCAAGGCATATATTTGGTTGGAATTGGTGAGAGTATCAATCTGCCTTGTAAAGCCATTGTTCATAACGAAGCCTCTGTAACTGTTTTATGGACTTTGAGTTATCCACATTTAAATTTCAGGTTCAGCGAAGAAAATAGCACTTCGTCTAACATTATTACCACCGAACTAAATATTGATTATGTCGAAAATACTGATTTTGTTGATATAACTTGCTCATTCCTGTTTTATCAGCAATTTGGTAGCAAATTATTTTTTCAGCACAAAATGGCTTCGCCTTTCATTCGGTGGTCTGAATTCCTTATTGCTCAGTACAGTGTGAGAAAGTATTCTGGAAGGGACTTCTATATTTATGCAACACCAGGTGGAGCGATTCATATTATATGGAAACGAATGTCATTCAATAATGAGGTAGAAGACATAATTCAATATTATTACGTGAATGGAGTCCCATTTCATCGACCTGAATCATCTAGATTGTTTTGCTCAAGTTTGTCATATCTATATATTTTATATGGGCGTGCAATGAATTGGTTTTTTGTTCCATACCTCTCAGAGTCACCTCATTTTTTGCTCAACCAAAGTGTCTTTGAAACTCACTTTACCGATTGCGTAGGATCTCATGTTTTTGGAATACACACTGTTGAGTATTTTCGTCGAGTTTTCGATAAAAAGAGCGGATCCTTTGTCTTACAAGAAGTTCAACATCCAGACACGATTTACGTACTACCAGATACGCCATACTTCTACAAAATGGACAACGCATCAAAGGCAAAAAAGAAGGAAATCATACAAAATCTACAAAAAATGGATTTGGATTATACATGGTTTGACAATAGCGATACCTGTATTTTGATAGTACGTGTTGTACTTGAATTAATAATTGTACTTATTTTAATTCTACTATGTGCCTTTTCTCTGCATAAATGTTCGAACTGGTACGAGTGCAACGTACTCCAACCAATCAGAAAAACGATATTAGGACAACCAAGTGATGAAATCGCTGGACAATGCCCAGCTGTAAGATGTAGTTCGTCATATTGCTGTTACGTTCTTTGTGGTCATTCCGATAGGAATTCAGTTTATAACCATCTCGTGGTTCCGCTGAGAAAAGAAAATATTTTAACGGGTTTTATTTTCGAGGAATGTTTTATAAACAAAAGTGGAAAGTCAATATTTGATATACATTGTGACCTGCTTGAAAAGTGTGAGCATTTGATATTTTATTTGACTTCCGCATATTTAGAGGAAGAAAAGTTTGTTGATATTCAGTTAGAGACAGTTCTCCGTTGTATTAAAATGGGCTTCATTTCAACAAATAGAGTGCTCATAATAATTGCAGACAATTGCGAACTACCGGAAAAATTTCGATATAACTTACCTGAAGCAGCTGCCAACATTCATGACTGGGTGACAATAAAGAATCCCGACAAAAGAATAAGACTAGTTTTAAAGTGGATAAATAGTTTGAAGAACCCGAGAAATTCAGATGTAGTTGTGTCTACAGTGTTTCTTGGATAAATGTTCATTTACTAAGGATTTATTTTCAAATATTTAAATTTTCCAGTGTCTTTGTCGGTGATACATTTAGAACTACAAATCAAATTTCGATCTCTTTCGGTATTTATAATTTCATCGTTGACACATGGCCTGAAGTGGGCGTGTTCAACAGCATCACGTAATTGTTTGCACCACATGGTGATAAGAGTCTTACTTATAACTTATTGTCATTGATAGTAATTGTAGGTACAATGATTGAAAAGTACTGTAAATATAAGTAGCGAGGATAAATCATTCCTTGTCTTTTAGAAGGAGATCATTTACGATAAGTGCGTGAAATGAATCATCAAAAATCCTTTCGGGTTTTATTATTTTTGTTCACGCCTTCGACCGTGATTGATCTCCTCATAAAAGTAATAAAAAAATGCCTTATTTTTCCTTGCACAAGGTATTACAATTATAACAATTCAGCTTATCTTGTAAATACATTCCTTTTACGAAAAACAAAATTATTATTTATACTGTATCACTTTATTCTCGTTCAGTGTCTGTTCTTTCTAACAAGTAAAGCTATATTCCTTTCGGGTAATTTTCTGACAATTTTCGTGGCAATCGTGGGTAGCCCTCTCCAACGAATTAAAATCTTCCACGAAAACAAATTTTTAAAGATTTAGTTTACTTACTGAAACTTGAAAACCGACGCATCCTCAAAATTACGTATCCACGAAAAAGCAAAAAAACAAAAACAAAAAAACAACAAAAAACTTTATCCACGAAATTGGTCCTCACGAAGTCAATGGATAAATAAAGACTCTTATCAGAAAAGCACTGCTGAATTATTATTTCTCCACATTTTATCATATGAACTCCTACATTTTCATTGAATCCAAATCCTTAGTTTTTGTTGTTAATGTACGCCTTGGGTGCAACCTTTAGGTTTTTACCTTGCTTTTGTAATTATTTTCATCGCAATGATGCATTACATTGCCTGAACAAATGCCAGATCATCAACTTCGTATTTTAGTACCCGAGCAGAAGAACGGTCGTCTTTGGAGTGGTATTTTATTCAAGTTTATGATTGTCTTTTGGTGAAGACGTACTACGTTCCTTGGTGCTATATTGCCACCCTAAATTCATGAACCACCAACAACGAATATACTGGTACACGAAATTTTGTCTTGATGTAGCGTGCGATTAAGTTAATATTAAGAAACAGAGATATTTTTTACTTGCAGAGTTTGTCTTGGTTGTTGACATTTTGTATATTTATGTCGAAACTATATTTTATTACAAAGTATATCGTATTTTTTTCTTCTGTGGCAACTCCAAAAAAAGTTCAAAACTCTTCTTCTCGGTAAATGGTTCTAGCAATTAAGGTTTTACAAACTTAGACTTCCCTTTCACATTCTATAGAAGGCATGGACCACCGGTTTAGAAATGATAAGATAAAGCTTAATTAATTGTCGAAAGTATTTTATATTATAATTAATGTCTCAAATTGTTGTATTTCAGTTGTGTTATCTGTAAAATATGTTGAAATCATGATTGATTGCATTGATAATTGAGATTGATTAACGATTTCTTCGACTTTTTTGTTTTTATACATTTGTACATATTTGAATTAATTTTCATATTGTATGTTTGGCCTTTTTGTCCAATATCATAAATCTGATTTCCTATTTTTGTCAGTTTGAAGATTTTATCTTGATTGCATTTATTGCCTTGTTTTTATCACGGTTTTGAAATAAAAGACATTCATCTTAAATATTATTCTTATTTCCAAAGGACATCGGCCAAGGGTAAATATCCAGTTTGTTGGGGGGTTAAATTATAAATGATCTAAATATCTGTAAACATTTAAATAATATATTTTTAACATTTATGCCATTTTATTTTATTATACCATAAAAATGCTACACTACCAGGGAAATTTACCTCAATGTTTTGTTAGTCCTGTCTTGTGACTGTTTAGACCAATTAAATGACGCGTTTTATAGAATTATGATACAGTACCAATTCAATTCAGTTTATTTCGCTCACACCATGCAATGGTAAATGGGGTCAATCATTATATACAGTTCAAAAGTCAGAGGTACATTGTATAAATGAATAGATAAGAAGTAGATAAATAGTAAATAAGCATAAATATACAATATATACAATGAAGATAGGAAAAAGTATAATAATGGAGGACAGACTATTATATCAAACTGTATATTTTGATAATAAATTTTAAATAACATAATTTTTTCAGATTTGTAGCATTAGAACAAGACATAAGTTCACAAAACTTAATAGTATTTGGCGCTGACCAGTATTTATCATCAAGATATTTACGTCTAAATGTCAATATTTCTTTACATTCAAGAATATAATGAAATTCGTCAGCAATTTTACCTGAATTACACAGTTTACACACTCTTTGGTTTAAAGGTGTATTGTGCCATCTCCCAGTCTATATCGATATCGATCAGCATATTTAATATATAGATAGTGGAGTCAGTACATTATTAAATATTTGAAGCTTTTTCATCAGATAAATCCAGTCAAACACGCTTCTAATTGATGAATGTACAGTTGTAAATATAATTTTTCTCCGAATGATTTTTGATTGTTTATTATAAAAATATCTAATAACATTTTGATGAAATTCATGCCAACATGAATGCATTACATATAAGTATTTCAACAAAAAATTGTTGGTAAGTCGATCTTGATCAATTATTAGTTTTCTTATGCGCAATCTTAAGCAAACATATGGATTTAAACATGTTGAACACTTTAGATAAAGTTAACGGAATAATTCTTAAATTTATTACTTTTAAAATTCTAGAGAATAAAATCGATAAAGCGTAATAGTTTGGGCTTTTATGTTTTAGTTTGAAATAAAATCAAAGCAGACAGATTAACCGTTTCATTTTTCTCTTTATTGCTTTGAATCATTGCAGACTCCAATAACCCACAGACGCGCTAAAGTCCATAAATCTTCGGTCAACATCCCTAACTTATTAAGGGTGCTTTACAGGTTTATATTTGTTATGTTAGCTGATAAGGCAACACAATACGCGACATATAACCGGTGACCAATGCGGGACAGATGACTCTGTTCATTCACAAAAATACCGCGACAGGACCTCTGTGGTTCCTATACTACCATTAAGAGAGTGTGGTCCGATGGCCTTCTCATGATAATATTTTGACGTGTTGACTCACTTTGATAAGAATATTTATCCACGTTCAAATATCACTCTCTTATGCCATGGAAAAATACATTTATCATTTCGTCTTGTTCTGTGTAAATTTTAACCCACCCCTTCACGTTCTACCGTTTTGCAATATGTCTTAAAAGCAAATAGGTATTCGGACATGTTTTATTTGTACAAGTTCAGAATTCACTAAAATTCACGGAAATTTTTGTTTGATATACCGTATATGCGCATTTAGGGGGATGTTCTAGATTAAGTTGTGGTAGATTTGTTTCCTTATGAACATCAAAGAGTCCCGAACAAAGTCTTATGCAATAAATCCTCGCTGACGTTTGGGATTTTCAGATGTTCAGTAGGGGTTGTCAAAAAATCTAAATAAGGATTTATGTGACTGAATTTTCAGAACCATTATTTATATACTTTTTTTCTGAATCGAAGCAGGGGTCAACTATCAACAAATTTAAATGTGTTCGAAATGAATGAGCCAACAAATTGATCACTCTCTCTGCACATTGCCCCATAACAAATGATGTCGATATATTCATATGGGTTGCAAAGGGGTTAAAATAGAAACAAACACGTTAAAAATTTTTTTAAAAAGGACTGCATTTTTTTTTTTTTAATTCTTTTTTTATTTTATGGTTTATGTCCATTTTGTGTATTCTTTTATTTGCGTGTAAATATAATAATGATAACTGTAGATTTCATTTAAAGTTTTTTTGGTGCTTTCATTGAAATTTAACTATGACTTCGTGAATAATATAAGATATGTAAGAACGAAAATAAAATCGAAATAACAATTTGGAAAATACTACAGAACATAGTTTTGCCTTATAATTTAGAACAATCTTCCACTTCATAAAATGTACAAAAATGAAAAGAACAACTGGAACCACTTTAAAACAACACATTTTTGGTCCAATCTTCCAAATACATAAACCAAACGTAGTCGCTGCCAGCAGTACCGAGTCCTACTATCTGTTTGCTGCCCACCCTCCTGACATCGATTGCATTGATTTGGACACACCTGTTAACAGGCCTCTAGATATTTCACTTTTGTGGGTGACACAGCCAGTAGATTACAGATGTAATTACGAATGCCGGGTCTGCTTTATCAATGATAGAGTTCTGAAATTCTGTTCAGGCAAAAGCGTAGTGAATTTGGTGAGTGGGTTTGACGAAGTCTCCCATTGAGAAAGACACTCCACCTACGCATTTCCAATTTTTTGCAGGCATTCTGCCGTTCCTATGCACGTTTGCACAGCTTATAAACAGAGAATATGCATTAAAAACGTTTTAAGTATCGGTGCATTGGTACATCACTCTTATCTTAGGGTGTGGCGGGTACATTCCTCTGTTGGTTGGGTCTCAATTGTAATTATTAAGCTATCGATTTATCCCTGAATTCCTGGCAGCTAAAGAGGGAATCCCTCCCGCTTCTGTCAAAGCGAGGCGTCATACCCCCTCGTATATCAGTTATTGGCCATTTCACGTTCTGGTGTCGAAATGAACGGAATATTATTTTCCGTCGGATTTGTCACCTTGTTTTTATTAGGGGTAAGTTATTGTTGTTATTGTCAATCACTTCATTTTTTCTGATAAATATTGAAGGTGTTAATAAAATTTCATTAATTAATTTTTTTTTACTGGGTTACACTTTCCAATTTTATGAAGAAGATTATTTAGTTGAGCTCAGTTGACAAATCAAATTTTAAATGAACTTTTGTAGCCATTATTTTTTATGCCAGTCTAAAGAAGACAAAAACGGAGAGGTTTAACAAAATAAAATCAAAATGGTGGAGTAACCATGAATCTGTCGGGTCTAGGTGTAGGGTTTCCCCCAAAGTGAATTCCAACTCATTTCATCAAATTATTTCAGTATATTTCTGTGTATATCATCATGGGAATACACTGTGGTTAATATATTCGTGGGTATCAATTTTGGTGGAATTAAGTTTCAAGGATGCAAAAATTCGTGCTCTTCAATGGACATTTAATTTCGTGGATCAACTTGACAACGAAATCCACGAAAATTAATATCCAACGAACACTGACGAAACCAAAATAAAATGTGAATCCTGAAACATCTATTTTAATTTATCAAACACTGTAGTACACTAATATATCAAATGAATTAATGTCGATTCGATGCAAAATAATGTTTCATCGATCTTTAAAAAAAACCCGAAACATAACAAGAAAACTCATAAAAAAAACAACACAACAACAACAAAACCCATCAAAAAAACCCAAAAAAACCAAAAAAAACACCAAGGTCCAACTTTTTTTTTTATAGAAAAGTTGAAAAAAGATATATTTTCACCCTTTTGTTTGATTTATTTGTACTCTTTTGGCTTTCTTATTTTTTTTTATGGGCATTATGGAGCGACGCTTTGAACAAGAGAAAACTTTTCGTCACTTATAAGTCTGGGATAGATACATCTTTGATGAAAATATATTGTTTGTTAAAGCAATTGCTGAATGTTTTCTGGCAGCATTAACAGGACAACAAGCCGTTCTATGCTAAAAATGCGAAAATGGCGGGGAAAAGTTAACTTTATGATGTCATATTTCTAAATATGGGCACTTGAGTCAAAACGAAAATTATGAAAAAAACTTAACAAAAAATTGGGCCTACAGTAAAATGCCGCTGTTCATTTTATGGGTCCATTTTAGGCTAAGATCATATAAAGTCCCTTTTTCAGTAACATGATAAGTAAGAGCTGTAGGCCTCCCCCCACAAATATTTGAAATCATTTAATTATAGTCCTTGCTATTTGTATCAATATATCAAATTAACACGGATCGATCGCATATTAAGAGGGCTGAATGGTCGTTGTAATTTTTTTACCTCCTTCAGATGAAGAGCTCTGCATAAAGATAAAATAAATGTTCAAATTTTAACGCTAAAATGTTTTGAATTATTTTTTCTTCTCTAAAGATTAGTGAAAAAAATATCATATTAAAAAGTTTAAGACAGGTGTGATGGGTAATTTGTTGACCACTCAGTCTATTTTAAGCACCAGTTAAGTCTAAGAGAGTAGGTAGGTGAACAAATGTCTACACTAACATTGATTTGTATCATTATGAACTTAAAGATAAATAATGTATACATTTTTAATTTTAATTAAATAGTTGATCTGTTGATATGTTTTATGTAATTTACAACTGTATTACGATCTTCATTTTTGTATCAGGTATTTATTTAACTATTACAATTTAGACAGAAACTGGTATAATTGTGTGATATTTGTTTTAAGAGAAAAAAATAATTTGATTATTTAGTCATTTTGAGCAGAATCAAAATTAAAAATGTTTGCATCAAGATCAGATTTAAATATAATTGAAATAACTTGAAAATGACATCAAATAGACAATGAATTCATTTTTGTTGTTGCTCAGCACCCATCGAGATTAATTATTCAAAATACTGAAATCCAATATTAAATGAAGTACTTAAAATATATATCAACACTCATTCAACAGCATGAATAAATTTAATAGAACTAATGTTTCACAAGCACCATAATACATGAAAGTATACTCATTTTAGAGACATTATTTTTCACTGTATAAAACCCTGGAACCTATAGATAAAGAATAATAAATAAAGATATCATATAATATGCTTGTTAATGTACATGGTTTAAATTAAAGAATTTTGTCTTATTTTATGTTAACATAATTTAATGAAATTGAGCATATATAACTTGCTTATGTTTAACTGAATAACAAACCGTACGTTCATTAGATGCATGATGAATTTCAATTTTGCATTGTTGAAATGTTTGGCAAATCATTATACATGTATCTACATTTAAAATATATGAAAAAGGCCTACAAAGTTACATAGTAGCCCAGCATGTGACAATGCAGACATGCATTTTTTTTTAACTCCAATACAAAAAATCCACACATTTTTATTTCCTCCGCCAAATCCAAATATCTTCAAAATTTCAAACAGTATTGAATCCCGATTTTAAACATCAGTCGTTAAAAACAAATATTGAATGCGTTAAGTTTTAAATTGTTAGCCAACAAACATGGATTTGAAACGCCGTATCAAGCAATACAGTTTTACCCAGCCTTCGAGAGCGTGCCGACAGTTAAACTGATCTGAACAGCCAAAGGAATATTCGATATTACTTAATAACAGCGACTTGTTTCTGGCTACCACAAGATCAAATAAGTAAATTACAGGTGACATGGCAATCGATTACTGGTAATCAGCCGGACCCCCCCCCCCCCCTTACTGATTTATACCAGAGGAATTTTAAACCGTATAAAATAAAAAAATTCCAGGGTTACTGATAACGGTTCAACTCGATGACCCAAGTTTACTAAAAGTACAAAACGTATACGAGTGACTCGGAAATGTAATTAAAAACTTAATGCAATGAACATGTCTAATTCAATTAAAGTAGTAAGTAGTTTATAGAAAAGATCATTATCATGTACATCACACTGCAATATGACCACTTTCCAACTATAAATCCTTCAGGGACATGCAATTGTTACAAACTTTATCATGAAAACCAAACAATGATAATATAGAAAAATTCTTTTATTCATTATTCATCGGGAAATATTTTCGATCGTTGATGTTGAAAATTGTTCGTAGATTGAATACCTACATATTGATAAAAAAAAGAAAAGAAGGGTAGATGTAGAGGTCAGAGGTCAAGGTCAATTCTATCGAAAATGAATTGTATCATAAAATATTGGTTATGTCGTCAATGTACAATTTAATTTCAGGTGGTGGAGAGCACAGGAAAGTTAACAATTAAACTTTATTCTTACGATAACGTGCAAGGAACGACGTACAATGGCGCATGCTGCGACTCAGACGTGAAGAAGTGTTTGCTCGACAAGTGCGATCTCAAGTTTGACATCTGTGTTGGGTAAGTATAAAATATATCTCACACCAATTATATACATTGCTGTTTCGTTACAAGAAGCAACCTGGTTTTGAAATTATTGAAATTTTGTCCCATTGGAGATACCCTTTAGAACCATTTTAACAGGAGCTTGGGCTTTGGGTAGTTGTCATGGTTGTGTCCAACAGCAATGTGACGTAGCCCCATAGCTCATTTGAGCTATGACTACGCAACCGGCGTGTATTTCACTTCAAACCAGTGTCATTTTCACTTGTTTTGACGCAAGAAATAGATAGTTACATAGGCCTACTACCGAAAGTCAAAGGTCTTGTTAAAATGGTTTGAGATATGTAGGTCTGCGTGAAAGCTAAATGCAATGAACATATGCATTGTTGGAAACAAGCTGCAACTTATTTATCGAAACAATATCAATATGCGCATGTTTATTACATGTATAAAACAAAAAATATGGATAATGTTATTTTTTCGTGTTGAAATATTTGTTTTGTTTTACACTTTTAAAATATAATTATTTTTTGTGATTTGTTTACTAATTACGGATTATAGTATTCATATTTGATTCAGAAAATAGCTCTTTTGACAAACTGCGGGAACTTTTATGATTTTAGAAAAAACAGAGATGTATACGACTGTACTTATGGCACTAAGCAGGTGATCTCACACCCTAACATGAACAGTATTGAGTTCACCGATGTCTTCGACTTTGCAATCACGAACAGTTTGAAGGTATACTGATATGAGTTGCATGGGATGGGTAAGCGTAGAACCAGACATAGAACATAAAAATACTTCTTCTTTGTTTATTCCACTACAGTATTTACAGGCTCCTTAAAAAGTGGAGAAGATCATCTCGTTCAATATTAAATTTTCTATTTGTAAATTTATTGTTGGCTGTAAGAAAAGGGGGAGTGCCCCCCTTTTATTTTTGCCCCTTTCGCCCTTGCTGTCAAAGTGCGAATTTAAGACTATACTCTGTCCCAAGATATTTAGGATTCACATTTGGCTTAATTGCTTGATATTAATAAATACCTCAGGATTTAAACGATGTTCATTCAAAAGTATGAACAATTTCCAAGATTTCTCAGTCAAAACACCCCTGTTAGCTTATCAGGTTTCAATACAATGCTAAAAAATGTGATGTCTACGGAGATTTTGTATTGCAGCAAGCCCGGATGATAACGTTAAAATATTGCGCGATGTATTCCGAGTGTAGAAAAGATGTAAACATTCCCCATTATAAACCTCCGTAAGTGAAAGATGATAATGTGTCAATGAAATTATCTTGGAAAATATCCATTTCAACTATTTTAATTGCACTTCTTTCACAGGTAAGTGTATTTTTATTAAAAATCGTCCAAATGTGCTGCATAAATATCTTGGGACAGACCATAGGCGAATTCTATAATATATTGCAAATAATATCTATGTTAACACAACTATCTCTGGGCAAATTCAAGACGGGGCGAAATCGTTTGCAGTTGTTAAAGGGTGAAAATAACAAGGGGTGAAATAACCCTTTTTACAGTATGTGGCCAATGATCCTCTTTTAATGTTTGCAATCTTATTCATTAAAACAAATTAAATGTCAAGAAAAAGAAACTGACTCTGAAGCATGTCTGTAAGTTTTTTAGTCTACGTACTACATTTGGTATTATGAAAAAAAAAAAAACCAAATTGTAAAAATGTTTTTTGTGGTGTTAAAAGGATGGTTGCATGATATGCTTGCCCATTCCTCACTTTTGAAAATATGAACATGTTTATCATTATATACTGAAACCAAATCCCTTCACAGTCAACAATGTTTGAATGCATATATTACTAAATTTAATTGATTCTAAGCATAGAGACCTTAATTATTATTATGAAAAAATATCCACAATTCAGTTTAATTATTTGATTTTTTTGATAATGTTTTCTAGTTTCAATAAAGATTAAACCATTTCAGATATTTGATATAACATGTTCTACATGCATTTAATTTTTTTTTACTTATATTTGACTTAATACAAATGTATATTTGTTAACAGGAGGACTTGTACATACGGGTAAATGTGACAGACCAGGACTCGGAGGAGGCAACTGATCTGGTTGATGCCTTTCATTCTAAGTATAGCAGGACAGCCTTCTTCAATTCATCAGTGGCTGAATACATGGATTATTTTATCACAGGAGAAAGGACAAATAATCCAACAAGGTTAGTGTTTAATTATTCAACTTTGAAATCTAAATGAAAAGCAAGTGATCTTTGCTGAATGTGACAAGTTTATAATAATATGATTGGATATTTAAATGTCTAATCTAAAGCAAATTTTAAAACATTTAACTTCGTTTTAAATGTCATAGTTTCACTAAGTCACTCAGCTGACACAATTGGAACCAATGTTTGTCCACTGTAGTCTGTTAACATTTTGAACTTCTTTTGAAATATGTATTGGAAGCTTGTCACATTCAGCAAAGCAAATCGCCAATCTTGACCAAAGATGTAGCATCTGTTTGTGAGAGGAATTTGCATTGTAAATTTTATGACCCTCAGAGGACTTTTAAGTAAACATTTTAATAAAAGTACATGAACATTCATTCAATCTTCATAAATCCTTTTAATTATCTACTCCACTTCAACTATGGTCAATAACAATACTTATTACAATACATGTAATATGAATATGGCCTTTAATCTTGTTTAATATATTATCTACTCATATCAAGATGAATTGAGAGGTGGGTCGGACAAGTACTAGTGTCTTAGCTGATATCATCCCCACCTTCCTATCATATAATTTATTTAGTAGGTTACAATTTAACATTTACATTGTCTCGGGTGACTATGAAAGCTCAAGGGCCTCCTATTAATTACAAGGGAAAGAAATCATTTTTTTCAAGAAGTTGGGTTGGTAATTGGTAGCTGGCTGTCTATTAGCTGTTGGGTGAAAATAGATGAGATTCTGATTTGAATTTATTTGAACACATGCAGCTAGAATTGACATTTAATGTTGTTATACTTTCATGTTAAATACTGAAATGTGATTGGTTTAGACGCAGTTCATAATCCGTTCAACTACCCTCAGCGTTAGCAACGCACTTAGCAATGGGTAACATTACAAATTGTTATATGCGTGAAAATTATGCGCGTACGGTTCGCTGTAGAATTCATGTTATTCCTATGTAAAAGCAGTAAAGTTTTCTTTAAAATTAAGACATTCAGTACAATGTATAATAAAATAAATAGTGCTTGTTTGGTAGGATAACAGTTGAAATTGACACCCCTCGAAAACCAATGAAGTAACGTTGGTACTTGCAGGTTGAATTTTAGTTTGGCGTCTTACTGTGACCAGAACTACTATGGGGAGGACTGCAGTATAAACTGTGTGCCAGAGGACTTTGGATGTAATGGACACTATAGATGTAGGGCCGACGGAGCCAAAATATGTCTACCTGGTTGGAAGGGGCCAAACTGTGACATACAGATCCCTGGGGGAGAGGGAGATTGTAGCTTCTATAAAGGTACTTACCAGAGAGAGAGAGAGAGAGAGAGAGAGAGAGAGAGAGAGAGAGAGAGAGAGAGAGAGAGAGAGAGAGAGAGAGAGAGTTGTAAAATGTTCAGTATTTGAAAATGAAGAAACAGCATTCATAAGGATAGATTGCACATGTACATACAAATTTCTTACCAGCCTTATTTTTAGAGAATGATAAAGAAAAGTTCTAAACTGAAAACTTATTTGATTAAAATATTGGGAAAAACTTATGTGTTAAGAGAGCTAATAAAAAGAGGAGAAGGTAATTTTATCTCTGACCATATAAAATTTAAAATACAGTAAAACTCGGTTATAGTGAAGTCCTAGGGACCGATTGATTTACTTCTTTATATCCGTAATTCGCTATATACGTATAACGAATTTGTAATAATAGCTATAGCGAATTCACTATATACATGTATTCTTAGACCAGACTATAATTTTTGCTCATTGAGGCATAGAATAAAAATACATTACTTTGATACCTTTAATAATTGGATTGTAAGTCGAAAAAATTATATGAAAATAAATTCATTCAAACTATTATGTTAAAGGGTAGTGCAAACTTTTTTAAACTGTAAAGACATTTGTTATAAAAGTGTTAAATTTCGTTATAATTCACCTCTATGGGACTCAAAATCAGTTCGCTATATCCGTAAATTCGTTATATCCGAATTCGTTATAACCGTAAAAATTTGCAAAGATTTGTTAAGAATTTTACCGGGGACTCAAAAAGACTTCGCTATATCCGAGAATTCTCTATATCCGTGTTCGTACTAAACGAGTTTTACTGTACCGGTATATACTTTGAATATATACTTTACTCTTTTAATTCAGATGCTAATGAATTATTGCCAAGCTTATGGGAGGGTACCTATGCCTGCCCTGATGGGAATTCACACACAATACAGGTGAATGTTACACAAAGAAAAGTGGGTAGTATACTAATGGGTGCTGTTTTGACATTTGAGGGAATTTCAACCACAGCTACTGGAACCTTTGGTCATAGAACATTAAACATACAAAGTAAAGAGAATAATAAAACTGTGGTTCTCTATGCTAATCAACCACAAAACAGTTTGACTACCATGGATGGAGACTTCGAAATAGATGGTCACAAATGCTCAGTCACTCTAAATATGCAGAAATGTGAGTATACTTTATTTAAAAAGTACCAGTAGTTTATATTATGTGTTTGATACTTCACTGACATAGATCTATAGCTGTTACAATAAAGTTAATTTTTCTGAAGGCATTCTAATTGAAAGAAAAAAAGAAGCTAAGTAAAACTAAAGCAAATGTTAAAAAAACATAAATGAGAAAATATTAAATATTCTCATTGATTTTTGATTCTTTAGCATGTTTGTTAATTAAGACTCAAAAAAAGAATATTTGGTTTATATTAGAATAAGATTTAATTAAACCACAAATATAATCTGCTTTATAGTATCTATAAGGGTTATACATGTATACAGTTGAACTTCGATATCTCAAACACTGATATCTTGAATACAATGGATATGTCAAATTGATTTGTAAGTCCCAACCACTTATTTTTTAAGCATTTTACCCTCAATATCTCGAATGCTCGAATATCTCGAAGTTTTTAAAATGCCCATCTAGTTCGAGAAAACGAAGTTTGCCGGTATTTTTGCTGTAATGTATACTTATTAATGATAGCTTGATCACAAACATTGAATCTTTATATCAAGTCGCATTCCTTATTGTTGGTCTATTTTTATATAGATGCATCATGTTTGTTACAGCTTATTTCAACTACTGTGGAACTGGGACTTGTGTGAGATATGGTCAGCAGAAAGACGAATACTACTGTTGCTGTGCTAATAGCAATAAAGGTACGCATCCACTTCGAAATTCAAAGGTTATTAATTTAAAGGTGAAATGGAATTTTAGCAATATAAAGTCATTTAAGTGACTAATTAATGAGTCACAATAACGATATATGAAGATATACAGCTTAATTATCAAACTTTTTATTTTAAAACAAATTAAACAAACTATACAGCATATAGTACCAGTATTTTAAATGTTAAAACAAAATTGATAGCAATAATATTCTTGGCTTTGCAATATCCACAAAATCCAAAAACAATTTATCAAGCCAGGAAACTCAAACAGTGATGATTTCTTTGTGTAAATTAACATTTAAAAGAATTATTATACGATGCCTAAAAGAAATAAATCTTTTGTTTTTTCTAAATTTTTTTAATGGAAATCAAAAGAGAAAAATACCTTTTTTTTCTCATTATAGCAAGTTCTACATGTGAGACTACAACAACTGCAGGAGTGACATCACCAACTACAACAAGCACAACAACAACACCAAAAACAACAACAGAAACACCGACAACACAGAAACCAACAACACAAAAACCAACAACACAGAAACCAACAACTAAATCAACCACCCCTGAAACAACAACCACATCAACAACAACAACAACTACACAGCCAACCTCACCAGAAACCACAACCTCTACACCAAAACCCACCACAAAACAATCTACCACAGAGTCAACCACCAAATCCACCACCACTAAAGCTACTACCATGCCAGACACCACTGAAGCCACCACAGTCACCACAAAAAAATCAACTACACCGCCATCAACCACCACCACAACGGTGGCATCTAGCCCTAGTACAGTGGTGACAACCCGTAAACCAGTGACTCCATCAACTTCCCCAGTACAGGTTTTTGAAGACAGTTTCTTCATTAATCTTCTGGACAATGAGATTGATAGCCCTATGACTGATGCTATAGTGGATGCATATGTGGAGGCAAATACAGGTATGTGGATTTTTTTTGTGTTAAAGTAGATCCAGTTGCATGTTCTGTGACGTCACACTTTTTTGTAAAACTTTGAATTCTTTAAAAATTGTGCAAGATAGTTTTATTTATTTTATGTGAATATAATCACATGGATGTAATTAGAATTATTGGTAGGTTCAAGATAATTTCGCACTGAATTTTATACTAAATTTCCAAATGTTTATATATTTTATCCATGCAAAGGGGAAATAACTCTTTTTCTGACTTTTCTCTCAGTTGTATGTCTAAATGCTATAGTTTTTCTTATTCCAACGATTAATTTTAAAATATTTTTGTAATTTTAGTTTTCTGATAAAGTTGACATTAAAATTAAACAAGAAAAACAAATTTCTGCCTACAAGATTTTACTTTTAACAACAAAAAATTACATTTTTCTAATGCTAAAATATGCTTTAGTTTATGTTTATCTGGCATCTCAAAAAGTGTGATGACATGCATATTTTTTCTAAAAATTGGTGACATTTAAGTCTATTTAGTCGAAATCAGTTCGGTTTTTCAACTTTCCTCAGAGAATTTTACGAGTATGGAGCTACCTTAACTGCATGTTCTTTGTTTAAACAAATGGATAAAATTCTCAATACACTTTATATGTTATGATTGAGATATACACTCTAAAGTTTAAAAAAAGTATTAAAAAAACTAAGTACTACTGTATATAGGGAAATATTCGCCCCTGTTTTATTTTTGCCCCTTTCGCCCTCGTTGTCAGTGGGTTAATTTGAGACTGGGCGAATTCCTATGTCTCCTATTATTTCTCTTAAAACACAACAGTGTCTGGGCGAATTCAAGACTGGGCAAAACTGTTTGCAAGTGTAGGAAGGTGAAAACTACATGGGGCGAAAATAACCCTTATACAGTATAACATTTTATAATGCACCAGCTAGGAGTGACTCTTTCGTAAGCCCCCCCCCCCCCCCCCTAAACATATTTATTTAAAGAAGTGTACACTATCCTGATCATTACTGATCAAATCTGCCATCCTCACTTATGTAATTTTCTATTAGTGCATCATTACAAGTTACATTATGCATCAAAAAGTATTGTGATTATATCAAAATTAAAATTTTTTGCAGTATTGCACTCAAGTGTTATTTGCTAAGGCCCATATGCCTTATGTTCATAAACTTAACATTTGCAATGCTAATTATATGAATTGGATGTTTTAACAGATAAGAATTTACAGAAGAAGAATATTGAGTTTCCAGATAGGATGCTTTATTCAAAACATGCCTATGAAAAAAGGTTTGAGAGTTTAAAATTTACATTTTAGTGTAGTTCTTAAGGGTTTTATAATTAAATTTAGTTCTAAAATTATTATGAAGGTAATTGAATTAATTATTTACTTTGAATAATAACTCTTTGTCATGACTGTATTTACTGCAACATCATTTTATGAAGAGCAAGCATGTACAGTACTGGTATGTTACTGGTGTTTTTATTGTAGGAAACACCGAGGTGAACTCCTCTCCTTAGTGAAGTATAATATTTCTATATCGGGCATATCTGCCACCATCAAAGTTCCCGCCAAGCATGATATACAGATACAGGTCAGAAAACAATACACAGACAATGTAAGGGTTTATGAAGTAGCCAACAATCTACTGTTCCCCGAGACATTCAGTTTCCAACTAAATGTTTATGGACCAGGGCCAGGGGATAATGAAATGACCTTGTGGGAGAAATTCATTCTGGATGTTTATAATGCTGAAAGTAACTGCAGTAAGTCAGGTTTTTTTTTCAATGGTAGATCCCCCCTTGTCCTCCTCTTTAAAAAAATTATGCTTCATTTTATATGTACTATTAATTTGGATTTTGATCTGTAAAGGGAGATTAATGTACTTGTTAAGGTGTTACTTGAAGCATTTTCAGTGAAATATGATTATAACGTAGCACCAGGTCCCAGTTTTGATTTGTTATGAACCTTATTTGTTTATATTCGATCAGTTTGTCTTATTATAGCAAGGTACAAATTGTTTTGTTTAGGAGAATATTTTTTCCTCACAATTTGTCCTTTTTATATTGGAAATTTGTAATGGACTCTAAAAGACTTAGTCACATGAAAAAAGTATAAATTGTTAAGATAATGTGATTTAAGCAATGGCAATAATAAGAAAAATACAAAATATATTTCATTTTTAAGATAAAAGGAATAAAACTTTTTTATCATTATAAGAGTGAATTTGTTATAAGCTCTGTGTTGTATTGTATCTGCTTTCATGAAATGGATTGGTATTTGCAATCTCCCTCTAAAAGAGTGATATCATAATATTTGAAAACTTAATTTACAGCTTTCAAAGTACCTAGTATATCTGAGATATTAAAAACTATTTTCTTTTCAGGTTCACAGGCCTGTCAACTGAATTCAGTCTCAATCAAATGCACAGATGAATACATGGATTATGAAGGGTAAACATAGATACACTTTCATCTGGTTGTTATATTTTTAGCCAATTTTAAAAGATAATAAAAATGATGTTAAAAATAAGTTTTGGAATTGATAATAGAAGGGTACCAGTATATAAATAGTGCCTGTTTGGAAGGGTAACAGTTGAAACTGACACGTACCCGAGAAAACCATTTATTATACTGAATGTCTTAATTTTAAAGAGAACTTACCGTAATTGCTTTTATGTAGAAATGACGTGAATTCTTCGTCGAACCGTACGCGCTTAATTTACGCACATGTAACAGTTGGTTGTGTTACCTGTTGGCAAGTCTGTTGCTAACGATGAGGGTAATAGAACGGATTATCAACTGCGTCTTAACCAATCAGATTTCAGTATTTAACATGAAAGTATAACAATAATAATTGATATTTACTCTGTTTTGATTCATAAAAAATAGTTTCAATTGTAAATTGTAGTTGCTGTAAATTGTAGTACTCTTACACACTTTGTACAATTCTTCATCTTTTTTGTGTTTTACAGAAGGGAAGTGACAAGGTTGTATATATACATATTTACTGGGATACTAGCTCACCCGCCAACTAATGCTGGCCCGTATATTCGAGCTTTGCAAAACCATTCAGCAATCAAGGCCACATTCTTTTCTGGCAGTCTCGATTTGCACAACCTGCTGTGGTACCGGCATCATTATGATCTATTTATAGAAGGCTCGGTGGATCAGAGAGACTTGCCTGAGTTTGTGAGGAGGTTACAGAATGCATGGTACAGCGCTGAACCAGGTTTGTAAAGTAAACATTGAAATTTGGCACTGAATTGAGGAACTCTATTAAGGCATTAAACAACTTATATTGACCTTGAATATAAAATGGTTCTTATGTACTGATCTGATTAAACTTCAGCTAGTATCACTGCATGAGTATGTCTCTTGGACAACTTCATGACAACATTTCAACCCAAACTCCACTGCAACATATCAACAAAACTCAAGAGTCCCATGTGTCACATTTTGAAGTTTTTTTTAAATTCATGTATTTGTTCATGTTAATTGAAAAATTGAAATATTGATGTCAATTATGTTTGGAGAAAATTATCTAAGAACTGTTTAATTTCTATACTGGTAGCATACATCTTAATTCTGTTGTTTCTGATTTCCCTTTGATTGTAGGATATTACTGTACACTCTGTAATGCGTCCATTCATAGGATAGAGAAATATGTTGGAGAACATGGGTAAGCACTAGTTAACAATATTTTCAGCTTTCTTTTACATGGAAATTAGAGGTTTTGTATGGTTAATACAATACCGAAATGCCTTCTTATTTTTACAATGCGATTTATGATAGTGATTTCTTGTACAACCTCATATATCAGGCTCTTAATTTGTTTCAACAGGGAGTCATTGACAGCTATAGTGTACTTCTTCAAAGTTCGGGAAATCTTTTCAATGCCGATTATGGATGAAAAATACAATTATATACAGTATATAAAGCTGGATAAATTGACTGATGTCAATGGGAACCAGTACAGATTATATAATGGAACAAAGCAATACCGCTATAAGCATGCTTACAATCTCCTCATAGACGGCCAGATAGACCCAACAGATCGAAGCCAGTTTACTGCAGCCCTGAAACAGGCATGGCTGGATTACAATGGTGTGTAGTAGATGATAAAAGTTTATGGAGTTAAAAAAATAATTAGAATTGTTACATAAATATGAATTGATACCGTAAATTCCTTATTAAACGCGAGGAATTAATTTCCGCGTAAAATTGTGTGAAGCAGTCCTCGCAGATTTTAAAATCTTGCTCTTATTTTTCTGACAGTTTTGCGCTATATAAAATCATAAAAAAATTATTACTGCTCGCAATTTTATATTCTTGCCAATTTATGCAAAACAGCAGAATTACAGAATTAAGTACTTGCATGATATAAGGAATTCACAGTATGCATATTTACATGTATCATCCTTCAATATACAGCAAAACTCAGTTATAACGAAGTCACTGGGACCTAAGAAATTACTTTGTTTTATCCGTAAATCGTTATAACCGTATAAGAAATTCATTAAATTTACATAGCTGGGGATCCAAGATGACTTCGCTATATCCGTGAATTCGCAATATCCGTGTTCGTACTAAACAAGTTTTACTGTATATTTATTTTGTAAACAAAACTGCATCATACTTGAACAACATTATCACAGATTTGTAACTGCATTGAATTTTGTTTTCAGCATCCCTGACTAGCATAACTCCTAGTTATTTAATGGAAGAGTATGTCAGTTCAACAGGGTAAGTAAGAGAAATTTACATGGGCAATTCTTATAGTTACTGAATTTCTTTCCCAAAGGGCCTAGCTCTAGAGGCATGTGGCAAATTCCTAAGCAATTTTAACTATCATTATGTAAATCAGAGGTGTGTAAAATTCAGCAGAGCTGGTATTGCAAGCGCTTGCCAAATTTCCATATACCGGTACCTGTAAAACAAATTTTGGCAAGCGTTCGTGAGCACACTCTCTACTGAACAAGACTCAATACACTTCCCAGCTTTTGATGAGTTCCTGAATTTATTGTTATTTTATAATGATAATTATAGTATTGAAAAGAACATTCTAGTTTACCATTGAACTGTAATTTTTCATTGTGCAAATCTGATGTGAAAATCTCATAATGAAATGTGTTGGCAAGTGTTTTGCCAAAGATTCATACTTTGATATGTATGATTTTTATTTTTTACAACAGTTTACAAAAATTATGACATTGAACAAGTTTGATATTTTATTACAGTGACTTGGTGACCAATATTGTGTGTTTTATCTCACTCGGTAACCTTGATATGGATGCTCGCCTGATTCCTGCTCCCTCAATGTCTTGGTTACACCATTGGAGGATGAACCAATCAAATCTTGTCTTCACCAGGGCTGGCGGCCAGGCATACCAAATCTACACCAAGTTCTCCCTCAGTCAACTCTATCTCAGGACAGACTTGTTTTCAATGTATTTCGAAGGATATCTTAAGCTTGAAAATTGGATAGAAATTCAGAAATCTCTGCAGAATGCATGGAATTCTACAAACTTTTCAGGTAGGCTATGCGGGACATTACAATGTTTGCAACTGTTAATGGTTTGTCGAATATTCAGAGCTAAGATATGTGTGAATTTTGATTGTGCATCTAAGTAGATTTTAGTTACTAATATGACTGAAATATTGTATTATTTTCTATTGCAGGAAAAAATATCAGTGTTAAAATCTTGAGGAGCAGTACCTATTCTGTGTATTTCAAAAGGTAATTTTTAATGAAGATGATAATAATGTGTGACAATGTTACATAAAATAACATTTTAATTGAATTAAGACTGTTGGATGAGGACAAGTCTTCAAGAATTATACATGTTAAAATCTCATTGATTTTTTCAGAGAGACTGTCACCATGTTATGGTATAGTCTTCGTGTGGATGGTAAAGTGGTTTCCCCATTTACTGTTC
Organism: Magallana gigas; assembly: GCF_902806645.1. Taxonomy (NCBI): domain Eukaryota; kingdom Metazoa; phylum Mollusca; class Bivalvia; order Ostreida; family Ostreidae; genus Magallana; species Magallana gigas. The sequence goes on from NC_047568.1 coordinate 13,895,521, forward strand.
TGTACAGCCAGAGAACACTTGTGTACAACATATCCATGGTCTCTCTAGCATCCAGATTCCCTGTATATGTGTTAAGGGACAGGCTACTCGATAGGGGGAACCAGTTTACTCTTTACTTTACCACCAAGATTAACTACCTAGACTTTGACCTTGGACTGAAGACTCAGCTTCTTGATATTATCAAAAGGAAATGGAGAGGTAAAAATTTGCCTTGAACGTACACTAATTCAAAATAGCTTTTTCTGAAAAAATAAACAATCATTAGTCTAGCTCTGTATTACAGTTACATGAAGACCTTGTTTTACCACAGAGATGAAAGGTATCTTGTAGTTGGTCTGATGTATGACAAATAAGCTACTTAATACTGATAACTTATAGGTTCAACCAAAGGCGAATGAATGACCAATAAAAGTTCAAGGTCATTTATCAAATGCCAATGAAAGTCATTGAATGAGGTCAAGCTAGGGACTTTGTGTTTAGCAAGACATCTTTTTTATGAGTTGCCTCACTATTCTTGCATCTAAACATTAATTTGTTCAACATTAAATGAATGTGCTTTTAAATTGCAGATTCCAGTAACTACAAAAATTTAGATTTGTACATTGATTTCCAAGAAAAAGTGTATGGAACAGACAGGTAATATATTTCACAAAGTTGGAATTTAAGTTTACAAACACATACAATTTAAAATACGTGTATTAAAATTAAAATTAAACATTTTCATACCACTGAACCAAAAGTTCTGATACAAAACATTTCAATTTGATCAGCATGGTACTTTGGAAGTTAGTATTCTACTTGACGTCCAACCAGCGAGAAATCCACAGTGAATTTGTCAGCTCTATCACTCACCAGCTGTTCCAGTCAGAGGAAATCAAGGGCATATCTGGTCAACTGTATCATTTATACAAAGGTCAAATGTCATCTACTTGGTTGTCCTACAACAGCCATTTCTCCTTGACCTTTGGCTCTGAGGTGTCAAGGTTGGATTGGTTAAAGGTCAAACAAACACTCTCCAGCCAGTGGTGCAGAAACAGGTTTGGTAAGTATTGTAACAGGTATTCTATCATTTCAACGGGACACTGGTTATACCCAAATGGAAAAAATAATTTAAGACATATATATTTCATATGTATCTTTTTACTCAGATACAATTATTAGCTGTTAAGTTCATTTCCTATGGTTCAATTATCTTAAACTGGGCACAGAAAATTCAATCAATTCAGAGTTAGGAATTATTGAAAATTTTAGTGCACTTTCATAGAAATTTTATAAGCATTCTAAGTGAGCCCATACATGTATTTTAATTTGAGAAATTGTGAAATATTTTTATTAACTTTTTTTTGCCAGTATGTGGGAACGGACAAGATGTTTCTATTACCATTAAAGAACAGGAGCAGTACTGGAATGATATTTCAAGGTCAGTCTTTATTAAATGAATTAGGTTTATTGTTACATTGAGCATTGTAACATTTGAACTTGAAAATTTGGCCTGAACTTACAAGGCCATGTTATGCATTTATTTAACCTTTTTTCTGATTTTTCACACAATAGGCAATGGAACTGGCATCTGGTCTACTTTGTCCATTACAAAAATCACCTGATAAGTTCTCAGTCTCATTCCTCCATCGATACAAGTAAACTTGATTTCTCTTGGACAAATGTATATAACGGAACTTATCACCTGGTGAAAGCAAGCGGTGGATGGTGGAAATTCTCTAGGTCATTCCACCTGTGGACAGAGGAGCACTTAACGATCAATACTGAGGCCATGGACAAGATTCGTTTGGTCTTGCTGCAAGCCTGGTATAAGATGAATGTCAGATCTGGTGAGTAAGGGGATTTTTTGGTTTTTTTTATTTCAGTATTTCTTGGCAGCTATCTTCTAAAATCAGGGAAAATGCTTTTTATGCACCTTTCAATGCACTGATTTATTTAGATCCTATCTTTATAGCATTTAAAAAAATTTAAATAGTGGTATATACATTGGTGAAGAAATGTAAAGAAATATTAAGATTAAGATAAGTTTGATTTGATTTTCTTCTGCAGATTTAAAGACTTGTAACTGCATTTCCATTCACATTCTACCACAGCAAAGATATTATGCAGGAAATGGGTAAGTAGGAAATGTTGTGTTCTATTGATTAATGACTCAGTATCATTGGTTTCTTTTAAATGACTTAAACTGTTTTATTTTTGCAGAAAGTCACTTTGGAAGTTGACATACTTTATCTTATACAAGGGTAAAGTAGTAATGGATGCCCATCTATGGCCAGCATTGAATACTACTCTAATTGACTGGAGCACTGTGACCTCTCAAGAGGTCAAGGTCAAAACTGATATTGACCTGTATTACTATCTGTACATGCTGAAGTTTTCTCTGAATCATAAGCTATCCATATCTGAGTATGGAAAGGTTGAGAAAGCCCTGACTCAGGAATACACCATTAAACATCCAGGTATAGACACTTGTTGGCATTGTAAATTGAATTACTTCATTCACACTTTTATTACTGATACATAGACACCCGATCAATATAGTCCAATAAGTTTTTTGTGGAGAGAGACAATACATTTATATGTTTTGATACTAAATTAGAATTTACTTGCTATATTCTTGCCCTGATTTTACAGAATGTGGATGCCATGTTTCTATTGCCCACCAAGAAGAGGTTATTGATAGTCAAGGGTAAGAATTCCACCTACACTACACATGTGTCAGCTTGATTTTTATTAAATTAGTTCATCCTTGGCTCAAAAACTTTACATTTAAAAACAGGTTGAATTGGTTTAGTAATGATTTGTCTCACAATTTGCATAGAAAATCTTCCTGGGTAGTGTATTACCACCTTGTAAAGAATGGAACCTACCAGAATCCCTCTTCCTATACTCCCATTAACTGGGGCCTCTTCAGCTCCAAGCACAACTTTACATCTGTGGATGGCCACAAATTGGATTTCTCATGGTCTTGGTATGGGAGTCATAAGTTTGTGGGATACAGCCAATCAGGAGGCTTGTTTCTCCAGACTTGGGTTCCTCCATCACTGTATGGCAAATTTGCAGCATGGTTAGAATGGTACTACCAAAGATATTTCAAAGGTAATTTTCTGAGTTTAAAATAGATCAATTATATATAACATAAATTTATGCCCCACTTGCTTATTTGAAAAATCTTTGATTCTTTTTTTGTATTCTAGACTCCTCAGTTCATGTAGAGATGACAAATACAACCCGAGAGTACAAGAAAACAGATGGGTAGGTTATAAAGATGTTATGACCGCGTTTACATGGTTTACATATTACCATTGTTAACAGGGGTTGACATATATACTTTATCACTGCAAGTTGTAGAGAGAAAAAATATCTATCTCTTTAATTGAACTATACAAAAACCACTGTGGAATTTAATTATCTTTGGATTATAGGTCATCTGTCTGGCATCTCCCATTTATTCTGAAAGTCAATGGCAGCATTGTTACACCACCCTCAATCAATTCAACGACCTTTGAGACGACCTTCAACACAACATCGCAATGGAAGCAGAAGTTTACATTGGTGCATACAGATGAGGTTACGGACAAACACAAGGTCTTCTCAATCCTCTTCAACCACAAAGTGTCAGAGCCAGCTAAGGAGGAGATAAAAAAAGCCATCATTGCCACATTTGTTCAGCAACACCCTGGTATGCTCTCCCTTTACTCATTTATGATAAGTAATCTTAATATGCTTGAATAAGTTTTACACGATTAGACAATTGAAGTGCTTCAAAAGTTGGCTGATTTGCCACCATGCTTTTCCTACTTTACTTACATTTTTAGACGGTTGCTAGCTTGTATTTATTTTAAGCTTAAACTTTAAGTTTAAAAGTTAAAGTTTAACTTTATGACAAAGAAAATGAACTAAATAATATGTTATTAAATGAAGTGTATTTTTTTGATACATGCTTAAATAACTACCGGTGTATGTTCTGTATTATTAGGTGTGAACTCCTCCTTGTTGAATTTGACCTTTGGAAGTCAACAAGAAACTTTCTCTAGCAAGGACAACAAAACCACTGGGTGTGTATTAATATATTTGTGATTTTTTGCAAAATTGACTTTGTATAATTTAGGAAGCCTAAATATCAAGACTTGTTCTAAAGTTACAATCTTTGTTTCTCTAGAAAATCTTCATCATGGGAGTTGAGTTACACCATCAGTGTTGGTGGTTCGACTGTAGATTCCAGTAGTACCACCAGTCTTAACACCTCCCTCTTGACCTCTAACCTCAATGTCACGGGGCCAAACAATGTCAAGTACAGGGTCATCACAAACACGGAGGCCCACACATACATTGCTGCCAGTCGAGTCTCCTCATTGTATGTCAAATCCTTTGTGTCTGTGGAGGACATCAAAAAGATGGAGGAAAAAATTGCCATTGCTTGGAAACAGCAGTATAATAGTATGGTCAAGATATTGAGAAAAAAATAATGATGTGAATTTTATAAAGTAAAGTTTTTTGGCACTAATTTTTAAATATTTTAGGATAAAAATTTCTAGTGCACTGTAATCTTTTTTTGCTCAACAGTTTCTGAAGAAGTAAAGGTGACCTTCATTAGGCAGAAACAGTATATGAACAACAATGGGTAAGAACTTCAAGAATTGATTTAGTTTTAAAGAAAGAATTTCTTGTGAATTTTTTGCAAATAATTTTGATTTTTAATACAGAATTATATAATGATAGATAAATAGCTCTTGCTGGTTTTGAAACACAGTAGATAAACAGAGTCCAGAATAAAATTTGTCATTCATACACACAATGACATTATACTGATAAATTAGGATGATTATTGTTATTCAGAGAGGCAGTGTGGAAGTGGGACTACACATTGAGTTTGAACAGTTCCCACTTGGTGAGGGCAGAGATTCCCCCAGTGGACCACACCCACTTACAAGGGACTGTTGGGAGTCTGGTCTCTGTGACAGGAAGGAAGTACCAGCTGGTCCGGTCCAGTGTCAACTTCCTGGACTATCGGATGCACTTCCCTCTGTATCTCACTTCAAAGATGGCTAAAGGAAACAAAGACGACTTCAAGAAATCACTAGAGGAAGCTTGGGCCAAAAAAGGTAAAATGTAATGTTTGATGTGATTTATTGAATATACATGTACAAATATCTTTGAGTGTGAACAAATAAGTTTAGTCTGTTATTATTGGAGTGTTATGTACATACAGCTTCAAGAAAAAGTGAATTTGTATATAAAACTAATCCAACAATTTCTTGTTTTAGGTCTAGGAGCTGTGTCTGTTCAAATAGTGACACAGGAAGAAATTATTGACAAGACAACTTGGTAATTTTTCAGCAAATCAGTGCAAAAATGATCTTAAAACCAAACCTGATAGAAATATTTCCATAAATGATTGTGATAAGCATTGTATCTATTAGGAACACTAACCATGATAACAAACTTTTTTTCAGTGTTTCCTCTTGGAAACTTGTCTACTTTTTGAAACACAAATCTTCAAACGCTGTCGTGGACTCTCGAGTCACTGAGAATATTAATGCCACTCACCTGTTTCCTGTGGTTGGGCCGAGAGGTGTGTACAGGTATCGCACTCACCTGGACGTCTCTCAACACCTGTCCAAATCCATGTCAAAATATATCACAATCAACACCAAACTTGACATAAAGGGAAGAGCTACACTTGGACGTGCAGTTACTGAAGTCTTAAAAAGCAGCATCACAGGTAGACACCATAGATTTGTTGAATTTACATCTGATTGTTATAATATTGTTTTAGGATTTATTTTCTGTGAGGTATTTATTGAATTTAAATTACGGTGTGTGTAATTTTGTAGAAACTACCCTGAAAAACTTGGTATCAGTAGAAATAGCGGGACAGGAGGAATATTTTACCAAACAAAATGGGTAGGTCTCTTAATCCAGCTGTGTATTTCTGATGTTTCATGTGGTAACTCTGCTCTACATGGATAAGTCTGAAAATATTCTGACTTTGACTTTTCTTTGTTACTTGAAGGAGAGCTTGGAAGATTTTGTATTTTGTGAGACTGGGCGGTGACTATGTCCCAGCTACGTCCCTGGTCAGTATTGACCAGAACCGCCTGGTGGCTCTTCTGTCCAACTTCACTACCTCTCACAACCAGCGGTTCCAGCTCATCAAGGAGATTGACCTGCAACACAGCTACAGAAATGCTTTCTCAGTTTATTTCACTTCCAAAGTTGCAGTTGCTCATTTTCTCAGAATTCAACAGTCGATAGTCAAAACATGGGAGAAATCAACAGGTTTCTATTTTTAATAAAAAAAATTTTTTGCAAAAAATTTCTTTCAAATTGGATAAAATTAATACCAAAGTAAAAACAAAAAATAAATTATAGCAAGGAAAATATGAAGATAAAAAAGTTGGTAGATAATCAGTCATAATTGGTCATTTTATTTGTTTGGTTTATTGTTTTAAGGGTGTATTTTTCTTACAGTGTACACGCAGTGCAACTGCCTTGGTATTGATAACATAACAGAGAACCACCAGGAGGAGGTGATAAATAGCCATGGGTGAGTAGATTAATTGTGAAATATAGATGCTTCAAGCTGATGGCTCTTTTAAAAGTTGTTTTATAAAAATGGTCATATTTGTTTGTCAATCAATCCAATTCTTTATTTCACTTAGAAACCAGATTATAGGTACTTTAGGTACATGTATATGGAACACAAACATGCAGTTATCGTTGTGAATTGGGTACATCTTCTTCATTGTCAATTTGTTTATAGGTTTTTATAGGCTAAATGTTAACTACCAGTTAACTAGTTCCATGTTCAACAGTGCTGTTAAATCCACAAAAATCAAAGCACCTAGAAATCTTTTCTCCTATGAAGGAAAATCTTGTAAACATTTCTGGTGCTGAGTAAACAAATGTACGTGTAGCTTCTATTTGCAAACATATTTTACAAAAGAGCAATGTTTCCTAAAATACAGGGTATCTTATTGGAAGCTGAATTATTTCCTGAAGAGAAGCAATGGTTCAGTAGTAGAATCCATGACACACATACCACTGAATCTGGATGAATTCTCTAAGGCTCTCACCAATGTGACCAATGTCAAGGGTAAACCATACCAGGTTAAGGTCATCACTGGGACTGTAGTAAGGTCAAGGATGATGTTCTCTTTCCACATGACAACAGAGATTGGATATATGCATAGGGAGAAATTCCAGTCATCTATAAAAGCAGCCTGGATACGGATGCAACCAGGTAAAAGCTTTTGTTTATCTACTGCATTACATTTGCAATTATGTTGTTATTTGTATTTTAATGTCCAGCTTTGCTGTAGAGCTATAGAAAATAAATGAAAGTCATCTTATTTTGTAGATACTCTAAAGGCTGGGGAGATTTCAGTTAGAATTTACAGGAACACCAGATTTGTGGATATATTAAAAAGGTATTTTAACAATGAGTCATGAATTGCCATTGGCATTGAACGCTCTGAACAGAAATAAAAGGACAATAAGCTAGGACAATTTTAAATATTTTACAGAAATGCAGTTTGGCAGGTGGATTATGTGATTGAGAAATCCAGCAGTAAGGTGGATCCTCTAGAACTCCCCCTACTTCCAATCGCAGAACTTCAGAAGAACCTCACGTTCCACAACCCCCGAGGTGTCCTCTATCAGGTGGTGGACACGCCCACTGGTCTGGTTGACTACAGGATGCACTTTGGCTTGTTTGTCTCCATGGAGGTCAAGTCGACAGATTTTGTCCACTTCAGTTCTGCCCTTGAGCACTACTGGGCCTCCAAAGGTACATGTAGTTTAATGAAATTTAAGCGTAACATATTATATGATTTATAATTATTCAATTTTTTCATGCCAAGAGTCCTCAGTGATATAATTGCATTTCTTTTTTCTTTTTCGTGTATTTTAGATGGTTATAGAAATATTTCAGCCGCAGTATATTTCCAGGAAAGATATGTTAACAGTTATGGGTGAGTATGATACCGTAATTATTTTAGCTATATTTATTGGGCTTCACATTATTTACCTCTTAGTTTTGCAAAAATCGATATGATGTACGTGTGATAGCGAAAAAATACATGTATTCTATAAAGTATAGGAGATAAATTGCTTTTATTTTCAGTTCAAGTTTGAAAATGCATCTTTGTCAATTTCATTAAATTCAGGAATACAAAGGTTATTGAAACTTACAGTGTAACCCATTTATTTTTCTAATTTACATAGGTGAAAACTCTTTTTAAATTTGTAACCAACAGGAAAATGTTGTGGAAAATGGTAATATTCGTGAAGAAGGGTGGTGCTTACCTGGACTCAAGGACATCAGAGAATGTGAACACCACCCATCTACAGGGCAGCATCACGGCCGTAGACTCTCGTGGGCACAAGTACCAGTTAGTGGAAGACCGATCGAACACTCTCAGGAGATACGACGCTGGCTTCTCTTTCCTCCTCTCTCGTACTGTTCTGAGATCAGACCTCATTCATGTTTCCAATGCTATCAAAGAAACCTGGACTCAGACAGGTTGGTTTATCACTGGAATATTTAAGACTTTAAAATTGGAAATTTTTATTTTTGTGATGTTGTCAAAGCATAGGATGTTCAAATAAATTTGGAAATACTTGTACCCTTTATATTAATAAAGCACATTTTGCATTGGAGTATATACATATACATATCTTATGATAACCAGTGAAACAGACACAGAAAGGTTAATATTTTGTATAATTTGTAATTAGAAGCAAATTTCGGAAGCTACCTTTTGGTCCCTGATACTAAAACATTTGTATTTCAGAAGTAGGACTAAGGAATATGACAGTGGAAGTCATCAGTCAGGAAAATTACTATACCTCAAAAATGCAAGTATACCATGTGTAAGATTATCATCTTTTGATGCAACTTTATAGAAGGTAATTTCATGTTAAATTGCTAATGAAATGATCTTGGAATCTTTTTTGAACCAAACCAAATCTTTTAGGGGTCTTACAAGCAAGATTCTTTACTTCCTGTCCGTGGATGGCATCTGGGTGGACAGTGGAATGCTGGGTAATGTGAACGCGACGATCCTCCAACAGAAATTAACCTCCCTGTCGACTAGCCACAAGTACGAGCTGGTAGTAGTGGCGAAGGAGGACTTGTACAGATATGAGTGGCTGTTTACTCTGGATCTGTTGGTACCTCTCCTCTCTGTGGACTACCGTAAGATGGAATCTCAGTTAGCAGCAGCATGGATGGCAGATAATTCAACAAGTATGTAATTGTCACACCATTGTTGAAATATTTTAGTGCGATATAAGTTTATGGAACGTCTGTATAGAAGTTATAAAAGTATTATAGAATCATTTACATGGTATGTTTTTCGTCTCTCTCCTCATCTTGTTATCTAAATGAAATGTTTTGTAATCACACCTTTGCATATTTTCAGATTTTAGGAATTTGACCATCAAAATTTTGCACCAAGAGAGTTTGATATCTGGACAAGGGTAAGTAAATTTGTGAAAAATATTTTTTTAAATCAGACTTTTTGAAATAGGATGACTTTCTTTCCTTTTAAATGCTTTTGAATTGCAATTGATTTCTATCCCAGTATGGTTTGTTATCTCTATTTCCTTTTCGTTCAAAATTACAGAGTTCCAGTGTATCGTATTCTATATTTTATGAATGGAGACTCCAAAGTGCAGAGAGCCACACAGCGTAGTGCTTTAAGCTCGTCTATGCTGACTCGGAATGTAACGCTACAGAAACCAGGGGCCAGCTATAAGTACATAGATAAACTGTACGGAGGTGGAAGTGATCTGTTCCGCTACACAGATCTGTTCAGTCTTCACTTCAGGGACAGGGTGGCCAACTACTCTCTACTGGAGAGTCAGATTAAGGAGGCTTGGAATTCAACTGTTAATGGTAACCTTATCAAATTAGTGATCTTTTGTTTTAGTGAATGTTCTTATTTCTTATAATTATTTACTGCGTAGAGTTAAATAAAATAATGATCATTTAAGAGGGCCTGATGGCCGTTGCCATTCATAGACTGTACAGATCTCCTTTATAAGAAGAGCTCTATATAAAAAATACATAAATTTACAAGGTAAAATATTTGGATTTTTTTCCTTACTAAATAATAGTTGATAGCTAAGGCCACACCAATATAATTTCTCATTTGTTGGACATCCAACAAAAAAAGGTAGGAGTGGGTGAGCGTTAAAATAGTATAATTATTTTTATTTGTATGCAAAACTTTAAGGCGGTACATAAATAAATTTGTGCGGACTATTATATTTTTTCTGTCCCATACTGACTGTGTAACTAATAATACATGTATTTCAAAAATGAAAGTGTTATTAATTCATGCACTACAGTTTTGTCATGGTTTTGTATTGCAGTTGAAGGTGAAAAGATAGCTAAAGTGTCCATTGTTGGTCAGGAGAAGATTCTCTTAAAAAATGGGTCAGTACTAGCTTTCTGTGATAAGAAATGTTCTGTTTTAATTCAGAAGTCATGAAGAGCAATCTTATATTTTTTTTCTCCACCAACTTAATAGTGAGTACTATAAATGCTGTGAGAAGTGAGTACTAAATCAGTGATTCACTTTTTTGCAGAGACTCAGCATTCCAACTGTTGTATCATGTAGAGAGCAGAAACCAGGACTACACCATTAACAGACCTCTGATCTTGGGTCCTTCCCATGATGCACTGGTCAAACATGTAAAAGTGGAGGGTCCCACTGGGGTGGCCAAAAGAGTGCTGAACGTGACCGAGGGGTTCCGAATGTCCCAGGTGTTCAGTGTGGTGGTCAACAGACAGGTGTTTATGTCTGACCAGTCCAAGTTTGAAAGCAGCCTCCTACATTCCCTGAAGAATCAGTGGTCAGGTACAAAGATATTCCAATCCAAAGTGTTCATCTCCTCCTCCCCCCCCATTCTCTCTCTCTCTTGAAAAGGAAGGGCATTTTATCTTTATAAAAATATTGGTTACCACCAAATTTGCATCAAGTTTATGAGTCAGTAGTAGAAGGGGAACGGGTGCAGAACTATTGCAGTTTTTGGTAGTGTTTTTGTAAACTTGTCTAACTTTATATTTGTAGATGTCTCTTCCGAACTGTCTTTTACTGTCAGATCCAAGGAGAGAGTTGTTGACAAGAGTTCAAGGTGAGGTCACATGAAATATTCTAGTAGGGGTTAAAATTGTGAAATTGAGAATTAATGACTTTCAACATTGATTGTACTATTACTGATTTCTTATTTATTCTACTACAGAAAAATACTTTGGCGATACAGTTATGTGGTTACCTCTAATGGACATGCCCTTGATGTTTCCCGTCATTATGGGGTCAGCAGTACGACCTTGACCTCTAACCTAAATTTCACTTCTCCAAGTAAAGGAAACTATGCTGCAGTCAATACAGAAGTGGGATCCTACAAGGAAATGTTCTCATTACAAGTAGAAAACATTCAGAGTACCTTAAAAACTCAAAAGATTTTAGAGGAACTGAGAAAGATATGGACAGGAAATGTACACGTTGCTGGCAACTTATTAAGAGAAGAGTATCTTTCCATAGAAGGGTAAGTTTTTATATGTTTATTTGCTAAGGCATATATTTCATACCTGTGTAGATTTTTCCCCTACTGGTACTGTACCAGTTATCGGCTAAGACCAGTTATCGGCTAAATTGAGAGTTCAGGTTTATAGCACGGGACAATCCAAGCTTTTTCAATTCAGTCGTCTTTTTCGAATAAAGAATAGTAGGTTTGCTTGAAAACTTTCTTGAATATATTTCATACATGAGCTTAAACGATCATTGTTTACCGCTGATTTTACATCTTTGCAATTTCAGTAGTGGGGAAAATGACGTAATAAGTTAAATATAGAATATTACCTCTTTGTGATACGTTATTATATCCCTTCTTTGATTTGACATATAATATCAATACATATATCATGTATAAACAAAAGGAATTCATTAATTTCCGAGAGATTCGTAGCGTAGTGGAACGCCTGATTGCACAATTATGTATTGAATGGTGTACGATTTGGTGAATTACCGTATGATAATAAACGAATAATTTTATGAGTTGTGTTTATAATGTATCACAACCCCGACTACTTTAGTCTGACCCCACAAGGGACATAATTCAAATTTCATTTAGCAGAGTATAAAAATCAACATGTACAGGGATTTTACTATGTTATTATTACGAAGCCGATAACTGGTACAGTAGATCGTAAAAACTCGGCAAATTCAGGGCCTGATAAAAATCACAAAACAAGATGTTTGCGGTTCTAAAAAATGATATAAACTAACAGATTGATAAATAAGGAGTTCATTATTTAAAGTATGGAAAGTTTTATCCAAAAATATCAAGAAATAAGAAAATACGAAAAGAAAACATTAAATTTTAGCCGATAACTGGTACAGTGCCAGTATGTCACAATGAAATATGTATCAATCTCCCTGATATTTTTGAACAATCTTTGATGTTTAAGAGCAGACTTTTTTAAATTCTGTATTAAGTTGATAACTGTAAACTTTATACTCCTATTTATAAAATGTTCTGTGTTATAAGTTGTGAACTTTCCTTACATAGTTTAAAATCATATAAATTCAGTAGCAGCTGTAAATTCATTTCTTTAAAACCTCTGATAGAACACTTAAAAACTTCTGATGGAACACTCAAAAACTCTCAAATGTAAGCATGCATGTTTAAAAATGATTGATCTTTTTTTCACCAGGGCCCCTGTAACAAAGTTGAGTTACTTTGTGGAAAAATCTAGCGGTTTACCAGTGTATCCCTCCATTACCAAGCCCCCAGTGTACGATTCATTGGCCACCAGTGTAGGGGTGAGGCTATTTACAGGAAAGTCCTCCCTGCGGTACTCTGACTGCTTCAGACTTTATGTCGGTCTCCCTCAGTGGACAGTGGACAGGTCCAGCGTAAAGAAGGCCCTCACTCAGGTCTGGACGACACACTCTCCAGGTAAAGAGACAGAAAATGTTAATTAATTAAAGATACACTCAAAAGATGCAGATCAAACAGTTTACCTGTAGTCTCTGAGCTTTTCTTTCATTTGCGTTTTAAAATTATTTATAATAACCTGTCTGTAATTTGTATTGTTTTTATTTGAAGATGTGAATTTATTTGTGATTGTAATATTTGCAACTTCTTATTTTCTGTTCAAAAGCTGTACCAATATCTAAGTTTTTTTTTTCTTGCAGCAACCAAGAACATAACTATAAACCTTATTAATGGAATGGATGCATTTGTTGGGAGATATGGGTAAGATATGCATAACAAACCTTAAAATAAACTACAAACATTATACCATTGTTTTTGTAAAGATGAAAAGTGACTTTAAAGCAAAAATGTATAAGTATTTCTTCATGATTTTAGCCTTAGATTGTCAGCCCTCCTATACACAATTTCCTACCAGTCTGCTGGACAGACCAGAGTTATGACCCCTGATATAACAATCCATCCAGAGAGTGAAAAGGTCCAGACAGCTCTGTCTTCCCAGAAGTCCAAGCTGACAATATATAGGTCCACCCCACTCAGAGCCCGGTCCCTATTTCAAGTTTCTCTGATCCACAAAAGGAATGTGACAATGTCTGTTTCACATGTTCAGAGATTGAGCGTTATGATCAAGGCTGCATGGAACAGTATGGTACAAAATAAAGGTAAATGTAATTTCTAAAACAGTATTATATCTAAATCATCAATAGTTTTGAGAAGGATGATAAATTTTATGGCTTATTACAGATACTGTTAAAAATTGAAATCATTATACCTTGTACATGAAGGAGGAGACAAAATTATCATTGCTATCTGAAGGTCGGTAGCGGGTTTAAAATTTTGCGCCCTCTGCACAGGGTATTGCCCAATACTGTCGTAAAACGCAAATGTAAAGTAAAATGTTCAAATATACAGGTTATCATGTAACGTTTTTATGTTAAAAAAATGACGAATCAAAAAATTAAATTTGGTGAAAAGAATCGTTCGAATAATGTCAGGAGTATTTTAATCATCTCGCTGCTTATCCAAAATCGACGTTATTGTCGTCGAAGTCAACGTCTTACGATGACGTCGGTTGATACTCTGACGTAACAATTGACAAAAATAAACGTCGTACACTTTCTATTGCAGCGTCAATAATTAAAATCAAAACTATAATTTGCAAAATAAAAACATATAGGCGATCCTTCTACGCTCTGTGTGAGTGGAAAGGTATTTTTCTTCTACTAAAAAAAAATTTGATTCGTAAACATCCTTTTTTTTTTTTTTTATACATTTCTATATGTAAAATGGCTGGCACGGCACGTTTATAGGATCAAACTATGAGGGCAGATAGCATAAAAACCATCTGCTCAATTTCGTTTTAATTTTGCAAAATGTTTACTAATACGTTAACCTTTCATCGCTGAAAATTAAAAGAAAATCGTATGTTTGTAATTTTTTAAATATGAAATTAAAAATGAAAACCCTCATTTTCCTATATAATCCTATATAGAATGTCGGTGATGAATCGGACATACGACCAAAATTTTAGCGGGCAAACAGATAAACTATCCGGTCAGTTTACTTTATGTTTGCACATTGTTTTCTCATAAGCACTGGCGTCGGAAGCAAATTGAAAGTTGGGGGGGGCTAAACTAATCCTCAGAAATGTTGAGAAAAAAGTAATTCCCAAAATCATGGAAATCCTAATCGGGGGGGGGGGGGGGGGGGGGGGGGGGGGGGGGGCTAGTATGCTTCTGAATCCAACTTCTCAATCTCGTAAATTTAGGAACAAAAATCTTTCCTGTGAAAAAAAGTGGGGGGGGGGGCTGAACCATCTATCATGCTATGTTTCTAATGGTTAGGTATAACTTTGCAAAAAAAGTGGGGGGGGGGGGGGGGGGGGGGGGGCTAAGCCCCCCCCCCCCCCCCCCCCCCCCCCCCCCCCCCCCCCCCCCCCCCCCCCCCCCCCCCGGTTCCGACGCCTATGATAAGTTGGCATTTCACTGTAAAAAAAAATTAAAGGAATTCGTATGTTTGAAACATTCTCCCCCGAGACTCCTTAAAGTACCTTACTAAGTTTAGAAATGAAGCTTTAAATGTAAACATGAGACTCTGACATGTCAATCTAAGGTCTATGGTACTCAGGTGACTGTCAAGGCCTATGGACCTCTTGTATATTCAAAAATGCATATTTTCACCTATTTGACTTTTATATAATTATTATGCATTATTCTATCTACCATAATCAAATGGATTTCTGCTAGTTTGAGAAACTATTCCAAGGTGTAGAGCTACCTTAGCGAAAAGACTTGTATCTTATGTTGACGTGGATTTAGAAAGATGTAGGGGTACTTATAAGGATTGTTCCAAATTTATATAATTTCATCTGATGCTGATTTTGATGTATTTTTCTTTTATTAACAGTGGAAACTGCAATTGTTTATACACAAGCATACAGAACTTTGAATGGAAGGTAAGGAATTTTGAAAATTAGGACATCATTTTGCAACCAAAGAAAAAGCTTTGGGAGTGAGGAAATTTACAGATATATTTTCTTTTCAAGGTCACAGATCACAAGGTTATACTATCATGTCCAACAGAACAACCAAACTGTTGAACCATGGGAAGACAAGGTACAACCTGCCAAGTTCCATGAAAATCTGGCCAAACTGTTGCAAAATGACTCCTCTCTGAGGGACGATTTTATGATGAGCAGCCAGGCAGAGACCAAGGTGTATACTCTGTTTGTTCAAGGTCATCAGAAGGATTTCTCAGATATACGTACAGCCATTCAGAAAAGCTGGCAGAGTAGTATCACAGGTAAATGCCTTGAAGATTGTAAAATCTGACATTGTTTGTTATATTGTAAATTGTCTGTAAAGTAATTTATTTAGTGGAATCAAGGGTTTAAATAGTGGACTTCTTGAAATTCTTAATCAATTTTAAAAAAATTGTTACTACCATTTATGTACTAAATGTATGTTACTGCCATTCATATATGTGTATCTGTAAATGTTCTGCCTCCATCGTGTCGAAAGATGGAGGTGAGACTTGTTTTTAACATTATGGTACTACCTGTTATTACCAATAGGTATACCAATTGATGCATCAAATTTTGCACCTACTTGCACACCATAGAACTTAACTCTGAAATATTTTTGTAACAAAAAATAAATGTTAATATCAATCGTGACGTAGGTTTGAAATCAGACATTTTCAAAAATTGTTATTTCAAAGGGTCAGTGGTAGTTACTACACATGGTTCCCATAAATATGTGAGTGATGAATGGAGAGATGTCACCAAACTTAGCTACATTGTCACAGTCAATGGATCCAGTCCAGAGACACTGAAAATCTCACCTCCATCTTTTGACACGATGGAGGCTGAACTAAAGAAAGTGAACAAAGCGCAGTGCCCCTGCTATGCAAAGAAAGCACAAAAGGAGTACTTGTTGGGAACCAAGACCTCCATAAAAGTCAATAAAGTCCAGGAAGCCATCATGTCTGCCTGGACCAGCAAAAATCCAGGTACCATTCATTCTTTGTTATTGTCCATATTTTGTCTTGAAATATTTAGGTCTTTGGGTAGAAAAATTACCAGAAATTTTGAAACAATATGAGTGTCTTCTGTAAAGATGTACGTGATAGATTTTTTGAAGTGAAAATTTTTAGAGGATTTCATTGTTGTTGACGAATATTCTGTCACATGTACAGGTATACAAGGTCAGAAGTTGACAGTGAGAATCAAGGATGTCACAAGTCGACAGAAGAGAGAGACAGACAGTGCAACAATAAAGACCAAGCTAGTGGGCAAAGACAAGTATGAAAATGATGAATTTAAATAAGTGTTTCTACTCGGACTAATAATATTGATCCTTGTGAAAGTATGTAAGGGATTTGTTTTTAACAGAAATCTTTATCCGTGTTTACAGTAAGGAAATTACACCTGTCCACTATATGGTAGCACTGGATGGTCATGACCCTGATCCTACTTTTGTGGACACACCCACCAGTAATGACCTTGCACAACCTTTGAACCAGGCAGGTGCCCCTCCTTGTGGCTGTAGCCCAAAATTGGCAGGAAGCTTCCAGTTGAAAGGAGCAACTAATCCTAGTGACAAGGGGAAGATCACAGATGCCATTGCTGATGCTTTTGCAAAGGAAAACAAAGGTAGAGGATCTGATCTGAAGTTCACACAACTTCCATTTTATGTTACCTGCACACAAAGATTATGTATTATGATTAAAAAAAGTAATGGTTAACATTTTTTTCTTTTGTTGACAGATGTAAACAAGAAAGATATCAAAGCTGATGCGAAACTAAACAACACCAAGAGTAATGGGTAAATTTTCAGTTATAACTTTCCTAACCTACATACAAATGGGATCCTTTTAAATCTTTAATTTTATGTCCTCACCGCTTTTCATTCATTTTCATTCATTTTAAATTTTTTCCCAAACATAATTCCTCTGCCATTCTAAGAAGTATTTTGTAAAAGGAATTAATTAAGGTCTTCCGTTTCCAACGGAAGACCTTATAGTGATTGTTAGGTTTTTTCTTTCTTTCTTTCTTATTATTATTATTATTATTTTTTCCCCCTTTTTCTCCCGTGAATTTCTCAGAGATGTCTTGATGGATTTTTATAAAATTTTCAGGAATGACAGAAAATAAAAAGATCTAGAGGATTTTAATTAAAAATATTCTAAATTCACTTCCGGTCGTCCGTTTCCTGTCCCGCGACAAAAAGCTTGTCACCTCGAGATCTAAAAAACGGTAAAGACTTAAACATTAAAACTTTGTGGGATGATAAACCTATAGCTGTAGATGTGTTTAAACACTTTTGTTTTGTTCGTCATAACTTCCGGTCGTCACCGGAAGCACTTAAAAAATAATTTTTTTTACGCATCAAATTTTTTGTCGATAGAATAAATATATAAGAATAAATCTATACATAGGAAATCTCTCCGGATGTAATATCAACAAAAAATTTCTACTTCCGGTGAGATATCTCAATTATCTCAGGTAGCTTTTTTAAAACACATTTTGTACCTGCGAGATCTCAGAAACTATAAGCGATCAAGACACGAAACTTTCATGGATGATAGACATTTGATTGAAGGTGTGTTTAACCGGTTTCATTTTGTCTTCCGTCACTTCCGGTCTATACCGGAAGAGTTAAAAAAATTGAGCTGTTTATCAGTTTAACTGTTTTCCTTTGATATATTTTAGTTAGATAAATGAAAAATAATGTACAAAAGGCAAGTATACAAGAAATATTGAATACAATTTACATTGAACACTTCCGTTTGCCCGTTTCCTGTCCAGAGACCAAAAACCTGATTTCGACGAAATCTCAAAAACAGTAAAGACTTGAACAACCAAACTTTGTGGGATGATAGACCTTTATATGTACATGTTTTTAAACTATTTTGTTGTGTTCGGCGTAACTTCCGGTCGTCACCGGAAGCACTACAAAAATTACGTTTTTTCTTTATTTATTTCTTTTACATGGAATGAATATATCAGTATACAATCTTAGATGTGTCATCTTTATAATGTTAAATTTTCAAATAAGTGTTACTTCCGGTGAGATATCTCAAATATCTCTATGTAGCTTTTCTTTTTACAAATTTGATGCCCGCAAGATTTTTGTCACTGTAAGTGATTGAGACACAAAGCTTTCATGAATGATAGACATTTGATTGATGATATGTTTAGTGGGTTTTATTTGATCAACTGTCACTTCCGGTTTCCACCGGAAGAATTCAAATAAATCATATTTTTAACAAGTTTAACTAAATTTCTTGGGTGTTTCATGTAGCCTGATAAACAGTGATGTACGCTAAGCAAATGTACGAAAAATACCAGCTTTTTTTTTATTAATCACTTCCGTTCGTTCCGTTTCCCGTGTCCAGACAAAAACTATTGTTTCAAAGAGATTTCAGACTTGGCAGAAATGTTAACAACCAAACTTTGAGGAAAGATTGACTGATGATTGTACAAATGTTTGTTTAGTTCGGCATTACTTCCGGTCGTCACAGAGAGTACTTCAAAAATTGATTTCTTTTTCAATCTCGTTGTTTTACATGGAAGTAACGTCTGGATATATCATTCACAATAATTTTCATATCAACTATTTTCTCTATGTGAGAGAAGCAATGTCTACGGTTTAATTGATTCATGTATATCAAAACGGAAGACCTTTTTGTTGCTTTTGCAACAAGAGTCTAGTTTTGAATTTATATTTATTGACTTGAATTTGATTCATAATAAGCATTACAGAAATGAAGATAAATTTGAAAATCTTTACATCATCAATTACAGAGAGGATGTGACGGTAGTGGATTACACGGTCCAGCGAAGTGATGATGAGGCAGTGGAGAACTTGAGGTCACCCAAGCGTGTCGACCTGGAGAGAAGTCTGAGTACAGTTGGGAAAACCCTGTACTCTAAAGCACCGGCCCCTCCCCCAGAAGAGGTGTGACATTGGTTTTATTTACAACATGTATAGGTCAATGTCACAAAGTGAGATTTGTGTGGTCATACATGTACATATTGGAAGAATTTATGCATGTATATATATATACTATATCAGTCAGTTTCTATATCAACCATGTGTTACGGATTTTTTTTAAAGTGGTTGTGTATTACGTTAGGAATAATATTTAAAACAAAACTTTAGAGTTTATATTATTTGCAATCTATTCAATTTGTCTATCAATGTTAACACTGCCATTATGCAGTTTTATGGACATTAATTCAGGTGCATTGGAAAGAAATCTCAACAAATCCAATTGTATCGTAATATGGAAATACATGTACATAATTAATAGTAAGAAATAATGGATACATAATTATGGTTTATGTGAATGTTGTAGGAGGACGACAAGAAGCTGGCTATCTATATAGCAGTGGGTGTGGTGGCCTTCATCATTCTAGTCATGATTATCTGCTATGTTGCGTACATCAGAAGGTGAGAGACTGTAGTATATTATACCTCTCCATAGAGTTAACTTTTACAGCCTATGATATTTTTCATAAGCATATCTCTGTTTAAATGATTTCAAAGGAATTTCCAATAACGCTAAGATAACTGATCCAGTTATTATCAGTGAAATTACATTCCCAGCTAAATGTGTGATCGAATACATAATTCATAAGACCTTTCATCATTACTAATACATTTAAAAATGCATGTCTTGCTCAAGTCTTAGCTGTGGGTACATAAATTTTGATGTGAAGTTTGATATAATAGATAAAGGTGCAATTTGTTCACTGATCAGTCATAAATTTTTAATATCTTTTTAAGCAGGCGAAGGAAGAAGGGCAACTTACTGAAGAGAGAGCAGACAGTGAAGGAAAACAATTTCTTTGACACGGAACATTTCAGTGAGCCTGCCGCCTCTCACATGTATGAGAATCCACAATACGAGCCAAGCCCCGTCAAGCAAGATCTCAGAAATGTGTGATAAGATCATTCCTAGGTTAATATCTTTGAAAACATAAAGTTGTTGACAAGTAGATCTGGGAAGATCATAGTGGTTCTAGGTTCTTTTTGTTCATGATTTGCCTCACTTCCGTGAAACTTTAACTTCAGTGATTCAGAATTATGGGTATTAATCTTGCCATGTGAATTGTTGCATTTATTATTATCAGTTAGTGTTAAACTAGAACCATAGTGACCTCTACTTTCACAAGAAACCATGAAAAGTTGACACTGGGTACAGTAAAATCATTTTACAGTACCGTATTTTATCTGTCTCAATGGCTTATCTATGCAATCAAATAGCAGATCTCAAACCTTTCTCTGAAATGCTGGGAAACCAACAGTTACAATGTTTTACATCATGTTTTAAATTCAGATGAGTTTAAAGTCAACATTCAACTAATGAGTCCTCCTAATTCTTTGGTATTTCTTTAAAATATATTTTCATTCCTTCTACTAGAGACTTATTTTTACGACTTTGTATGCATGATGTGGTGACAGTAGTGCTTCCGTCCGTGTTCTTGCCTTGTCTCAATGTCTGACCAACTATTTCTCTTGCCAGTTGTTTATTCTTAGATGAACTAGGTGTTTAAATTTAGATTTTTTATATGTTTTATTACATGCAATATTGTTTGCAACATAAAATTAAGGTTGATATATACCTGGGTTTTTTTAATTGTTATTTGATAGCTAACACTTGCTTATTTTTATTTCAGCATGCATTTCAAATTGTACATGCATGTATGAGGACTGATATATTTACCAATTATTGTAAAATCCCTTTTTTATGTTCCTAGTAAAAAATACTAATGAAGAATATTATATTCTTTTTATTAAGTGGTTGTAAAGAAATATAGAAAAAAACTTAATTACAGAGGATATATAAATATGTATTAGTTAAATACATGTACTAGAATGATGTTTTCTTTCTTTGTGTTGTCTGTGCCACTGCATTATTTATTGATGTGTGTAAATTAAGCTTTTAACCAGTGAAGAAGAGGAATGCATGTTATCTTTGTGTACTTGCCAATATGAACAAACAAGTTGTCTCATCTTTAACACAGGATTGAGTGATATTATGAAAGGAAATGTATGTGTGTATTATCCTCTAATGTAACTATAGATTTATGGCATTTTATAGTCTACAGGGAAAATATTATTCATATTGCCTGTATTGGGATATATTAACATATGTACATGCAGTTTTTCAAAAGTGTTGGTTTCATATATTAATTGCTCCTATATTTTGTTAAAATGCTTCATACAATGAATTATTCATCAGATATTGTTTACAAATGCAGACAAATGCATGAATTCAGTTTATATAAGTTACATTCCACAATGCCTTCAAAACTAGATTTAAGAAATGATAACGCTTTTATGGCA
Source organism: Magallana gigas (assembly GCF_902806645.1). Lineage (NCBI taxonomy): Eukaryota > Metazoa > Mollusca > Bivalvia > Ostreida > Ostreidae > Magallana > Magallana gigas. The sequence goes on from NC_047568.1 coordinate 13,917,387, forward strand.
TTATGTATACATGTACATCTATTTAAGGTTTTACCTCATGTAGTTTTTTTGCATAAACTTTATCAGCAAAGAATCCTATTCTAGGTCAGAATGTATTAATTGATGCATATAGTGAATTCTTGGTACTCTCTATTACTAGTATATCGTATTTTATTATTTTCTTGTGATGAGTGCATTTTTAGAATATTCTTTCAAAACTGTCTGATCATTACATTGCTTTGGAGTCTAATTAAGAGTTGTCTCCCTTAAAAACACAATCCTTGATGTTCTTGTGCATGTTTTTAAAATAAAGAGCAACATATTTTATTGAAAGTGATACATTGTATGTGATGACCAATTGTCTTTATGAAAATAAACTTATTTTGATCAATTGCGTTGTTAAATGTAATTCAGTTATTAGAATAATTAGATACATAAGGGAGTGAACTTTGATGAGGTTAATACTGGTTTTGTCTTCTTTTAATTCAAAAATAATTGTTATGTTAGATTTTATTACATATAATAAAACATGTGCTGGAGAAAAAAGTCATTTAAATGTGGGTTTGAGTTAAGATAATAGAAAAATGTCTTCTTAAGGTCAGAAGTGACCTATCTTCCATTCTTTCTATTTTTCCTATCTCCACAATGTGAAGATTTCCACTTAGTAATTTCATCATTATATTTTTATGCTATATGATTCTTTTTTTATTTAGATATAAAATGTTCAGTTGAAAATGTTAGTATGACTTTATCTATAAGCATTCAAATGGATTTTGCCTGGTAATGTATCCTGAAGTTTGGGGAATTAACAGGTTTAGATTTAAATGAATAAGGAATGATATATCAAGGAAAATTATATAAAAATGAGGAACGTAGCAAACGGTCAGTAGGGATATGTAAAACCGACTAAGTGCCATGACAGAAAACATAATTTCTGTGTACAATACCATTATTTTCAAGGTTTATGAAGTTTGCCGTTCGGATATACATCTGGTTCGATAATCGGATTCTTCATCTGTTCATTGGGCATTATAAATCACAAATTGATTTGGAGGATAAGGGGCGAGAAGTAACCAAATACCCATACCTGTTTATGTTCTTAGTTTGTTTAACTCGAACGAAGATAAATCATTTACCATATTTAAAAAAAAATGCATTATTATACTTTCATGTTAAAATACTAAAATCTGATTGGTTTAGACGCAGTTAATAATCCGTTCTATTACCCTCAGCGTTATCAACGCACTTGGCAACGAGTAACACAACGAATTGTTACATGCGCGTAAATTATGCGCGTACGGTTCGCCATAGAATTCACCTCATTCCTATATAAAGTCAGTAAAGTTTTCTTTAAAATTAAGACATTCAGTATAATAAAAAAATAATGTCTGTTTAGGAGGGTAACAGCTGAAATTGACACCCCTCGAAAACCATTGTCAACCTCCGCTTCACGTCGGTTGACAATGGTTTTCGAAGGGTGCCAATTTCAGCTCTTACCCTCCCAAACAGGCACTATTTATAAATTATTATACTTACTTTTTGTTGAAGAAAAAAAAAGTTTGGCAAAAGGTTCTAGTTTCTTTTGTGACTTTCTTTTAAAAATCCGAATGTAAGAGAGGACACAAAAATCAAATCACTAGTAGAGTTTGGCGACGCTTTTATGTTTTCCGCCATGCTTGCGTTATTCGATACCGACCTTAGCCTCGTTTTCAGTACGAATATGAGTATGAAAAATCTCATTAAAAATAGTATTTGACAAGCTTTCATACATCAATATATAATCCAGTCGGCCTTGTTTTATACTTAAATACTTTATACATGTAGGTGTCGTTAGATGACATAATTTGATTAGGAAATATACTTAGAATACTGCCATTTCTCTTTAGCAGTCGTTTTAAGATAACAAAGAGATGCAAAACATATTTTTACAACATAAGATTTGTTTAATTAATGCGAATTGTTGCTAGTACACTGTACCATATTTTACATATTAGGTCATATATATATATATATATATATATATATATATATATATATATATATATATATATATATATATATATATATATATATATATATATATATATATATATATATAATTTAAAGACTGAAAGACAACACAGAGTAAACGTTAGCGCTTTCATTAAATCTATATATTATATATATAACATTTCCCATTCACATTGGTATACTAGTATATCATATATAACATTGATATTTATATATTAATAAAATTCATAAGATATTACATTTCACTGAAATGTGATACAAATCAAACATTAAGATTCAAATTTTAATATGCTACCGACGTTCCCACAATCCTATCCCGATTTGTGGTGCATTTAAAATCACGGTCTTTATCGGTAATCCCAGTAATAACATCAAATCTACGATCAACATAACTAATATTTAATGGCAATTATTTCTTATCATCGCATTAGATCGCACTTTATCGTTGCCTAATGCAAAATATTTCAGCACATACAAATGTTACCCTTAATAGTGACTGGATTCCTGATGTTCGGATTTAATCGAGATCGAATCAGAAATTATATTTGGATAATCTGATCAAAATGTATTTTATCGTATCTAAACGGGCAATGAGATCGTGACAGATCGCATCACCTGAAAAATATCAATCGTAATTCACCGTATTAAAGCTCAACGAAATAACTTTAAACTTGATTTGCATCACCTCATATCCAAACCTAATATAGAGACGTTTAACGATCAGGTAATAGTAATTAAATCGTGATATTTGTAACCGATTGTACAAGAGTAGGAACCTAGCATTACATTAAAAAAGGTAAAAAGTTTACAAGTAGGTGAAGCCATCATATTTGCAAATGTAAAAAAGGCAAAAATTAGAATATTGTACAATGGAAGAAATTTGTATAGTGCTTCTCCTCTTTTATAAACGGTTTTCCGTTTTTCATTCGACAAATAAATTGATGTGTTTTCGTTCCACTTGCAATTTCGTACTTATTGAAATCCTCGTCAAAAATCGTTATTGAGGCATTTTTCCAAACTCCACCAGCTTCTGTTTGGAGAAAGTCGATGCAGGCTTGAAGAAGACAACGCAGGCCAGCTTTCTCTTCTAATCCTTCATGACCAACATATCGTATGATCATTTTACCAAGGTTTCTTTTGTTGATTTCTTTCACAAGGTTTGATTCATTACGAAACTAATTAAAAAAATGAATAAATACACAAATTTACTTCTGATTCTTGTATATCACTGTGAATTATTATCAAATCAATATATTGGCTGCACTATAACTCTAAAAGGGCTGCAATTTTAAGAAAAATAATATAATATAGGATTTTTTGGTGATATTCACATCTATACACATTTGTGTCGACCTTAACATATGTACATACGAAAGTTTACGAAATCCGTTCAGCGGTTTAAGAGGAGTTGTGCTTACAAAGAAAATGGGGGAACAAGATAGCGCAAATGCCCATTTGGTTTTGTCGTAACAACAATTTCAAATTAATATTTTTCCAACTAAATATACTAGATGGTGTTATATTACAAGTTTACAAAAGCACAATTTCTAATTATATTCAGTTTTGAATATTTTAAAAAACGATAAAAAAAATAAATTCAAAAGTTTTGGTGGTATCGAACCCACAACCTAAAAACCCCAGCTCTATAATCTTACCTCATGTCTGGTGCTCAAACCACTGAGCCATTTCAGTTTCAACAAACAACATTGTTACAATTAATGCTAAATGCAACTTCAACCTCGATTTTACGGACTCGTAGTATTTCTCTAGAATGTTCATTTGTTGGGATACAAAATGATATTTTTAAAGTGTAGTGGGTCATCTCTCCACGTTTTTGTTGATTGAAATCGATTTGATTTTCTTTAAACCTTATATAGACTATGACAACAATATGGAGCCCAGACCCACTCTGTAAAAGAAAAGGCATTGAAGTTCTAAAAACGACACTATTTGGAGGTTTTGACACGCATACACCAGTTTAAATCAACCTATTCCAAATATTTAACATATTTAAAGGTTATATATCTATTTTATGGTAAACATACATTGTTTTCAATAATTTAGAAAGAAATTATAGGATTCATTTATATTTTACTTTTATAGTATCTTATCTATCCTCATATAGGCAGTTTACACGCCTTATTCACCCATCTTCTTAAACTACTAACTGCCTGACGGACTGTTCAAAAACATTATACCATTCGCAACTTGTTAAGATCAATTCTATGTAAGAATCAATTAAAGGGCCTGGCCACGCATGTTGACCGATTTCCTTTACATTACATACACGGACACACCTAGGTGTAAAACGCAAAAATACACTAATGGTGCTGGGGGTAACCGTTGCCATGGTAACCGAGGCTAAAGATGGAAAAATAGCAAAACTTACCTACTTTAAAGCCATATTAGAAAGTTTTGTCCACAAATGTAAACTATCAAAGACATAAAACAATCTTTGTTTTATTGTCAATTCTTATTTCATAGAAGAAAATTAATGGAGAAACCAATACTTTTGAAATGTTACCATGGAAACCTTTGAACATTTTGAAACTAGTCTTTTGTATTTTTTATAAGCTGAAATGGTAAATTTATCATTTTTAATATCATTATCAATGTCCATGCAATATACATTTTATTAATGAAAATTGACACCCGTTGCTATTGCAACAAGGCCAAGAAACAAAAAAATGAAAAATTGAAGATGATTTTGATATGCTGTCATTCCTAATTTTAGAAATTTTTTAGCAATGGTTTTTGTTGGAACTCGTAGAAATATGCTTTAGTTTTTATTGTATACCATAAAAAACTTTGTAATTCAACACAGAAGTGTTATTGCTAAGGAAATTAAAGTTGCGTAGAAATCACACAGAAATCTTACTTTTTGGAAAGTGCCTAGCAACGGCAACATTTTTTAGCAAATGCCAGATTTTTTCAAGTTTCTTTCATGTTCAGGACATACTTGATATTTTCTCACCCATTGATAATAATACCCATTCAAATATATCTCATAATATTAGTATATTTCTTATTTTTAGCCTGTTACGATAGCAACGGTTCCCAATTTTTATTTATAAATTCATAATTGCACAACCATAATAGTGTATACCAAAAAGTTCAAAATTTGCATTTTTAATTCAAATTAAATGAAGAAATCATATTTTGAAATGTCCCTTTAGTTACCATCGAAACGCTTTAATATAAGTGTTTCTCCATGAATGTTTTTCTTTTTCGTGAAAAATGACAATTTTGTTTAATAATATATTTTACTCTAGAGGCCCCAAGTTGTGCACATTACTTACAATATGTTCTCAAATAAGCATTAAAATGGTTTTTTACATCTTTACCCTCTGTTACCATGGCAACGAGACCACATAGCAACAAATAAATGGTGATAACCTTTTTTACTCATCAAAGTCAATCAAATTGTAAAGTATGAGGAAAATCCATCACTATGCGTGGCCACCTAATTTTGATTCTTACATAGAATTGATCTTAATACCTCTGTCATGATATTGTAACTGTACTAAAAAAAAGCTTTACTAGATATGCATTTTTACTTACATAAAATAAAACAAAACATCAAAGATATTGAAAATATAAACAAAACGAAACACAAATTACCCGGCATTTGTCTAAATAGGGAATAAAAGTTGTCATTTACGGCTAACATGTTTAGAAATTTCATAGTACTATGGCCCTTTACACAAACTGTCCTCCCAAAAAAAAAATCCAGTCATCAAACTGTATAATAGTACTGATTGCCCTTTTCTGGACAAGACAGCCATTGTTTCTAGATCTAGCTCAGATATTCATAGACTTCACAGTGAAACAACTAATGCTACAAAAAAGTCAGGAAAAACCAGGTTTCATCATTCAAACGTAAAAATGTTAGAACTGACAGCATGGAAATTATCCGCAATCAGTACCTTAAGAAGAGTTTTCTAGATCAGTGTCAAAAAGAGCAGCATCTTGTAGACGAAACAGTACAAACAAAACGTACAACAACGGACTCAGACTTAATTTTGATTGAGACAAAGAGCAACATATTGATCTCTGTAAACATCTGAACCCCAGATAGGTCATTTTCTTAAGTTCCTTTTTACAGGCTAGGACTGTTGCGGGTTATATGTTTGCTATTGCTGCTGTTTATCCTGGCTGGAATAATATAGGTGTTGGTCAGACAAAAAATTTAAAGAAACTGTTAAGAGCATATTTCATTGCTCGTCCCCGAAAAAGAATTGTTGCTACGTAAGATATTGGTTTTGTTATACAAGCTTTGTGTAAACATCCCATTGAACTTTTTGGTCAGATTGATATTGAGTTCCGACTTTAAAACATTATTTTTAGAGGCTGCAGTTTCACAGCCACAGGCAGAAAAGTCGGATGATTACATACGTTTACTGTTGATGAAGGACATATAAGATGGGACATAGATAGTGTTTCTAGTTTTCTTTCTCCCGAATTATTTGCTGAGAATTTTTCTTTAAATTTCTTTACAAACAATATTACACTGCCTGTCAAAATGTTCTTCAAATAGAGAAGATAACTTTTGTCCAGTTCGTGCCTTGAAAATACGGTTAAAGGGGCATGGTCACGATTTTGGAGAAAAATTATTTTCCGATTTTGATATTTACAATGCTTCAGAAAGGCATTTTTAATAGGGAACCAAAATTTGAGTGTCATTTGTTGAGTTATAAGCGAGTTACAGAGCTTGAAATTCTTCGCTATGTAAACAAAGTTTTGCTTACATTTTGAACGTTGAAGTAAAAATTTCAGTTTTAAACCTAAAACGAATGTGTTAAACGTTAGAAACTGTTTATATATGCTTAAAATAAATGAAAAGATGGACAAATAAGCTACAAAAATATTTTTTACGTGTATATTGAACCTATGTAAACAAAAACAGGGCACGAGCCTTGTTTACATGACAAAAAATTGTGAGCGCTGTATCTTGTGTAATGATTTTACTTCCGGATTGAAATGTATCATGTATTTACCCAATCAGATGTCTCCATTTTTGACCAATCAGTAATAATCAGTATACCCAATAGAAATGATGCATGATTAGACCAATCAGTGAGAACTTGCAGGGTATATATACAGCCACTCTATCATTTAAGTTTTTCAATCTGTGAACGACTCAACCGGTCTTCTGGCGAAACTCTTCGGTTAGAGTTCTACAGAACAGGGATTTTAGCTGTGTCGGAAAGCAACAAAGTTGTTAGCTAGACCACTCACTTCTTAACCCTGTTTCTGTATCTTGTGTCTTGGTGACTTCATAGTGTATTTGTGACTTAATAAGTGTCTTGGTGACTTTCAGCTGACCGGGTATTATACTTCTATAGTGATTTGATAGTTGGCTGTCGGTGACTGTGGTAGCAAACAGAATTGTTTGTTTAAATCCATAGTCTACAGCTAGTTGGTTATAGAGTGATTTTGTATCTTGATTTCTAATCATATAGTCCAGATAGGCCCGAGGAAAATATTATACAAGTATACAATCCGGATTGATTTTAGGTAACCGGATTTTGTTTGGTTTTTTAACATACATTGTTTATGTTCCGCAGCGTCGTCTGCCGACGTAAGTGTTGTATTAAATTCTTACTTGATTCTTAGCAAGGAAACCTAAGCGAACTCACGAATTATAAACTGATTATTTTATTTGTAACTTGAAAAACCGTTACAAATTTGGTGGCAGCGGTGTTTGTATATCAAGTAAAATCTCTTGTTTTATTTCAAACGTATTGATCGCCGTGAAATAGATCTGAAGTAAATTTCAGTTTATTCGATGTTTTCATGCAAGCGAAGTTAAGCGTTTAAAAATTTGTTGAATAAAGTCCATGTTATTGTTTCACTTTTATCGACGATTGTTTATGACATTTTATTGTGGCATTATCTAAAACATAGCTATGACTAACATAGATGACATAGACAAAGAGATTTCTTTTTTTGAACAAAAACTTCAAGAGTTAAAAGTTGAAAGTTTCAATATTCATAACGCTAGTGCTATAGATAAAGTTAACTCTGACACTCATGAGCCACAAACTAATAAAAAACCACGAGATTCGGGATTTGTGTCAGATTCTTCAGTTATAGACTATCACGGCGATGTAAAGCCTAATACACGCCCTACTGCAAAAGTATCATGGAAAGATGAGTTGATGCCGGGTGCAAGGTCGCCTTATGACAAATACGACCAAGATCATTTTGGGTCAACCCCATTATCACAAAACGAACCAGAAAGTAACATTACACATCGCAGAAGATCTGGTCGGCTTAATGCAGTTGATGAAAATAAGAATACGAGAGATAAAAAGTCTCAGTCACATATCAAACCTGCAACATTTGATGGCACAGGATCCTGGTTGGATTATCGTTCGCATTTTGATGCATGTGCCATGCTTAGTAATTGGAATGAGTGAGAAAAGGGACCCTATTTAGCAGTTTCATTGAGAGGTCAGGCTCAGTGTGTTTTAGGAAATTTGCCTTACGCTCAGAAACACGATTATGCTCTTTTAGTTATTGCCCTTGAAGAAAGATTCTCACCCTCAAATCAAAACGATCTCTATAGAACCCAATAGAGGGAACGCAAACAGAGAGCAGCAGAAACTTTGCCAGAGATCGGACAGTCAATTAGAAGGCTAACTAACCTAGCTTATCCTACAGCTCCAGGAGATGTTAGAGAAACTTTGGCAAAGAAGCAATTCATAGATGCTCTTATAGACTCCGATATGAGATTACGGGTAAAACAAGCAAGGCCATTAAACCTCAATGATGCGATTCGGCATGCTGTAGAATTAGAAGCAGTTGTAAAATCAGATCGTAAAATGATAGAAGCCGAGTCTCATTTAAGACCATTGCAAACAAGTAAGTCTGAAAGTGTTAAAATGACATCTTCAGATTCTCCTCAGGTTTTTGAAGAACTTAAGAACAAAATAGTAAACCTCCGAAAAGAAGTTAATGAAGTGAAGTCAAACATGTCCCAAAAGTCCACACATATCAAAAAACCCAATCCTGTTGGCAACAGAAACTGTTATGTATGTGGATCAAAGTATCATTTACAAGCAGAGTGTCCACAGGGAAATGTTAATATTGCTAGATATGATAGAAGTTCTCGATCACAATTGTCTCAGAGACGAAACAATACCTATGGTAAAAGACGTCCTGTACAGAACTTATTTAAGAGCATCAGGTCTAGGTGTGCTCAAGTTGGGATTCATCAAAATGATCCCGAAGCTGGCATGTATGTATGAGCACTCGTACATAGTGTTAAAACAAAGAACAAGTGCACTTAAGCTATAGAGAATGGGCCCTTTTTCAGTGCCGTTATTATGTAGAAAATATCAACAAATTGCTTTTTTCTCGTAATACTGTGGAATCATTTAAATTCGTGGGAGCCAATTTTCGTGGATTGTGAATTGTTTGCTTATTCGGGGGGGGGGGGGGGGGGTGTAATTTCGTTGATGTGCCGGTTTTCAGTTTCAGTAACAAAGATAACTCTTTCTAAATTTGTTATTGTTGAGGATGTAAATTTGTGGGGGAGGGCTTCCCACAAATACCACGAAAATTAAGCCACCACGATTTCTAATGATTCTACAGTAGTTAAGCACTGCTGGATACTTCTGATTTATATGTACGTTTAAATTTACCAAACTTAGCATACAGCTTAAAAATTTTAGGATTTTTAAATGCCTATAAATAATCTAAATCCGGAAAAATCGAACCGAACCTACTTGAATTGTGTCTATTTAAATCAGAGGAAGGAGATATTTAAATCAACATTGCTCTGTTGGTGGATCGATTGGCGCGTTTGCAGAATTATACTTTATGCATTATTTTACGTCTGAAAAAAAATCGAATAAAGCTTTGAAGTTGCATATTACCATAGTGACCAAACAAACATTACTGACCATACAAAGATGATGGAAAGCGATTTAAAACGTGTCAATGTTTTACATTGAGCACATTTGACGAACGTTTACCTGGGTAGAACCCACGTGATTGTTTGAAATAATTTATTCCATGCGTGGGTTCAAACATGGGTTACGCAGGTAATAGCTTTCGCTTGCTTTAGGAAAAGCCTTGAAATTTTTATACGTTTTTCATTTTTTAGGTACCAGCCTAATGTAGTACAAACTTTTTACTTTCACAGGAGTTTTCTAAATGTATAATGCGTATATTGTCTTTTCCACAAGTTTGTACTCGATTAGGCTGACAGTAAACAAAGGCTTTGAAATGAACGCCCGTCCTCTATTTACTATACAAAATCACGAATGTCTGCTGACCCCTACTCTATTTTAAAGCTTCGTTATTTTTATATACAATAAATTCAGCGTTAAAACTTGTTAATTCTTATGGAATAGATATCAAAAGATAATGTTAGGGGAAAAAATATGCTTAATTTGAATCTTTATTTTTTTCACTTTTTACCGGGGCCCATAAGTGCACTCGTCCTTTGTTGGTTGACACAGGGGCTACACTGTCTGTGTTATCAAGTAGAGTATATGAAACCATCAAATCAAAACCTGTATTGTTTCACACTGATGAAGTAGTTTCATCAGCAAGTGGAACAAACCTTACAGTTTTAGAGAAAACATTGATAAACATCAATATGGGCGATACAACTTACACCCAAGAAGTTATTGTTACGGACTTATCTGTTGATGGGGTCCTAGGATTGGATTTCATGAAAAAATACAAATGTACTGTTGATATACCAAAGGGTATTTCAATGTGCAGGACATGTGCTTCAAAGTTTAATTTGTTGGCAAGATAGGCTGTTTTAGAATAGCAGCCAAAGAAACAGTAGCGATACCTCCAAGATGAGAAGTCGTTACTTATTGTTGTGTTACGGGTTTCCCGGAGAGCTATCAGAACAAAGAAATATTGGGCTTAGTGGAACCAGCTGAAAAATTTGTTAAATCTGGAAAAGCTTTAGTAGCAAGGTCAGTTGGCTACTTGAAAAATGGTGAGATCCCCGTGAGAATGATGAACCTTTCTGAAGACAACCAGATAGTCTACCCTGGTACATTTATTGCCAATTTAAGTAATGTTGGGTCAGTGATTGATTCCCATCAACCTAACGAAAAGGTCGGTGACGATTTACCATCACATTTGCAGGAACTCTTTGCAAGGTCAACGGTGCATCTAAAAACAAAGGAAGTATATGCTTTATAGAAATTTTTAATCGAATACGCTGATGTATTTGCGAAATCAAGACACAGATCTTGGGCGCACTTCAATAGTGAAACACACTATCGACACGCAAGATGCTAGACCTTTGAGGGAACCCCCTAGACGTGTTCCCTATCACTTGGAGAGTGAAATAAACAATTTATGTAAACATACGTCACAGTGAACAACCACATATTATATATTTACAAGTTTATTTGAACAAATAAAACATAATTACAATTCTTGCCTAGCTCCCCACTGTCATTCATTCCCCTCGCACACACCTCTAATACAGCTTAACCAATGAACAAGCAGAGAACGTCATCAGCGATACGTCATCACTTGTTGTGCATATGACGTATCGCTGATAAATTTACACATGAGGTTGTTCACGTGACTCCTAACAAATAGATGAGATACTGAATAAAAACATAATAGAAAAGTCAGCAAGTCCCTGGGCTTCAGGAGTGGTTCTGGCAAAGAAAACAGATGGATCATTGCGCTTCTGTGTGGACTACAGGCGATTAAATGCCGCCACTGTGAAAGACAGGCACGTAGCATCAGGGGGGGGGGGGGGCCAGGGGGGCCTGCCCCCCCCCCCCACTTTTTCTCGCAGCAACACATTTTTTAAAATTTACATATAAAAAAATGAATTATAATGGAGTTGGCCCCCCCCCACTTTTTTGGAAGTAAAGAATTGATATGAAAATAAGGAAATGAGTATTCAAATTGAATTTAACCCCCCCCCCCCCCCCCGGATTAGGAATTTGATGATGTTGAGGGAAAAAAATTTTGGTGGGGAAGAATTTTTTTTTTGGGAAGTATAGTTGAGTCTACCCCCCCCCCCCCTGCCCCCCCCCCCCCCCCCCTTGTCAAGATTTTTTGGATGGGTCCGCCCCCCCCCCACTTTCAAAAACGATGCTACGTGCCTGAAAGATGCCTATCCACTGCCTAGAATTGATGACTCTTTAGACAGTCTTTCAGGTTCAAAGTGGTTTTCAACCCTTGACTTGTGTTCATGTTACTGTCAGGTTAAAATGGATGACTCTGACAAACTGAAAACTGTCTTTGCAACAAAGAGGGGTTTATTTCACTTTAACGTAATGCCATTTGGCCTTTGCACTGCCCCGGCAACCTTTGAAAGGCTGATGGAGACAGTCTTGAGCGGTTTGCAATGGCAGATATGTTTAGTTTACCTCGATGCCATTATTGTTATTTGGAAAACATTTGAAAACATGTTAGACAACCTCAAACAGGTATTTGATAGGTTATTGTCATCAAATTTAAAACTAAAGGCGAAGAAATGTCATCTGTTTCAAAAAACTGTACAGTTCCTTGGTCATGTAGTTTCTGAAAACGGGATCAGTACAGATCCATATAAGATTTCAGCGGTAGAAGATTGGTCAATCCCCGTAAACCTTACTGAGGTAAAGAGTTTTTTTAGGGCTCTGTAGCTTTTACAGACGTTTCATACCAAACTTTGTAACAATAGCAAACCCTTGAATAGACTGACGGAAAAGGGAACAAAATTTGTGTGGACCAAACCATGTCAAGATTCGTTTGATTCAATACGACGAGCACTTATCTCAGCACCAGTTCTTGTGCATCCTGATTTTTCAAAACCATTTATACTGGACACAGATGCGAGTGATGTGGCAATTGGAGCAGTTCTTTCCCAGATACACAATGGTATTGAGAGGGTAATTGCATACGCTAGTCGAACATTGTCAAAAACAGAACGCAAGTACTGCGTCACAAGGAAGGAACTTTTAGCTGTCGTCTACTTTATCAAATATAACACACTATTTGTATGGTAAAGAATTTCTAGTGAGAACAGATAACAGCTCTCTAAAATGGCTATTGAACTGCAAAAATCCGGAGGGTCAACTTGACAGATGGTTTGAAAAATTTTCAAATTATCATTGAACATAGAGCGGGTAACAAGCACAAAAATGCAGACGCACTTAGCAGAATACCCTGTAGAAAAACGTGTTGCGCTGAAGAAAAGAGTATGGTGAATTCTATTTCATGCCCACCATCTAAAGATGATGATTCGTTGAAGAAAAACAAGCAGTTGACACTGATATAGCTCAGGTGTCAAAGTGGGTTGCTTCGGGCATAAAACCAAACTCTGAAGAGTTATCTAGCTATAGTCAATTTGTTTAAGGCATTTGCGCACATTGGGATGTTCTTGAGATTAAAGATGATGTTTTGTTTAGAAAGAAAACTTGCAAAAATGAGAAAAGTTTTGTATCAGGCTGTGTTGCCATACAGTGAGCGCCGAACTGTGCTTAGTCAATTTCATGACAAACGAACTTCGGCTCATTTAGGCTTTAGAAAAACTTTAGAAAAGTTGAAATTAAAATTTTACTGGCCTGGATTGCAGAAAGACGTGAAATAGTACATTGCTGGTTGTGAGAAATGCCAACGACGCAAGGCTCCAACAACGAATAAGAAGGCGCCAATGCAAGTTGTCACTTGCGGTACCCCCTTAAAACGTATCGCTACAGATATATTGGGTGAACTTCCAATGTCAAACAAAGGTAACCGATATATACTAGTTGTGTCGGATTACTTTACAAAATGGACGGAAAGTTTTCCAATGCCTAATATGGAGGTAGCAACGGTTGCTAAAATAGTTGTGGAAGAAGTCATTACAAGATATGGGACACCCAGTGTGATCCATTCTGATCAGGGCGTATTTAACACCAAGAAAACTCATACAACCCCTTACCACCCTCAATCGGATGGTATGGTTGAGAGATTTAATAAAACTTTTGCCAATATGTTATCTGCATATGTTGATGAACACCACAATGACTGGGACGAACACCTTCCATACGTAATAATGGTCTACAGATCAGCTGTCCACGAAACTACATGCACGACACCAAACATGATGATGTTAGGCCGAGAAGTTGCTACACCTCTTGATATTGTTAATGATATGCCATCATCCATGAAAAGAATCCCACAAAACAGATGGGCTTGGAAACTGCAGGAAAAACTAGAAGAGGCCCATGCTATTGTAAGAAAATTAATGAACAACAATATACAGAGGCAGAAATGGTACCACGACAGGAAACTCAATTGGCAATCATTTAATAAAGGCGATAAAGTTTATGTGTATTTTCCAAGGCGAAAAGCAGGAACATCGCCTAAGTTCTTTTCTTACTGGCAGGGTCCCTTTGAGGTGATTGAAAAATGTTCTAACGTAACATACAAAGTCAATTGTGGTGCCAGAGGAACACATCAGGTCATACATACTTATCGAATCCGACCAGTTGTGAAACCAGTTTTGAGAGGAGAGCAAGACAAAGAAGTTACCTCTAATAAGAAGGAAGCAGGCGCTTTCAAACAAATTGACGACAAGAAACGTGACAGTGACATGACAACAAGTAAAAGATGTGCAAAACGACCAGCCTATCTTGATGACTACTGTTCATTTTAGTTCATTTTTTGTAGATCATGCATAAAGTTAAGCTAACTCCCAGAAAAGATTTTACAATGAAATGTCCGATGTGCCCCTATCGTAACAGAGACTCCTGATACCATGAAAACCCATCTTGTCTCTTGAGGACTTCAAATGATCGACAGAAAGACTTTAAGACTACAAAGATGGTTTATCTTCGGAGACACACCAAAATGATGCATGACCAAAAGGTTGAAGCTGCCTAACAAAGTCTAAGAAGTGAGCTAAATCTATCTTATTCCGGTAGTAGCGATTAAGATAAGGATTCCGACATAGATATTGCAGTTGATGAACCAAACTCTGTCAGTCAAATGGTTGACAAAGAGAAGTCGGAATCTGCAAAGAGCGATGCATGGGTGATCTTGAAAAACCGAGTAATGCGGATACATCAAATCAAATAAACCTGGAGCTAGGTCGAAAAGTCCGTCGCCAAACAAAGCCGGTACTTCCGGGTAGAAAGAGACATGAGCCGATATTTCCTTTGGTTGCTTTGGGGGAAATCTGCTGATTTGAACAGAAACCCGAAACACAAGAGGAAATTACTATAGATTTCACTCCGCTTTTAAATGATGAAAATCCTGTCTACTGTCAAATCCACTTCAAATGTTGACTTCTGATGCTTCTGTTCAGACAGATTTCCCCAGGCACACCACAGTGACTAAAACAATTGTGGAATATTTTAAGGACAATGCAACAGTGAAAGAAATCACTGAGGACAGTTTTGAGTATTACTAAAGATTACGAATGTTTAGTAGGAGGCACCTTTAAACAATCACTGTTATCATATCAGTATTTAATAAATGTTTTCGATGGCACTTATGTTTTATTTTGGAATGCGAGGACGCATATTTTTTCGAAGGCGTGGGTAATGTAATGATTTTACTTCTGGATTGAAATGTATCATGTGTTTAACCAATCAGATGTCTCTATTTTTGACCAATCAGTGATAATCAGTATACCCAATAGAAATGATGCATGATTAGACCAATCAGTGAGAACTTGCAGGGTATATATACAGCCACTCTATCATTCTGAGAGTTTTTCAATCTGTGAACGACTCAACCGGTCTTCTGGCGAAACTCTTCGGTTAGAGTTCTACAGAACAGGGATTTTAGCTGTGTCGGAAAGCAACAGAATTGTTAGCTAGACCACTCAGTTCTTAACCCTGTTTCTGTAGCTTGTGTCTTTGTGTGTTCTGGAATCATTCTGGAATTGTTTATTATGTTCAGTTATAATCCGGATTTATATATACATAACCGGTTCAGAGTTTATAGTAGTACCTCCGCTCCACGAGCGCCATGCACAAATTCTCGGAACCACGTTCCTTCAGTTTTTTGGTGACAAAGGTACCCCACAATGTATGTATTTTTGTATTTTTTATATAACATATAGAGTTATAAACAGTATATTTCTTTCTTATGCACTTTGACTTGTATAAAATTCGATTAAGGTATATTTTACTGTTTGAATGGGCTATGTGTACTTCGTGCAGTAAACAAACATGTTTTTCATATCTACGGTATGTATTGGAGCCTTTACTAGATTTAATGTCAGTTAATTTACATGAAGTTCAGTGCATACTTGTTTACTTTCATGCTTACGGGTTTTTATATATTGTGACAATAAAATGAATAGAGTTAAATAGATAGACATTTTTACATATGTGTAACGGTCTCCCCAACCTATATTATGTAATGACAAGTTCATGCAATTGTGTAATAAGTGATTTTGTTTATATTGTAGTATCTACAGTTTATTCCTAGTGAATAAATGATGTTTACTAGCTGTCTGTGACCCATTTCTGAACATGGGACAGCATAGTAGATAACTGGAACTCAGCCTTCACCAATCCTAAGATGTCTACACATGAAAGGGAGAAGGATCAGCAAGGACACTTGGATGCTCAAGGAAACATGGAAATGGAGGAGAAAGAACCAAGAACTTCAGGTCGTTTACATGAGAAAACACAGAAAGGACATGAACTATATTTAGAAAATCTCAACAAGGGCTAAATTAGAAAAAAGAATTAAGTTCTTAAGGGACAGCATATTGTGACTTAATAAGTGTCTTGGTGACTGTCAGCTGACCGGGTATTATACTTCTATAGTGATTTGATAGTTGGCTGTCGGTGACTGTGGTAGCAAACAGAATTGTTTTTTAAAATCCATAGTCTACAGCTAGTTGGTTATAGAGTGATTTTGTATCTTGATTCTTCGATTGTATTTCTAATCTTATCATATAGCCCAGATAGGCCCGAGGAAAATATTATACACGTATACAATCCGGATTGATTTTAGGTAACCGGATTTTGTTTGATTTTTTAGCATACATTGTTTATGTTCCGCAGCGTCGTCTGCTGACGTAAGTGTTGTATTTAATTCTTACTTGAATCTTAGGAAGGAAACCTAAGCGAACTCACGAACTTGAAAAAAATCGTTACACTTGTTTTTTATTTTATCATTAGAAATGCATTTCTAAAGCATTGTAAATAATAAAAACATAAAAATAGAAATTAACCAAAATCGTGACCATGCCCCTTTAAGCTGACAAAGTAACTGAGAGCGGGGTCGAGTAAATTATTTATTTGTGAAAAAAATAGTGTAAATCCAGTGTCTAAAAATTCGATACCTAAATGGATTGTCAATGTTATCAAGATGCCTATAATAGGAGAATACGTTTACATCCTTCTACATGAGACATGTGTAAAGAAAAACGACATCTGGAAGAGATGTGATAGCAGCTCAGCTACTTACTAAAATTAATCTTCTGAGATTTGTTGTCTTTAGGCTCTCATTTGTACGATACTTTTATTTTGGTGAAACCACAGGGGCTCGTCACGAAGTTTTTTCAACCTTTTATATCTACCACCTCTATACAATAAAATACACAAGGGAGGAATCAAAACTCGAAGAAATCGCTACCTCCCGATTTCGGTTGCCTCGTATTAATTCTTCTCGGACGTTAAACCCTGCACTCTAGGTATCATTAGATCGGGAAAGGACCAAAGTTTTTAGGAATACCTGCAACATTTAAACATCGGCAACAATTTTAGAAGTTTTCACGCATTTTCTTCCAGTTTACTCTCCGGTGACACTTTCTTCGATCAGATGTCGCGCTCTCATTGGTCAATTCAATGTTGCTCAAGATAACTCGTACGCGGACTTGTATTTTAGAGGGATTTACAAACGAGATTCAAACTTGCTTTGATGCAATGAATACATATATAGTCACGTCCTACCGAATGTCCGAGGTATGGTTAAAATATTTCTACATAAATATGAAAATTGATACATATACTCACCACGTAATAAGAACTTCTTCACTCATTGTTTGAATATCCCTCTAAAATACAAGTCAGCGTACGATTTATCTTGATCAACAAAATTAACCAATGAGAGCGCATGAAGAAATTTGGTGTGCAACATCTGATCGAAGAAAGTGTCACCGGAGAGTAAACTGGAAGAAAATGCGTGAAAACTTCTAAAATTGTTGCCGATGTTTAAATGTTGCAGGTATTCCTAAAAACTATGGTCCTTTCCCGATCTAATGATAGCTAGAGTGCAGGGTTTAACGTCCGAGAAAAATTAATACGAGGCGACCAAAATCGGGAGGAAGCGATTTTTTCGAGTTTTGATTCCTCCCTTGTGTATTTTATTGTATAGAGGTGGTAGATATAAAAGGTTGAAAAAACTTCGTGACGAGCCCCTGTGGTGAGACACCTAATTAGTACACCTACCTCCATCTATAACAACGTAAACTCTAACCGTTATCATGCCCCTTTAATGTTTGGGGTGTGTTAAAAACTTGACTCAGATGTTGTTGCAAATTCCAAAATGAGGAGCTAACGTAAACTCTAACAGATAAGTGCGATGCAAGGAGATAATTATCTCAAGGGAATTTATAATTTGTTCACCTATCCAGCAAATAAAGAAAACTGTTTCACACAATTGAATACCTGTAGTATAGCGTGCAACAGCATATTTGCTGTTGAATTTTGAACCGGTTTTATGGTCAAAATTCCACGATGCGGGTCGATTTTCAACGAACAAGCCTGAGGGTCTTTATTCAACACTTTTGGTCTCAATATTCAACGTCGAAAAATGACACTGTGTCAATTTTCAACACTGGTCAAAATCCTTCGTTACATCGGCTAAAATTTTATTAATGCAGGTATAAAATCAAAGAAATTTTTCAACTAAACAGAAGTGTTTATATCTCATCAAACTAATACAATATTAAATAATTTGCCATTCAATATTAAAGATATAAATAAAAATATTAATAGTTGAATATTTTTCAGACCAGCTTCAATAAAAAATTGTATAGTGAGAAAATACAACTTCATATAGTAATACTATTGCTACATTTCACTTACACTATAAATTTCGCGATGTTCCTTCATCTTTTTGACAATATCTGTTATAGAATTGTCATCTGGATTTACCTGAATCACAAAAATAAAATAAAACGCCATTAAGAAAATAAAACTATGTTTGAGATTGAACTTTGAAACATTAACAAATATTATTTTAGTTTGATGTTCAATGTCTTCATGAATAGAAATCTTAATACATTACTTACCTCTGTAATGCCTTGTATGATACATAGAATCATCGTTAGAAACTCATTTACGCCTTTTATTTCATTCGTCTGCTTGTCGAAACAAAAAAAATAAAACAATTGTTTTTAAAAAGCAAATTTATTTTTCATGTTTTATTCTGTGCAAGTGTTGTAATTTTACAGACCTTTACTTTATTTTTCAGCTCTTCTTCATCAACAGCCTAAAATTTGTTGTTTTAGAATTTAATTTCAAAAGCATTCAATAATTTTTTTAGCTCATTTACGCAATGCAAAATTAAGGTTTTACAGACTTTGTTTTAATTCAGTTAGGTTCATTTTATCTGAACTTTCTTATGAATTAATTTGTTAAATCACAAAGACATTTCAGTTATATCTAATTGTATGATGATTGTTCAATACCTATTTGAATAAAATGTTATGTAGGTATGCTCTATTAAAATTCATTACCCATCTTCAGTGGTATGCCGGTCGATGCAAACGGGCGCGGTTTTTTTTACCCCAATGATCCCCAATGATACCACGATGAACCCCAATGAACTTTGAATTATCCCAATAATAATCAATAGGTGCAATATTGAAATACTTAATGAATTTAATGTACCAACATGTTATATAAATGAATGCAATTTCAACTACGCAATATTTTTTACCAAATGATTACCCATTGAACCCCATTGATATTCAAAACAAACTCGTTGATACCGTCAACGAACCGTAACAAACTTGCAATTCACCAATGAATTTTAATTTTCCAAATGATACAGAAATGAATCCCATTTATACAATCCTATGAATGCCAATAATCAGATTAATCCAATGACACTTGATTAACTTCAATGGAATCTCGATGAAAGTTATCAATATTCATATACCAATAAATAATTGTTTATTTAGTACAGTTGATAATCAATGGTAATCACTTTATGTTAACGAAACATTGAACTTTTGATGATATATATTAAAAAAATTGCGTGTCCTTACACAGTTTCGTATCAAAATCGCCAAGCATTTTTGTACCAATAGGGTATCATTGGAGTACATAAAGCTCGTTAAGATATCTTTTGGGTTCATCGGGGAATCATTGGGGTTACTAATGAGTTTAATTTGGATATCATTTGGGTTCAAATGAGGCAATAATTAGATATTACATGTTTAATACTTTCTTATAAAATAGGATGTAGCGTAGTTGAGATTGATTTCATTTATTTGCATGTTGGAACATTAAATTTCATTAAGGGTATCAATCTATACTTATAGATTAACAAATTTCCCAATAAACTAAATATTGCCCGCTTAAGAGTAACTGCTTACACCTTTGGTATTCGAACACGTGTGATATGACGTCCGTAAGCTATTATTGTGTAATTAATTGATTTCTACTTTCTTTGCCATAAACCAGCCTGAAATAGCAAAATGGAGAGTAGGGTGATGAACACGCTTTTGTCGATCCAAGTCAATCGGATTTATTTAGCATCAGAATATGCACTTGCGATGAAATATTATAGAATGATAACATAAAGAGTGGATATATTTAATGGAGACTTACGTAAAGTAAACAAAGAAGTTAAGATTTGACAAATGTTTCTTACAGAAAACAAGCATTCTGAGAGTATTGCATAAGCAATACACGTCCCCTACCGGTTTGTGGAAATTGTGAAAACATGCAGAATATCGAACCCGAACATTAAAACATTCAAATATAAAAAATTAATTTTCTCGAAACTATGTCAACCAATCGCTACAAAAGTGTAAACTTGATCTGTAGTTTGACATTTTGAAGCTGTTCAACAAATTTCATATTATTCCTCAAACGCATAAAGAAAAAAGTGTGGAAAACTGAAGTGGGGCAGACGGACGGACGGACAGACAGACGAACGGACTGATGAACGCAGAGGACAGCTATAGTCCCCTCCGGTGAAAACCGGTAGGGGGCTAGTAAGGCGATTCGAATGCACGATTTTTATTTTGATCAGTAAAACTAATTGACTTGCAAAGAACGACCGTCGGAAAATGATAATCTTTTAATGATGCAGTAAACATACACAATAAAATGGATTCGTTGGTGTTTCACACTGGTTGTCTAACATTGCAGAAAAATACTTTTTTGTGTAAGCTACCATTACAGCTACAAGGAACACTAAAAGAAAGCATTTATTTTTAAAGATTTTTAAAACATTATTTTTGAATGTTTTAGTTTAACGTTTGTCCCTCGAGGTTATTCTATTACTTTTCTCTAGAACTACTCTCCTTAATTTATTCTTCAAAATGATTAATATAGTCTTGTACCTTTTGCCTCAACTGCAAAAGGGGTGTGCTATGGCCGTGTATACTTAATTTGTAGAAAATGAACGGATTGAGTTATACATCTTTATGAATAAATGATGTAAGCAGAAAACGGAGAAGTTGAATGGGGGAACCCATCTCTTCCAATTGGTTTTTACGAAACAGTCTTTTATCTGAAATTCATTTTTGGGACAGATGATTTTAGTAGAGGTCCTCGATATTTTTGTTCCAACAACTTGTTTTTTGGTAGCTTACCCTCCGACACTAAAAGTTTTTTTTTGTGATCATGATGGTGATCGGTAACTTCGGCAGAATTTCCTCAGAAAAAGAAGTGAATTTTTTCAGTATCCTGAGTTCACAATCGTGTAAATTAACCTCATTGCCAAAAGGATGATAGTTAACCTATCTACAGACATCTTTACTGCATAAATTAACCTTGTCATGGGGTTAATAATTTGCACTTTCTTATCTTTAGAGGCTATTAATACGGGTAATGCAACAGCATACTGTTAATTGGAAATTACAAAAACGATGTTTTTAACTTATGTTAAATCCTGATATTACAGTGAGTGAATAACCTGTTCTTAGTTAATAACTCTGCAATAAAAGATAGAATTGCCATAATTCTGTTTCCTACATTATCTTGTGAATTAAACAGATCCTCATACATAACATACGGTAGTAAGTGGGTCAAAGGGTTGGACTAATACCCCAAATACACAGAAGCTGATTTAATAAATATTGTCATTTTTAAGCTAACACAGTAAAGAAATATTTATTCATGAAAGGCATAAATACATCCATACACATGTAGATTAAATTTTGCAAATAAAATAGGTTTTTATTTTTCATTTACAAAATATTCATTGTCTGTTGTTGACTAACGTCATTCCATTACATGTTGCATTAACACAAAGACTTTTGGAAATTTCATTAACGTAACATAAACTATGAATATACTTCTTTCTCTCATTTTTACACACATGCTCCAAGTTTTTAAAAATAGATAATTTTTTAAAAATAATTTTTTTCCCTATCTACCTTCCCTAATTGTTTTGGTCAGGGGACAGGAAACAGGAATATGTTTTTTTGGCCTAAGGGAAGTTAACGATGAAAATTAATATCATCATGTTTATCATATAGTGTTGTTGTTAGGTTACCTTTAACGTCTTTTTCTAGTAAAATATCCAAATATGAAACAGATGTCTCAAAATCTGTAATATCTTTTATTTCAAGCTCCCTGGGATATATTGAGGTAACGTTAGAGTAAAAGTTACTGTTGTTATTGGATGAAACATCATCAATATATCTAAATGTCGAGTTGAAAGCCAGAGCAAGTGTTTTATTTTTTCTTGCACAAACTTTAGAGTAAATTCTGCTTCATATGAATATAAAAAGAAGTCAGCCAACAGAGGAGCACAATTTGTGCCCCTCGGAATTCCGACTGATAGTTGGAAGACCTGGTCTCTAAACCTACATAGATATTGTCTATCAGAAATTCAAGCATTTTTTAATGTTAACTTAAGAGTACGTGTTTGTGCAATTAGAGTGGTTTTAACAAATTATTTTGTAGATTTCCAATTACAAGGTAAGAAAATTTACGAGTTCCATTTTTCTTAAAGAAACATCTGTCAATGATATCAAAAAGCATAGATTATAATTTGTAATGCGAAATGGTTGAACAAAGCGTTGAGAAATCGTACGTTTTGATGTTATACATTTTGGTAAGATTTTGTGACCTCAAAGTTTCTAATAATACTTTAAGAACTTTAAAGTATCTACATCTGATTCACTCCGCTTCTGGAGTATATTGTTGTACTCTTTTAGTTTCTCCGTCACTGCTGTAAAAGTCTGGTAAGGAGTAAGGAAAGAGGCTTGGTAGAATCCATTTCAGTTTCATTTTATTTTATCCCTGCCCGCCCTCTAAGTATTGAGCTATGCTTTTGGTTTTTATTTCATTTTAAAGAATAGATTCAGAAAGCAAATCAAAAGCAATTCTGTCAAAATTGAAAAAAACCCCATATAAATGTGTAAACGGTGTTTATTAACACGCTTGCGCGGAATATCATCTAGTGAGGCAATTATTAAGTATCACTAAATGATATCCCGCACTTTACACATTAAAATGATACGATGTTAATATGTTGAACCATATTTATTTTTATCATTGTTGTGTATACTATTCCGAATTTTTCCTTGTTTTTTTAAACCTATTCTTTACAAATGAAATAAAAACTATCAGCATGGCTGGATATTTAGAGGAGCGGAAAGGGATAAAAAATCTAAACTGAAATTGATGATGTACACATGCGTTGTATACATGTTTTTTAAGACTTCCCTGTTTTATGCATAACACAATCTGTTCATTGTTTACAAATTAATGTCTAAGGTTAATACCAATCTGTTTTGATATATTTATGAAATTTAAAACAATAGTTAGAATATGCATATTCATTTGCATATTTTAAACCAGTTGTCAGATTCAAAGTATCTACCCGATGGTTAACTCGTCCCTCACTTTCACCCATGGCGTTTATTAGTCATCAAACGTTCTTATATACCCCGTTCTCGAAAGTTCTATCCCATTCTCTCACCAGAGGTCGTGCTCCGCTAGCGTTCTTTCCATCAAAACTAAAAGCGCGCATTCAAGAAATGAATTGACTTATTTTATTTGTTCAATATTTGTCAAACTTTAACTTCTGTGAATACTCTTAATAAGTTATCAGGAAATATATTCGTTTTTACGTAATCATTTAACATAATTTCATAGCAAGTAAATATTTTGATGCAAACTACCACTAAATTGGATCCACCAAAGCGTTTCCACTACCTTATTCTAATTTTTGCTATTTCGGGCTTGTTTATCCAAAATGAAAGTACGTTTTTTTTAAATCAATTTCACAATAGCTACTTTACAGTTAAAAATTCAATTATAGCATACGGTCATCATGTCACACGTGTTGAAATACTAATGGTGTAAACTGATACTCTGGTGTAGGCATTTTATAGTCCATATGCAAAATGGCTTAATTTATAAGTATATATTTACATTCACCAAGTATTATTCCCTCTATTTCTTACGGAAATTCATAGCTCTAAAGAAACAGTCAGACTGAAATCTACACGCCCCGTTTATCGATTGGTCGAAATCTACGGCGGCTGAAACTGACAAGTGACAGGATTGAATTTGACACGCCCTGTTTATCGATTGGTCGAGACCTACAACTACCTAAGAAAAATCACGGATAGCACGAACTAACCATGATGATGTCAGACTCAAAGTCTCACTGGAGACGATTTGGCTGTTTCTTTTAGCTACCGTACTTATGTACATTATCAGAAATTAAGTGAATTTTACTTACTTTTTACGCTCAATTTATTATTTAGTTAAAATAAAGATGTTAATATAAACAATAAAATACTCACTTTGGTGATTCATGTGGGTTATGAAGGTAGCGATCATTGCAGAAAAAATTTACATAACCCGCTTACGCGGGTTATGTATTTTTTCTGCAATGTCGCTACCTTCATATCCCAAATGAATCACCAAAGTGAGCATTTTATTATTTAAATATTTGGGTATTTTAAAGTTTATTTTGGTATCATTGAGGTTCATTTGGGATATCAGTGGGTTATATTGAGTTTGGGTAACATTAGCATAAAAAAGACGCACCGATGCAAAACCTGTACTTTTGTAAATTTTTTTGTTACAAACTATATAATCTAAAAATATATCAAGTACCTTGGGATTGCCATGCCACAACGAAATTATATTTTGAAGACTGCGAAGCTGTTTATCTTTTACTCCCTGGAAATAAACATATGAATGCTCATAATTTTTGTTAATCAAATTTCAATTTTTAATTACAATTACATTGTATACTTACCTGGAGCATTCTAAGACAGGGTTCCACATGTTCTTGTTCTTTTGGCTGGCCCAAGAAAAGTAAAATTGTGTAATGATAAAACACACATTGTCAAATATTTAGTATATAGTGTGAAGAATATATATCATAGCATAATCTCCCTTCGACTACGACTCGGTGAACTAAAATGAGTTTCAATTAACAGGTTGACAATATTATGCAATGGATATACTTGTACTATGTTTGTTATGCATTACTTGATTAGCTCAACTTGTTTCAAAATCATCTCGTCAGAATAGTAACGCTTGAAATCAGTTCTGCTTTATGTTTCTCTAAAATTATGTACATTATTGTAAACATTTTTTCGCGCTTCATTGTAGACAAATTTAATTATTAATTAAGGAATAAGGAATTATTCTTTGAGTGTTATGAGGTGATAATTTTGGTCGGGGCGTGGTCAAATCCAATAAATCCCGAAGGGGTTTATGATAGATTTGACCACACTCCGACTGAAATTATCACTTCATAATATTATTTAAAAGAATGATTCCTTATTACTTATATAATTTTCAGCCATTGGACGATTAAACATTTGAATATACAATAAGCACACCCCACTTGTGCCCTAATTCTACGTCATTTGATTTTATCTGATTGTATAGTACAAAATCGATACATAGTGTCATCACCGGCAAAGACACGGAAAAATGTAACTATTAAATAATATTTTATCAGCTGGATACATTACACTTGCATCATTACTTGTCACAGTAAACACCATTTATTATAAAACCATAGCTAAAGGCCCGAAAAATCGATTATATTAATGAATAAAGTACCTATGTGTCAATCAATGGGAAGATCGTTTTTATTTAAATAAGTTGTCATGGTCATTCTTCCTTTTTACACTATAGATTGGTTAGCTTTAAAACTATTAAAAACTCACAAATATCAGTTTTTAAAAACCAGAAATATTTATTACCTGAATCTGACGATTAAAGGCAAGAAAGTCCTGTATTAACTCTTCTTGCACATTAATTGTATCTTGTACACCAAAGTCTAGTTTAGAAGCAAATCTTATCTCCTGTAAAACAAAACAAGCATTTTAGTCAAGGACACACGTTTCCCAGTTTTAGATAATTTCCCTTGATAAACTATTTCTATATATATATATATATATATATATATATATATATATATATATATATATATATATATATATATATATATATATATATATATATATATATATAAAATCCAAAATGAGTAACGTTAATCCACACAAGTATTAAATAATAAAAAATAACAGAAAGCCGATTCAAAACTCTACCGGTTTCATTATAATCTTCAGGAGTTTTTCCTTAAGATTATAATGAAACCGGTAGAGTTTTGAATCGGCTTTCTGTTATATATATATATATATATATATATATATATATATATATATATATATATATATATATATATAAGAAGCACTAGCAAACCAACAACACTCGTTATCTAAAGTGTCGGATTAAAAGATACAAGGTTTTAAGATGAGATATAAAAAAGCACTAAAAATAACCAACGACACGAACAATAAAGTAAAATATTGTCAAATTTTCGGGACAACCCGTCCCTTCTTCAGGACAACAAAATAAAAACTACATAAGAAAGAAGAAAAACATCTACAAAACTAGCACTAAACTAAACTAAATAATATATAAAAACTAGATAATGTTTAAACACCGGATCAAAACGTGGCAGCTACATCTTTATATTTAAGAATTCGAGCCCGAGAAAGAAAAATCCCGTCCGACGCAGCGGACGGTCTGTGAAGAAGTGCTGAAAGATAACGCGAACGAATTAACTTGCTAATTGGGGGTTGCTGTTAATTAAGTTGTACTAGTAAGATAATTCGTAGTGAAAGTTTGTAGGGAAGATTGGCCCTGTAAAAGACCACATAAATAATCATGAATGTAAAAACTAATGGAGGTGAAATAAAGAAAAAGAACAAAACCGATTAAGGAAATAGCTAATAATTTGAATAAATAACATGATTAATAGTTTGTACATGGACCGAAAAAGATGAAGATGGTGATATTGCTACGAAAACAAATCAGTACTTAGTTGATGTTCATTTTGGTGAAGTCACTTAATTTGTTAATGCCGTCAGGGCGGAATGACTTCAGTTTATGCATCCAAAATTTTTCTTTATTTTTTCTCTCCGCATCTGTCCAGTTAGGGTTGTGATCAATGACCAAAACCATCATGTCCTCCCATTTGTGACCATCTAAATTAAAATGTTCCCCGATGGGTTCTTTAATTTTCTTAGTTTTGATGGTGGAACGATGATTATTGATGCGCCTGCGGAGGTCTCCTGTTTCCCCTACGTATTGTTTCTGACAAAATTTACAATTGATGAGATATACACAATTGTCCGTACGACAAGAAGTATTTGCGAAAATTTTGTAAGTACGGCCAGTAATGGGGCTAGAGAAGTCGTCTGCATCAGAGCATCAGAGACATCTGGTGTCAGAACAAGTTCTAAAGCCACCATTAGGCAGAGGGTTCTTTAGTTTGGTTCTTACCACCATGTCCTTAAGGTTTTTAGGGCGCTTGAAAGCTGCCATAGGGTTTTTTTTTGAAAACCTCAACCATTTTATCATTGCTGTAAAGGATTGGCAGGTTCTTCTTTAGGACTGCATTTAGGCCCCTAAGGACAGGGTGGTAAATAGTGACAAATGGGACCTTGTCTTCGTTTTTGGGTTTATATTTCAGAAGGGATAAACGATCCTCTTTAGCTAAATCATCAATTGCATTCTGTACAGAGTGCGAGCTGTAGCCCTTGGCACATAAGTGGGATTTTAGGAGTTGACTTTGCTCCGAGTATAGTTCTTGAGTTGAACAAATACGTCTGACTCTGGTGGCTAGGCCTTTTGGTATGCCTCTAAACGTATGAGGTGGGTGGCAGCTAGACGTCATTAAATAGAGGTGGGAATCTGTAGGTTTAGTATGAAGATTGAAATCGAGTTTACCATCGACTAAAGTTGAAGTAGTGTCAAGAAACGTGTTGTTGAATGAGGAAATTTCAGTCGTAAATTTGATAGAATGATGGAAAGAATTGACAAAGGTAATAAAATCATCGAGGTTGTTTCTGTTGTCAACCCACTTAAATTAAGTAGGTTGACAACAGAAACAACCTCGATGATTTTATTACCTTCTAAATAAAAATCGTACGGACAATTGTGTATATCTCATCAATTGTAAATTTTGTCAGAAACAAAACGTAGGGGAAACAGGAGACCTCCGCAGGCGCATCAATAATCATCGTTCCACCATCAAAACTAAGAAAATTAAAGAACCCGTCGGGGAACATTTTAATTTAGATGGTCACAAATGGGAGGACATGATGGTTTTGGTCATTGATCACAACTCTAACTGGACAGATGCGGAGAGAAAAAATAAAGAAAATTTTTGGATGCATAGACTGAAGTCATTCCGCCCTGACGGCATTAACAAATTAAGTGACTTCACCAAAATGAACATCAACTAAGTACCGATTTGTTTTCGTAGCAATATCACCATCTTCATCTTTTTCGGTCCATGTACAAACTATTAATCATGTTATTTATTCAAATTATTAGCTATTTCCTTAATCGGTTTTGTTCTTTTTCTTTATTTCACCTCCATTAGTTTTTACATTCATGATTATTTATGTGGTCTTTTACAGGGCCAATCTTCCCTACAAACTTTCACTACGAATTATCTTACTAGTACAACTTAATTAACAGCAACCCCCAATTAGCAAGTTAATTCGTTCGCGTTATCTTTCAGCACTTCTTCACAGACCGTCCGCTGCGTCGGACGGGATTTTTCTTTCTCGGGCTCGAATTCATGTTTTGATCCGGTGTTTAAACATTATCTAGTTTTTATATATTATTTAGTTTAGTTTAGTGCTAGTTTTGTAGATGTTTTTCTTCTTTCTTATGTCGTTTTTATTTTGTTGTCCTGAAGAAGGGACGGGTTGTCCCGAAAATTTGACAACATTTTACTTTATTGTTCGTGTCGTTGGTTATTTTTAGTGCTTTTATATATATATATATATATATATATATATATATATATATATATATATATATATATATATATATATATATATATATTCGCTAGTTGATATCCCGTGTAAGCGCGGGAAATAACACTTACACATTAGAATGATACAATGCTTTCTAGAACCATATTTTTGTAATTGTTTGTAAAATGTGTCCAAATGTTTTCATACTTGCTTTCTTGAAATATTTATAAAATTTGAGAAAAACCCCAGGGTGGCTGGAATAGTTATAGGAGCGGTCAAGGATGAAAAATGAATATTGAAATGAATGATGTATACATGCACATGGCCTTAATTCATTCTGTTGCAGCTGACGGTATAAAAAAAATTGCAAACATTTCCATTTAATTTCAAAGCAGAATTCGGTATTTAGCGCGTAGTATCTCTAATTTTTTTTTTTAATGGCAAATTTTACTATAATTTTTGTCACTGTTCCAGATAAGAATTTCAGATAAAAGATTGTTTTGGGAAAAAAATCGCCCCCTCCCCCATTCAAATTCCCCGTTTTCTGCATACATCTTTTATTAAAATAAACGTAGAAAGCAATATGTTCATTGCTTACAAATGATTGATTAAGGTAAACTACGAACCTGTCGTTTAAGAAAAAACCCGCTAATGTATACATGTTTATTTGCATATATTAGGCCGGGCTGTCAGATATAGAGTATCTGCCCAATGGTTAAGTCGCCATACTTTTACCGCCTTTATGTTAATTTGTCTCTGCGTTCCTCGGCACCCGTTCTGGAAAGTTTTATCCATCAAAACTAAAATCGTACCAAATTAAAATTAACCATAGATTGCTGATCCAATCGCAAGGTGTCAGCTTGCAATCAACGACGAACTCGTCCGGTCGACCCGCGTCTTTGGCTACCCCATTATGGAAAGTTATATTCGATTTTCTCACCAGAGGTCGGACTGTGCAAGCACCAATCCATCAAAACTAAAATCGCTCATTCAAGAAACGAATTGATTCATCTTATATAAATTTATTCAACACTTTTTAAGTTTTAAATTCTATTAATACCCTTAATACGTTCCCAGTAAATATGTCCAATCTTTATAAGTAATCATTCAATATTATTTCATTGCAAAGATATATTTGGATCCAAACTCCCACTGACTTGGATTCGTTAAAGCATGTCCACCACCTTGTTGGCATTTTTGCTATTTCGGGCTTGTTTATCAAAAATGAAGTCATAGTATATATATGTAATAAAACCACTATTGAAATAAATTATTTCAATAGTTGTTGGGAATGTATTTCATTAGAAAAATCACCTTGCAACCACTATTGAAATAAAACCTTTATTGAAATAAATTATTTCAATAGTGGTTGGGGACGTATTTCATTAGAAAAATCACTTTGCAACCACTATTGAAATACAACCACTATTGAAGTAATGATTTAATAGAGGTTGGGGATGTATTTCATGATAAGAACTACTTTACAGACACCATTAAAGTTCAACTATTATTTTTTTTTTTTTTAATTGTAGATGGGAATGAATTACTTATAAATATAACTATGTAATCACTATTATGTTACACATTTGGAAAGAAAGAAGTTGTATATCATATTTGCAAACTATTTTGAAATGCAAGAAATCTAACGAATAATATCAAATACACAATTATTGTA
This sequence comes from Magallana gigas, assembly GCF_902806645.1. Lineage (NCBI taxonomy): Eukaryota > Metazoa > Mollusca > Bivalvia > Ostreida > Ostreidae > Magallana > Magallana gigas. Next base: position 13,948,484 of record NC_047568.1, read on the forward strand.
CAATTTTCACTGCTGTGTAGAGGTAAATGACCAATTCTCGCAGATAAACATGCATATACATTTGTTTTTATTTAACAAACAATTCAAATACACAATTAAGGTACTAAAGACTTGCATATTTTATGGTAATAGTAATCAAGACTATGATATAAATGTACTTATTTTAGGATTTTCACTGGTTTGCAGAAATAACCAATCCTTGCAGATTAACATATAGAATTGTTTTCATATTTTTTCTTTACCTTTCTCTTTCTATAGATATATCGTGTTTTATGGAAATTGTAAATTATTTGTACTAGAAGACAACGTTGTAAGTTGCCAGAATTTCTATTCAAAACCCCTGCATATTAGAAAATGATTTATAGCTTATATATCATTATAGATTTTTGTAATAATGAATATCACTATTAAGATAAATAATTTCAATAATGGTTGGGGATGTACTTCATTATGACCAATATTGAATGATATAGATTATTTCAATAGTGGTTGGGTATGCTTTTTATTTTAACCACAATTGAAATAAATGATTTCAATAGTGGTTAGGTATGCATTTCATTACAACCACTATTGAAATAATTTATTTCAATTGTGGTTAAGGATGCGGTTCATGACAACCATTATTGAAATAAAATATTTTAATAGTGGTAGGATGTTATTTTAATGCCTATTATTCCGACTGTGCATAACACTTTCGGTTCCAGATGACAGGTGGTATTGAAAACATGACCATATAGAGGTAAATCAAAGAACATAATAATCAAAAAGGAATTTATCATCTCATAAGGCATACTTCTTTTCTTAAGAAACTCCGCTAGCAGAAAGGAAAGTGCTACAAACAGACATAATAATAGACATAAAACTTAAATGCATCATTAACCGCTATTGAAATACTTTATTTCAATAGTGGTTGAAATGAAAGGTATCCCCAACCACTATTGAAATAAATTATTTCAATAGTGGTTGAAATGAATTGCATCCTTAACCACTAGTAGTAGACAAATACTCTTTTGGAATATGTTTTTTGGTGGCCTATAGATGTGCAATAAGGTTTCGGAAATTTTGATTTTGCCTAGGGGTCATTAAGCGGTCGAAAAATAATTTTTTAAACAAAAGTCTGGTTTCAAATACGTTAGCATTTTTTGCAGTAGCCTAATGATCTACTAGAATAGGATTGAGGGTGTCATTTTGAAGTGTGATCAGGTCTTAGAATTTTTTTTACCATAAATCAGGTTTTAGAATTTTTTTATCAAGGTCAATTGGCAACAAAAAATGATGGGTTTTTTTTAAAAAGAAAAAAATATTGTTTCCAAAACTCATCTTACACCTTATGCAGTAGCTCTGTCATCTTGTTGGTTATGATAAGGGATTCCTATTGATGTGCAATTAGGTTTTAAAAATTTAAATTTCATTTAGGGAGTCAAATAGTAGCAAAAAATTGACGTTTTCACTCCCATAAAACCCAGTTCCCAGAACCTATGATTTAATGAACAAGCATTCTGAGTATTGCATAAGCAATACACGTCCCCTACCGGTTTGTAGAAATTTGTGAAAACAATGCACTGTTATGCAGAATATCATTTCTTACCGTCTCAACAGACCAACTTGATAACGAACCCGATTGTAATAACACATAAAACCCTGTCGATTAAATTTATGACACAATGCTTGACACTCTTTACAGAACTTATTTGTTTGTTAGAAACAATAAAAGGAATAGTCCAAGAAATGCACGATATTATTACTGACAACATACTTTCCTCGTTTATTTGATACACACAACCCTGTCGATTAAATTTACAACACAATGCTTGACACTATTTCACAGAACTTATTTGTTTGTTAGAAACATTAAAAGAAATGGTCCAAGAAATGCAAGATATTATTACTGACAATATATTTTCCTCGTTTATTTGATACACACCGAGCCCGATAATGAACCCGAACATTAAAAAATTAATTTTCTCGAAAATATGTCAACCAGACGCTACAAAAGTGTAAACTTGATCTGTAGTTTGACATTTTGACATTTTGAAGCTGTTCAGCAAATTTCAAATTATTCCTCAAACGCATAAATAAAAAAACTGTGGAAAACTGAAGTGGGACAGACAGACGGACGGACAGACAGACGGACAGACGAACTGACGGACGCAGAGGAAAGCTATAGTCCCCTCCGGTGAAAACCGGTAGAGGACTAATAATCTGACCTATTTTGGGATATGCTAGGGGATGTCTTATTGATGTGCAATAAGGTTTTTAAAATTGAAATGACATTCAGGGAGTTAAATTGTATCAGCGTATAAACGTTTATACCTCCTTACTCTGTAAAATGAGAATTTCTTAAAATTAAAAAACCTTACATTTACACTTTTCATAATTGTCAAAAATTCTATCAAAATTAGAGTAAGATTTGTGGTCTAAAATTTTTTATAACCTGGCAAAAATGTCTTTTCTAAAAAAAATACATTTACACTTTGCATAATTGACAAATAATGAATGAGATATGATCAGAAGATTTATTTTCTCCCTTACAGGGGATCAATAACAATTACATGTATTTTACCTCATTATAATAATTTTATTTAACGCGTTATCTGGTTGGTTATAGATAATCACGTTAATTTCAACTCTTACCATCCCAAACAGGCACTATTTATTTTATTATACTGAATGTCTTAATTTCAAAGATAACTTTACAGCCCGAAGGCCGTCAGACTCGAGGGCTGATATACAGCGACCGAGGGCTAATATAGGATGCGATATAAATCTTTTATTATACTTTCATGTTAAATACTGAAATCTGATTGGTTTAGACACAGTTGATAATCTGTTCTATTACCCTCAGCATTAGCAACACACTTGGCAACAGGTAACACAACGAATTGTTACATGCGCGTAAATTATGCGCGTACGGTTTGCCATAAAATTCATGTTATTCCTATATAAAAGCAGTAAAGTTATCTTTGAAATTAAGACATTCAGTATAATAAAATAAATAGTGCCTGTTTGGGAGGGTAAGAGTTGACATTGACACCCCGAGAAAACCATTGTCAACCAACGCAAAGCGGAGGTTGACAATGGTTTTCGAGAGGTGTCAATTATATTTATATAATATTTCCTGTCATCGTCATAGTTTTAATCATATCCCATTATTGCTTTACAATAGTTGTTCGGTATGATAAACAATTTTTTGCATGAACATTCAGCAGATATCGAGATTTATTCCTCCAGAAAAATAATATTTTCCTCGGACGGTGCCTTTGAGAAGGATGATTTTCACTGGGGTATGAATATTCATTTCTCCCTCACATTAAGGCATCAGTTTTCAAGATATTTTGTATTTTCCTGTTTTATGGGGGTCGGAGCAATCCAATAGGGTCATGGCCTACATTACATTTGATGCATCATAATACATTAGGAACCAAAAATATATAGCATGCAATGGTTTTAATTGTAAACATTAAAAACACGGTTAATAAAATGATTCTATATGATTTATCTTTTTCAAGCGTTAATATAAGTGACTAGACTCTTGTTGCTATAGCAACAAAAAGGTCTTCCGTTCCTCGTGTATTAATGTGTACAAAAGATCCATTCCATTTTTCTTGAAAACAGAAAATGGATATAATTTATACTGTAAAGGAATTACCAAGAAATAAACAAAACAAAAAGACAAAACGTCATTTTTGAGTACTTGTGACGACCGGAAGTTACGCCGGATTATACAGAACATAGTTAACATATCTTCATACATTGTTTTGTCTTACCTCAAAGTTTGGATGTTCAAGTTTTTGTTAGTTATAATATCTCGTTGAAAAAAGGTTTTTGTCTCGGGATCGGAAACGAACAAACGGAAGTGATTTAAGAAATGGAAAGTAGATATTTTAGTACATTTACCTACGGTACGTTACTGTTCATCACATTGAGTAAAATGTTTTTAAAAAAGTTAAAAGTTTAAAAAAAAGTTCTATTGCTTGAACGCTTCGAGTAATAAGCGGAAGTGACGTAGGACCAAATGAAACCCGTTAAACACATGTTCAATCAATGTCCATTATCTATATAAACTTTGTGTCTTGATCTTTCACAGTTTCTGATATCTTGTGGGTACTTTGTTTTAAAAAAAAGAAGGCTACCTGAGATATTTGAGATGTCTCACCGGAAGTAAAAAATTATTTTACCATGTGTTGATGACCTTTTGTATTTCTATATCCAAAAAGTTACTTCAATGCTAAATAACCAAAATATTTTTAAAAAATCAAAATTGGGTGTACTTCCTGTGACGACCGGAAGTTACGCCGGATAAAACAAAATTGTGTTAACAGATGTATATACATAGGTCTATCATCCCACAAAGTTTAATTGTTGAAGTCGTTACCGTTTTTGAGATCTCGTCGAAATAAGGTTTTTGGTCTCTGGACAGGAAACGGGCAAACGGAGGTGTTCAATATAAATTGTATTAAATATTTCTTGTATACTTGCCTTTTGTACATTATTTTTCATTTATCTAACTAAAAATATCAAAGGAAAACAGTTAAACTGATAAACAGCTCGATTTGCTTGAACATTTCCGGTGTGGACCGAAAGTGACGGAAGGCAAAATGAAACCAATTAAACACATCTTCAATCAAATGTCTATCATCCGTAAAAGTTTCGTGTCTTGATCACTTATAGTTTCTGAGATCTCGCGGGTACAAAATCTGTTTTTAAAAAGCTAACTGAGAGTATTGAGATATCTCAGCGGAAGTAGAATTTTTTTGTTGATTTAACATCGCATAGATAACCTATGCATAGATTTATACTTATATATTTAATTTATGAATATTTAATAAATGCGTAAAATAATTATTTTTAAAGTGCTTCCGGTAACGACCGGAAGTTACGACGAACAAAACAAAATAGATTTAACACCTCTACATACTCAGGTCTATCATCCCACAAAATTTATTTGGTTGTTTAAGTCTTTACCGTTTTTAGCTCACCTGAGCTGAAAGCTCAAGTGAGCTATTCTGATCACATTTTGTCCGTCGTCCGTCTGTCTGTCCGTCCGTCCGTCCGTCTGTAAACTTTTTACATTTTGAACTTCTTCTCTAAAACCGCTTATCCAATTTCAACCAATTTGGCACAAAGCATCTTTATGGGAGGGCGAATATAAATTGCAGAAATAAAAGTCCGATCTGTATTCAAAGCGGAGAAAACCTTGAAATTGAAGAAAAAGGGGGTGCATTTTAAAAAATCTTCTTCTCAAGAACTACCGAGGCCAATTCAACGTAGTTTAGCATATATTATCCTTATGGGAAGGAAAATATAAATTGCAAAAATTAAGGGGTAATTCTGTTTCAAATCTGACTTATTACGAAAATAATAATAAAGGAAATGCGTGTTTCAATCAGTTTAATAGCTTCGGACTCGGCATTCGGTAAAATGGGTAGGCAAGACTTGGCCAGGGCAAAACAAAAGATTGGCAGTTATTAATCTGCCAAATCTCATTAAAATTTCAGGATATTTTGATGGACTAGTATATTTGTATTCGCTGTAAATATTGCTGCAAAATAATGCGTATTTGGAATTGACGATTGCCGATCTGCCCCGGCTTTTATTTTGCCACGGCCTGGGTTTGCATACCCATTTTACCTAGACTCGTATTCCATACTTCTAAAACGAGGTTCTTTGTTTAAAGCAGCCATGACATTATACGAAAAAGGGTCGATCTGACTATGATGAATTTGCTTGTTGTGCAACAGTTCGCGTAGGAAGGGAAATTCTGAAACATGCAAAATATATTGGTGCCGATTTTGTGAAGTAAATTGAGGCTAAATATGTCAATGCGTTGACAGTTTTCACACATGACGTTGGTGTTCGCTTGTTCTGATTTTCGTTTCGTTTTCATTATTTATGCTTTGTAACCTGGAAACTATCGTCTGTATTTCGTGATTTTTACGTATTAAATCAAATAGAGACTTCGGTAAATCAAACAGTTAACTGTTTACCTGCGCAAATTAAGCAAAATCTGATGTAGGGGTAGGTGCCTACTGAAATACAATTCATTCTATCGGTAATTCGGCATTATCTTTTGCGTAATGATAGATTAATGCAATAGGTTTTGTTGAGATGCTCGGCATTTTCTCGAGTTTATTCAGTTTAAATAGAGTTTGATATCGCTGACGGAAATATGTAGGTATATACATGTATATATATGATTCATTTCGAAAAAATAAATTGTGTTCTTATTTGTTATACATGCATGTTTCTTGTGTTTAATTGTTTACAATTTTTATTTACTAACCATATTTAAGTGTTAAGCTTCGAATTATAAGCAAGATATAGAGATTTGCTCACAATTATATGTTTGTACACAGATCGTAAAAACTAAAGATTAAAAAAGTAAAAAAATTGTCAATATTTATTAAGAAAATTTTCAAAGTCTGTTCTCCCAGAAACCAACTTTAACAACTTATTGTATTGTAAACTTAACCTTTTTAGCTCACCTGAGGGTGGGGCCAAAATGGGGGGTCGAAGTTTAACAAATGAATATATAGAGTAAATCTTTAAAAATCTTCTTCTCAGAAACTAATCAGCCAGGAAAGCTAAAACTTGTGTGAAAGCATCATTAGGTAATGTAGATTCAAATTTTTGAAAATCATGACCCCCAGGGGTAGGGTGGGGCCACAATAGGGGATCAAAGTTTAACATAGGAATATATATAGAGTTAATCTTTAAAAATCTTTTTCTCAGAGACTAATCGGCCAGGAAAGCTGACACTTGTGTGGAAGCATTCTCAGGTAGTGTAGATTCAAAATTGTGAAAATCATGACCCCCGGGGGCAGTGTAGGGCCACAATGGGGGGTCGAAGTTTAACATATGAATATATAAAGTTAATCTTTAAAAATCTTCTTCTTATAAACTTATAAGCTGGCAAAGCTGAAACTTGTGTGGAAGCATCCTCATGTAGTGTAGATTCAAAGTTGTTTTAAAGTCGTGAAAATAATAACCCCTGGGGGTAGGGTGGGGCCACAATGGGGGGTCGAAGTTTAACATATGATTATATAGAGTAAATCTTTAAAAATCTTCTTCTCAGAAACTAATCAGCCAGTAAAGCTGAAACTTGTGTGGAAGCATCCTCAGGTAGTGTAGATTTAAATTTGTGAAAATCATAACCCTGGGGGTAGGTTTGGGCCACAATGGGAGGTCGATGTTTTACATAGGAATAAACAGAGTAACTCTTTAAAAATCTTCTTCTCAGAAACTAATCAGTCAGGAAAGCTGAAACTTGTGTGAAAGCATCCTCAGGTAGTGTAGATTCACAGTCGTGAAAATCATGATCCCCAGGGGTAGGGTGGGGCCATAATGGGTTAACAAAGGAATATATAGGGTAAATCTTTAAAAATCTTCTCAGAAACTAATCAGCCAGATGATTCTTTATAATTGTTAAGACTTTGGCCCCAGGACAATTCTTTGGCCTCACGAGAAGGTTTAGAGGTTGATGTACGTTTATATCCCATATATAAACTATTGTTAAGGATCTTTTTGAGAACTGCAATACTCAACATATGATATGACTATAAAATCATCCTGTTAGAAAAGGGACTAATGATTATAAACATAAGAATATCCAGGGGAAAATGGATTTTATTTATACAGGATCTACATGTATTATTGTACATTGTCCAGATAGTTTGTATTATGACTCCATTATAAGCTGATTTTATCATACCTATTGTTCCTCAGGTGAGCGATGTGGCCCATGGGCCTCTTGTTGAGATCTCGAGGTGACAAGCTTTTTCGTCGCGTGACAGGAGACGGACGACCGGAAATAAAATTTTAAAAAATGAAAAAAAACGCCTCGAGATATTACAATTCTCTATCAATCCTGAAAATTTCACAAAAATCTATCAAGCCATCTCTGAGAAATTCTGCCGACAAAAAAGGGGAAAAAAGGAAAGAAAGAAACAAAGAAAGAAAAAAACACTACAATCACTATAAGGTCTTCCGTTGGAAACGGAAGACCTTATAATAAGAAACATTACAATCACTATAAGGTCTTCCGTTGGAAACGGAAGACCTTAATAAACAGCAATCTTAAAACGTTCATCGGGACATGAACTTGATTGGCACTTGATCAAATCTTCTGAGAAACCCATCGGGCTTCACAATTTTGATCTTTGTAATACGAAAGTAAAAGTAGATTTGTTTACATTTTTTGGTACGAAGGCTATGCATAATAACGTAATCTACATTTTTTATACCTATGACTAATATTTTACTGTACAGTAGTTACTATGAAACACAGCCGAATCTACCGATTGTTGTTTTATACTTTACTTGATCTTACATGTACGTTTAAAAAAATTAAAAAGCAATTTAAAAAAGTTCACCGTGATATGAACTTGGTTGCATGGCCCCTCAGAAGATTTGCTTACAACCAACCAAATTAATTCACAGTATCCTTTTTAAGCGCTAAGCATAGCTCAGCGCTTTATTGGCGTTAGACTTTTACTTCCGGTGCATCGAATAACTGCCCCCTATGAGCAGAAATATACATCATTTAAACTGGTTGGGGAACCAGATTCATGGGTTTACGCACATAACTGCAAGGGCTATTGTGAATCTAAAGTGCAGGGCTTACGTACATCACTGCAGGGGCTGCTACGCAGTGATTATAGTCAGCCTTCGGGCTGATTTATTAAGTTATAGTGAAATTTCAAATTACTAGACAGTCCGTGTTAGTGAAATTCGAAGAAGTTATGAAACTGATCAGTTTTAGGTCAAACTGCATTGTATACGTGTACACTGCTACACACTTGCCTCCTCACATACAGTTATAAAAATATATGTACATCTGCATATTATTATTCAAAATAGAGTGTGAAGTCTCTTGTCACCTAAGATGTATATTCCAGTGGCTGAGTTTCTTAGCTTTTAAAAAAGCTAATCTTGTGAGTGCATAAACCGAAGCTGGAATGTAGAAAAATCAAAACGACTTGTAAATAGCCACACATAGTACTTGGTGTTCGCCGCTTTCCTCACAGCACATATATAAGGAACTAAACACTTTAAGTTTGCATAGTAGATCTCATCTGTGTGGACGCATATTTTACGTCGCTTACATTTGTAACTTAAACGCAACAACTTACCAGATAAATGCAGTACATATGCAGAAGAAGATTCAGAACATCAATTATAATGGTCAATGCAATACCTTTATAAAGAAAATGCACGCGTATAACGACAATACAAGTGCAGACATTTGTCAAACAAACGTATTTAACACGTCGCACACAAGGTACAGATGTGAAATAAAGTGTAACAAAATCAAAGACGTTTATATAACATGATTCAGGCAGGTGTCCATTTAGAAGTCGTGTTCAGCTTTGATTTAAATTAACTTTAGTGTATATGATAAATCATATTGTAAATGTATATTTAAAAGAAACGTAAAAGAAATATATATGATATTAGTCAAATTTGGCCCCCAAAATTCGATATTTTTAAAATGATTCAGGTACATTACTTTGTTGTGTTATTTTAAAAAAGAGTTGACATGAAATATGTTTTTCACTAATTTATTTGATTTATATGCACTCACTGGCAGTAAAGGACGTCAGAAGAGACGCTATTTTTATAATTCAATCAAAATCAATCAAAAATTGAAGTTTTTCATATCTTTTTCGAATGGGAAATATAGAGCGACTCTTTGAACAAAAACGAACTTTTTGTCACTTATAAGTATTGGAGAGATACATCTTTGGTGAAAATATTTTGTTTGTTCAAGCAGTCGCTCAATGTTTCCTTAAAGAAAAACTGCCTAAAAACAAGCCGTTTTATGCTAAAAATGAGAAAATGGCGGGAAAAGGTAAACTTTATGATGTCATATTTTTAAATTGTGGGCATTAAAATCAAAATAAAATTTATGGAAAAACTTCAAATGTATATTTGTACAAATAAAACAAAGAATTACAGTAAAATGACAATGTTCATTTTAGAGGGCCATTTTAGGCTCAAACCATATATAGTCCTTTTCTTAACCACATTAAATTAAATAAGGATAAATTTTGGATGAGTACAACTTAAACACCATTTCGACCCTTCTGGCATTAGATACTTTCAATTAATATTAACTAACATTATGTCGATAAGTCTCATTTCTGACTAAGCTTGCACAAAGTAAATTTCCTTTAGAACCAAGCTAGGTTAGCGCTTTTCAGTAATTTCAGTACTTTGATTATCATTGCTGTTTATTACTTATATTAACATTTGAAAAAGGCAAATCGTTCAGAAGAATTAAAATGAACGTGTTTTCAGGCTTACAGTATTTCAACTGTCAAACGATAAGCGCGTTCGATCATTATTGTGACATCATTTAAAAGTTCATTAAAGAAAAAAGCAGCAAATTAAAAAGTTCATCGAGAAATGAATTCGTCGGTCACGTGTTGAAATCCTGTGAAGCCCGAAGAGCTTCTGAGAAGATTTGATCACGTACCAACGAAGAACATATTCCCGTGACTGTTTAACATTGCTGTTTATAACTGATATTAAACGTTTGAGAGAGGCAAATCACTGAAAACTATTAATATATCCGTGTTTCCATGATTTCAATAGTGCAACCATTGATCGATATGCGTGTGGCACATGTAATCACTGTAACGTCATGAAAAAGTTAACACAGAATTAAACGTTTTAGCTATTCTATAGATTCATGTAATGAAGCATATTTGCAAATGTAAATAAACAGATCTGACCGCCTTCTCCATTCTGTTGATTCATATATGGAAACACATTGGCAAGTTTACATATCTAATTATATTTGGTGGGATAGAAGTCAATCATGGTAGCACTCAAAGTTCGTTACAGATGGATTTAATCTGGCCCTAAACAATGACGACAGAATCAATTGGCCCTGGTATTTCAATGGAAAAGTATCAAGGGTAAAAGACACAAATTCGATGTGTTGGACCAAATAAACGACAAACTAAGGGCTTCTAAAGAAACTTTAATGATCAGCAGGATGCGGCGGTAGCAGGTGCTCGATACATATCGTGGTCGGTGTCCATGTGTTCAGTTGACAATATCGTGATAGGACTTCTTTTATGTTTACTTGTGTGTATGTTTTTTAACATATCCCTACTTTAACACAACAAAAGTCAGAAGACTATTTATCATTCTCAGTTTGGGTTTATATCATATCAAAATTCCAAAAACGGTCTTCTCAAGTATTTCACTTTAACATTGACGAAAATATTCCCAGTCCAGACAAGGCCCGTCTTTAAGTCAGTTTCTATGATGTATATTAGTTCTATAGTCGCTTTTTTATATCACTAAAAAGTGTACACATACACGTTAATTTAAAACTTACATCTATTAATGAGTTGAAAGATTCCAAAATTTCTCTTGCTAATGACTGCTTCGCCTCTGTGCATTTCTAAAAGTAGAAAAAGAATTCTTTAACGAAGATCTTTAAGGAATAAGGAATGATCATCCTTTGAGTACTAGTATTATGATGTGATAATTTTGGTCGGGGCGTGGTCAAATCCAATAAAGCCCGAACGGCTTTATGATAAATTTGACCACACTCAGACTGATCGGAATTATCACCTCATGATATTCAAAGAATGATTCCTTATTACTGATTATAATATAATTTTAAGCCACTGTACGAATAAATATTTGAATATTAATAAGCGAACCCCGCTGGCGCCCCAATTATACGTCATTTGAGTAATGGGTTATAAAGTACAGAATCGATACGTAGTGTTATCACAGGCAAAGACCATGGAAAAAGTAAATATCTTTTTAATAATGCACAGGACAAATTTCTACTTAGAACAAGAAACATGCATATTTACCTCTAATATGTTCCAATATTTGAAAAAAATCGGCGTTAATGCTTCCATCTAAAATAATCAGAAGATTTTGATATACGTGTGCATTAAAAATATTTGCAAATGCATATAGTAAAAATATGTATAGTATGCGCAGAGCAGGATAGAGCCAGGTAGTCTGAACCCCTCCGGAAATTTCAAACTTACCAAATCCCTCTTCCGCAAAAAATTTATAATCCCTTGAATGCATATCAAAGTAAATCTAGTATGAACAGTTTTTATTATACTTTATAAAGATTGTTGGAATCCAATATTGACTTCAAATGCACATAAAATTGCATCTTCTGAAACCTCGGTTCCTATTTAACCATTCAACCGTCTCCCTATTATTCGTAATTGCTTGAGCACACACATTATTATAAAGCAATATTCAATCAAGTTTTAAATTTACACGCAGGACGCTGTGAGTGCACCAGCAGGGAGCAGTTATGTAACTTAGACAATGATCAGTTTATACACATTACTTGCCAGATTTGATAAAATGATGCGTGTATTGCACGTGTACGGCGGCGTGGAAGGGCCAGATGAAAAAATAAATAATTCTTATTTGTTCGAACGAATAAGTTATTTGTTCGGACGAATACGGATTTGTTCGGACGAATAAGTTATTTGTTCGGACGAATTAGGATTTGTTCGGACAAATTAGGATTTGTTCGACGAATAAGTTATTTTTTCGGACAAATAAGTTATTTGTTCGGACGAATAAGGATTTGTTCGGACGAATTAGGATTTGTTCGGACGAATAAGTTATTTGTTTGGACGAATTAAGATTTGTTCGGACGAATAAGTTATTTGTTCGGACGAATTAGGATTGGTTTGGACGAATTAGGATTTTATTCGGATGAATAAGTTATTTGTTCGGACGAATAAGTTATTTGTTCGGACGAATTACGTATTTGTTCGGACGAATAAGTTATTTGTTTTGACGAATTAGGATTTGTTCGGACGAATTAGCTATTTGTTCGGACGAATTAGGAATTGTTCGGACGAATTAGCTATTTGTTCGGGCAAATTAGGATTTGATCGGACGAATAAGTTTTTTGTTTTGACGAATTAGGATTTGTTCGGACGAATTACGTATTTGTTTGGACGAATTAGGATTTGTTCTGACGAATTAGCTATTTGTTTGGACGAATTAGTTATTAGTTTATATGAGGAGTAATTTAGACTATCTGCTCTGGTAATGATGTAGATGAAAGGGGGGGGGGGGTCAAGCCACCCCTTTCCTTCAAATTATAAATTGCTAATAATATAGACATAGGTGTTATATTATCTGACATGTATGCAATATCTGACATATTTTGCTGTCAAACTCAATTTTCAAACTCTATCTATCTAAAGGATTGGAGTTATATTATCATGGTGCCATGGGTTTCCGATAGTCGAAAAATAATGTTAACCCTAATGGTTGTCTCTTTAGTCAACTTTGAATCGTCGATACTAAATCAAAGTTAGTCGTCATCATATACAGTTTCTATCTATAAATAATCTGGATGCCGCATTTGACCGATAAAAATAGGCGTCAGATGTTTCCGATAGTATGAATCATAAACGATATTTTTCAATAATAGTTAAGAAAAATGAGATACAACCTTTTGAAAATATTGTATAAAATTGTCAATTGTTTTGTAAGCTTTTATTTCACCTTAAATCGTCAAATTATTTTAATTTTCCCCAGAACTTGATTCAATCAGTTATGATCAATTGTATGATTATTGATAACGTTTGTATTTGCGCTCCTAAGATTCCAATCAAAGGAAAACTTTACAAAGCCATATGATAATTTTAACATGTAAATACATAAATAAGTATTTTTATCATTAAATTCTATTTTTATCATTTTTTTATATTATAGTATATTTATATTATAGTTAGGATGTTGGGTTATTTTGCTGACTTTATATTATAAAGTATAAGTAAAAATTAGTTTGTTTTATAAGTCACTTAAGCAATTGTGTGATTAATACAATTCCACGAAGCCTATCAGTTAACTTTGATCGTATACATGTATATGTATAAAGTCAAGGCGAAAGATAATTTCGTATGTCCAGTGTCCCAAGTAAACAGGAGAATAACTACATTTTCAATATAAACATCGACAATCGAAATCCACCTGCGAAATCATATAATTATGACTATTGGAAACATTTCTTCTGGCATTGCGCGATAAAAAAAACTTATAGTTTTCAAAGAAAAAACCTGCGCTGCCTAGAGTTGGCATACATCTTTACGCGGATCTAGAGCCGAGGTGGTCGGGGGGCCTTGGACCCCCACCCCGCAAACAAAATTATCTCTCAGACCACCCCAACCCCGGTAAATTTTTCTGGATCCGCGCATGATCATGTAAACTGATTAGACTTTTTACATTTATGTATCCATGATTATTACATCTCTCTCTCTCTCTCTCTCTCTCTCTCTCTCATACATGTACCACTATTAATAACTTAATTGTCCGAACAAATCCTAATTCGTCCGAACAAATCCTAATTCTTCCGAACAAATATCTAATTCGTCCGAACAAATCCTAATTCGTCCGAACAAATAACTTATTTGTCCGAACAAATATCTAATTCGTCCAAACAAATCCTAATTCGTCCGAACAAATCCTAATTCGTTCAAACAAATGAATTATTTGTCCGAACAAATATAGCTAATTCGTCCGAACTAATAGCTATTTCGTCCGAACAATTACTAATTCGTCCGAACAAATAGCTAATTCGTCCGAACAAATCCTAATTCGTCCGAACAAATAGCTAATTCGTCCAAACAAATAGCTAATTCGTCCGAACAAATCCTAATTCGTCCGAACAAATCTTAATTTGTCCGAACAAATAACTAATTCGTCCAAACAAAAAGGTTATTCGCCCGAACAAATAGTTATTCGTCCGAACAAATCTTAATTCGTCCAAACAATTCCTAATTCGTCCGATCAAATAGCTAATTCGTCCGAACAAATCCTAATTCGTCCGAACAAATAGCTTATTCGTCCGAACAAATTCTAATTCGTCCGAACAAATAGCTTATTCGTCCGAACAAATAACTTATGTGTTCGAACAAATCATAATTTGTTTGAACAAATAACTTATTTGTCCGAACAAATCCTAGTTCGTCCGAACAAATCCTAATACGTCCGAACAAATAACTTATTTGTCCGAACGAATAACTTATTTGTCCGAACAAATAGCTAATTTGTCCAAACAAATAACTTATTTGTTCGAACAAATAGCTAATTCGTCCGAACAAATAGCTAATTCGTCCGAACGAATTAGATTAATTTTTTTTCCCATCTGGCCCTTCCAGGCCGCCGTACCCGTGACATACTAGTATGCCAGCATATGAGTATACCATCTACATATAAAACAATTAATATTCAGTACAAGAACTTTACTTTCTATTTATTGTTTAATTAACTAATACATGTGCATGTAAAATACGATTTCTAGTATGATATAAACAACAAAGAAACAAAACAAAATATTCTATCTAAAAAGTAAATTGGCTTCTTGGGGCTACTCAACAAACATATAAACAATATCGAAGAAACCTGGGGGAGCCCTGTAGGTTCTGAGTAATTTTATTATAAGAAACGATGGCGAGAAATGCCCGGTGGGAGCCCTGCAGGCTCTGCCACATCTGACGGCTGATGATGAAGACGAAACAAACCCTTGGGAGATCCCAGCAGGATTTAGAGCTGACTAATAAACGGTCAATACATTAACAAAATTCAAATTCTAAATTTCTAAAGTTTCCGACCCTGGGAGAGCCCAGCAGGGTAAAAACAGCACCTGGGGGAACCCGGCAGGTTAGCTGATACTCGAACTGAAGTACCACAAAAGAATGTATGATAATAGATACATTTCACAAATTTGTCTGAAATATAATACACATGTACATATGCCTAATGTTTTAATGGAATAAATTTGAATTGGGGCTTAAAAAGGCCATGTCGACAGCAAGAAATCGTGTATTAACAATTTATTGTTAATTATTTTTTGAGTCAAGTAGCCCAATGTGGATAGAAAATATACATATATGAAACATATTATTGCTCTTTTATTTATGACAGAATCGAAAATAACTTAATAGTACAGAAAAACCATTAACAAGTTGTACAGGATTATCTTAGAAGACATATATAATATGGAGTTGAGGGGGAGGGTGAGTGGTTTAATTGAGTATTTGCACTTTGCAACCCTACACCATCTGATGAATTCTGACCACGCGGACTAAATCTGCACACGTTCCATGATCTCAAACCAGGTGACCATTGTTCATTCAATTAAAACTTCACTGTGTGTTTATTTCGTTTAGAGAGTTAATAATATGTATGTATCGTTTGCTATCAGAAGATACCATATGTTGATGAACATAGGCAAGCGAAGAGAGGTTATTAGCTCATATGTTAACACATAAATAAAACTAAAATCATTGAAGTCGGTTTTTAATGTTTGAATATTTCAATTTAAACATTTGCTTCGTAGTATCTTAGACTTTAAAATTGTGTATAAACTAATATTTAATAAATATACATATAAAGGTCAACCTCCAACTACGCTTAACTCGTATATATACATGTATATACTGGTGTATATATAGAATAAACAGAAAGTCGTTTAAATTCTACCGATTTTCTAATATCTTAAGGGGTTTTCTCCTTACAATAAAGGTAGATTTTTTTAAATTGGCCATTTGTTGTTTTTGATACTTATTAGTCCCCTACCGGTTTTCACCGGAGGGGACTATAGCTTTCCTCTGCGTCCGTCAGTCCGTCTGTCTGTCCCACTTCAGTTTTCCACACTTTTTTCCTTTATGCGTTTGAGGAAAATATGAAATTTACTGAACTGCTTCAAAATGTCAAACTATAGATCAAGTTTACACTTTTCTAGCGTCTGGTTGCCATATTTTCGAGAAAATTAATTTTTTAAATTCCAATTTTTTAATTTTCGGGTTCAATATTTTGCATAACAGTGCATTGTTTTCCCAATTTCCATAAACCGGTAGGGGACGTGCATTGCTTATGCAATACTCTCAGAATGCTTGTTTACAATGCTTTAGAAATGTATTTCTAATGATCAAATGAAATTTGAGAGTCATTCGTATAGTTAATAGCAAGATACAGGGCTCGCAATTCTTTGTAAAGTAAACAAGGCTCGTGGCGTGTTTTTGTTTACATCTGATCAATATACCAGTAAAAAATCTTTTTCCGGCTAATTTGTCTATCTTTTTATTCGTTTTAAGTATAGATACACAGTTCCTAGCATTTAACACATTCGTTTTAGATTTAGAATTAAAATGTTTTACTTCAACGTTCAACTGTAAACAAACTCTTTATTTACATAGCGAAGAATTTCAAGCTCTGTTACTTGCTTATAACTCACCAAAATGACACACAAATTTCGGTTGCCTATTAAAAATGCCTTTTTGAAGCATTGTTTATATTAAAATCGGAAAAATGATTTTTACCAAAATCGTGAGCATGCCCCTTTAAAGATCGATCGTATTTGAGGTCATGTCTAATAAACGTAAAAAACATGTATAGAAGCTTCCTATCATATCGCGGGTTCTATGGCATCGCGGTATTTATGTTTACGAATAGTAGCACGCGCAGAAATTGACATTTGACGTCGGGATATTTTTAGACATAGTAAACAGAGGCACGCTGAACACCACTGAGGTACATGATAGAGGAAACTCACAATAACATTAGTTTCTGGAAATATTTCAGTATTGATAGATTTTTCCACAAAATGATTTACATGTAACTACCGCGATATCATAAGACGGGCTCATATATACGTTTTTCATTTAAAATTTAAATAAATAGAATCATACATTATTTCTAGTGTATAATGGTGATCGATATTCCACCGAAAGGACAAATGAAACATTCACGGTCTTCAACAATCATTGTCCCGTCCTATACTGTTAATTTTTCACAATTCCACACGAGTATATTATGAATTATTTTTTGCTCGCGTTATTTTACATGAGAAAATGATGTCTAACAACTTCGTTATGACGTTCAAATTATCGCTCCTCCTGCTACATAAATTGCAAGTTAGACAGAGCATACGTTAATTTGACAAAAATGATAATTGTAATCATTTAAAAGTAAAGCAATTACTTCACGGATTATCACATTCAGACATTTATCATATTCTTACAGCAGATGATGTTTCTATAATTTGCGTTAATTTTGAATGACAGTGAAAACGCAATTGTTTGTTATAGCCTCCGTCATAGATCTAAAAGCTCGATCTATGGTGTTTACTGGGATTCAAGAAGATGACAGAGAGGATACAGAGGATATCCTACAAGCATTCCTGCACAGAAAATTTAAACTAGACTATGAAGTTCAATATGAACGTGTTCATCGAGTTGGCAAATACTATAGCATTGAATGATTTATTTTTGACGTCGTGTCAATAACTGCCGTCAGGTGAGCAGACAAATTGAATAACGCGCGTTAGCGCGTTATGATAATTTGTCTGCCCACCTGACGGCAGTTATTGACACGACGACTTCAAAAATAAATCATTTAATGCTTATATTTACATTCCCTTACTGAAGAAATCAATTGTTTACTTAAATAAATCGATATAAAGTGCAGATCACGGAGGGAGTGAATAAGTAACAGCAAGAACAGCTGTTTTGTTAAACCGGTTTAAACTGGTTTTCACATAGACTGTTGAGATGAGATCGACGAGCATGAAAATATAATCCATGATAAATAACTCTTGAAATGTTGCTTTTAACAATAAAGTTCACTTTTTGTTTAATAATTATAAAACATGGTGTTTTGACAACGTTCATGAAATACATTTTTAACCGATAACATAGAAATCACGGTTTAAGAACTATTTATGTATATTACTTGTAAATTCATACGCAGTGAATAGGTGTTGCAGTTAGAGGCATTTAAACATCACAGAATTTAATGGAAAAACACAGTAGAATGTAAATATAAGAAATTCAGTGAACATTCCCGAAATATAGTTGCGAAGTTTATTTCAAAGACCGTGAATTTATTCGCACCAACGCCCCAAACAAATCTACGCGAACCACGCTTCTGTGTTAAAGCTGAACACCGCTCGTAAATAGGCACCGTCACACAGATACCTGGTATATAAACCCTTCGATTTCGTTACACCCGATTGCACACCTGAACCTCGTGGCCGACATGTAGTATTCCTTTCGTGGTCTTTAGATTTTATGCATTTTTTCCTTATCTTATGTTCATATTCTGTTCGTAAATAATGCATTGACCAATTTATTTGATGTTAGTATTCTCTTGGCTTCAAAAAGGTGCGTAAAATTTGATAATTTCATCGCTACCGAGTAACACGGCGAGACAAAATGTACGTCCACACAGGTGAGACCTCTACAGCGAAGTACTTTGAACTGTTTAGAGGTCTGTCCCTTATATAAGGGTTGTAGGGACAGCAGTGATTAAAGAGAAATATGGCGGACAGTGCCTATTTACGAGCGGTGTTCAGCTTTAACGAACAATTTCCACCCGAAATCGAACAAAAAAGAAAGAAACTGTACCCTGTTATGGGACAGGCGAAGAAAGAAAAAAACCGGACAAAGCCTGTGAGGAATTTTCTTTACATCTATGGAGAGATGTACACCCCACCCCCAGAGCCCACCCCAAAACTGCGCCGAGCTCAGGGACAGAATCCAACCGGAACCCCCACCATAAAAAGACAGACAAACCCCTTTAAGAGGCAACAGCAGGGTTCAAGTGACAACACCCGATCGCTGATAAGAGTACGTGGAGGTTCGAACCGATTCCAATTTGCGAATTTTATCATTGAACGTTTGTGGTGTTAAAAACAAACTTAATTATGATGAATTTGTAAATTTGTTTCATAAGCACGATATCTGACGACACCGACAATATATAGATTCTCGGATTTGTCACATTTATGTAAAACAGGAAGAAACTTACGAAAACCCACTCCGGTGGCATTATGCTAGTTGTCGAAGATGAGATTGTAAAATATGTAAAAATCATATACACAGATTGTAAATATGTTCTTTAGTTTAAGTTAAGCAAAGTTATTGAATACTAAAGATGATTTACTATGTCGTGCTATTTATATTCTACCAGATATTCTGATATTGAACAAGAGCTGTTCTATTTCAAAGGATAAGAAAATGTTTGCTTGTTTGGTGAATTTTTTTATCTAAAATTGCTACTCGGTCTCTGATATTTGAAAGAACTGTACAATATCATACATATGTACTGTCAACAATTAGATGTACCAAAACTTCCAACATAAATCCTGTTAAAATACAGCTACAACGTCGAAAAATACGTTACGCTAGATCTCTTAAAACCCATTAGATTGAAATTGGCAATGTTAAGATTTGGTTTACTATTATGCCCCAGTCACACATTCACGGATCAACTCCACGGTTCTACTACGGAATATTTTCCACGGTTGACACCGGAAAATCTAATGATACGGAGTTAGTACGGATGCACTACGGAATGGATACAGATTGATACATACGAATTACTACGGATTTATACGGAGTTAAAACGGACTTCTACGTTCTAAAACGGTTAAGTAAGTTTTTCTACGGAAGTACTACGGTGGTTTCATCCGTAGTGGAATTTTGAACATGTTCAAAAATTGTCGCAGCTATACAAGTATTGCTACGTTTGGATACGATAACAGACGGGAAAGCCACGGGCAAATACATATCGCCACGAATGATTCCGGATCGCTTCCGTAGCTAATCCGGCATTTAATCCGTGTATGTGTGACTGGGGCATTTGGATTAAAACTGGTCGCTGCAACGAAGAAGCGGTTGAGGACAGAGTATGTGATTTATGAGGCTTAAATGAAATTGAAACTGAAAAGCATTTTTATTACATTGCCCATTCTTTAATAATTAGGAAATTTACTTATTTCATAAAATTGGATATAATTTAACTTCAAGTCAAAATATTACTAATTACAATACTCTGTTTACTGATCTAATATATAACTACCCCGACAAAGCGCTAATTTCATTTATGAATTTTACAAACATTTAACATCTTACTCCTAAAGCATGCAAATTTGTTCTCTGTTTTAATGTGTTAACATTACATTTTATACACATGTCTCTATAACAGACAATTTACTTTACTTTTAAAATAATATATTATGTATTAATGTGTATTTGAGTAACTGAAAAAAAATCAAATTAATGTATACATTGTAAACAAATAAAACACGGGGAAAATACAGTAAAAGCAAATGTTGTTGGTTTCATTTATAAAAAAAAAAAGGTGATAGAACTGATTCTTGAAATCTGCTTCATACGTATGTAGCTTATAGAATTAACAAACCAAAAATGCTCCAAGTTGTAGATTGGATTTTAAAAATGAAACTGAATATGATCATGTTAGAAATCTACTTGTTTTTATGCATCAGTTCTACGTTATCTAAATGCACCTGCTGAGTGCAAGTATTTAAAAATCTCTTTATAATGATCTTATATGTTTTATTATTATATTGTAAAATATTATGATATCCTGAAACTACTGTCTTCTATTTTAAAAAAGAAAATGGACTGTAATGCTATGGTGGCGCCTCCCAATTAAGACAGCAACTTTTTTAGAACGTTAATTTATAAGTAATTACACTGAAAAACGATAAAAACTGTTTACTTGCTAACAATCAATGTCTGGAAAAACTATTAAACCATACCTTAACTTGCTACACCTAATTATCAATTCGCACCTCCCCGTCCTTTCTCTCCTATTTCAGTCTGCTCAAGTCATAGCAGTTAAAATTTGAACTGATATAGTTTGTGCGATCTTTATGTAATCTAGTTTAAGCTAAATGAATATTCATTTTTAAAGATACTGTGATTTTATCTGGTTGGACTTTAAACGCTTGTTTAATAGATTCACTAGAGTAAAATTGTTTGGTTATTTTGACGTTTCATAATTATTTGCGAGTACATTTTGATTTATATACCAACCGACCCATAACAAATTAATAATCAGTTGTATTGATAAAGTATTATATCAAGTGTTATTAAACTCCAGAACGATTGTTTCGATTAATAGGCATTGCAGTAAGTTTAGGCGAGTTGGGTATTTCATTAGAAAAGGATAAACAAAGTTTGTTTACAAAACAAACTTTATAAAAAGGATTTGTCCCTGAAGTCGAGAAGGATATAATTTCATTAAATTAATACAAAATCCTCTGGACATTTTTACATTAACCTTTCTGGTGTCTGTTGTAATTACAATTCAAGCAAACAAATGCAGACTAACTGACCAAAAGCAGAGTGACTGTGACAAAACAAAACGGGTGTCTTTTGTTGTATCGAGCTATATATTTTTTGTGTTATTATACATTTTATTTACGTGGAATATTGCTATTTTGATAGCGATTCTGTTGGTGTAAAATAAAACTTGTGCAACTTAAAGCTAAAAATTATTCGTAAAATGTTATGTTTGATCATTTAAATGCGATCAAATAATAAGGTGTTGTAAAATGCACGCAGGTGAAACATGTACAGCGAAAAAACATGTACCTTGAATTAAGCAGAAATGTGAAGTACACTAATAGTAAGTTGTTCAAGATAATTTCGGTCGGGGCGTGGTCAAATCCAAATGGCTTTATGATAGATTTGACAACACTCCGACTATGACTTAGATTACTTATATTACTTGAATTACTTTTATTACTTAAATTACTTATATTTATAATATTTCCAATTTGTACACTTTAAAACAATATTATTTTAAAACAACTTTTTTTGTAGCACATGCTATGTATTATTACGCGGCACAGCCAATATCATGGCGTTTTTCGGTTATGCTATAAGACACACCCATTTTGTGTCACTCATGTTTTATGATGTTATTTAAACAATAAAATGCTTTCTTTGGTGATTCATTCGGGATGTGAAGGTAGCGACATTGCAGTTAGCGGGTTATGTAATTTTTTTTCTGCAATGATCGCTACCTTCATTACCTGCATGAATCATCAAAGAAAGCATTTTATTGTTTATATTTACATCTTTCTTTTAGCCAATTGATAAATTGATTATGAAAAGTAAGTAAAATTCACTCAATTACTGTTAATTTAAGTAAGTACGTTAACTTAAAGAAACAGCCAAATCGTCTCCTGTGAGACTTTGAGTCTGACGTCGTCATGATTATTTCGTGCAGTCCATGATTTTTCCTAGGTAGTTGTAGGTCTCGACCAATCGATGGATTGGGCGTGTCAAGTTTGGTCCTGTCACTTTCTTGTCAGTTTCAGCCGCTGTAGATTTCGACCAATCAATAAACGGGGCGTGTAGATTTCAATCTGGCTGTTTCTATAGAGCCATGAATTAACTATAAGTTTCCGTAAGAAATAGAGGGAATACTACTTGGAAGATGTAAATATTGGATTTTAGCGTTCAAACTTGATTCGTAATGCTATCACAGACAAAGTCAGTTGAAAATCTATACATATAAATTAAGGCATTTTGCAAATAAACTATAAAATGCCTGCACCTTACACCTTTGATATTTGAACACATGTTTGATGATGTCCGTAAGATATAATTGAATTTTAACTGATAAGTTATTATTGTGAAATTAATCAATAACCTACTTTTATTTTCGATAAACAAACCCGAAATTACAAAAATGAGAGTAAGGTGGTGAACACGTGCGCCTGTAAAGTGCGAAAACGAAATCGTTTTATTTCGTTTCGCAATTTACAGGCGCCCGGAGGACACGCTTTGGCGGATCCAAGTCATGGATAGTCTCGATCAAAATATATACTTGCAATGAAATAATATTAAATGATTACCTAAAGAGTAAATATATTTACTGTGAGCATAATTAGAGAATACATAAAAGTTAAAATTTGACAAATGTCGAATAAATAAAATGAGTCAATTCGTTTCTTTAATGGGCAATTTGAAAAGACTCTAAAGATGTCAGATCCCTTTCAAATTTGCACCTGAGAATTCCCAATCATCTGTCACCAAATACCTAAAACCCTGTCACCAAGCTCCCAATATTTCTTTAGCTATTGAGGATTTATCTCCCTTACTCAGACTGAAGAAAATAGCACAGATAAAACACATTTGGAGCTTCACACCATGCATGATCTAAAGCCAATTTTTATCCTTAAAACAACGAGATACAAAATCATCTTAGTACCAAATCAGAGCATATATATTTTTCTTTACATCAAAATAAAAATATTCCATTAGAGTCACTTCATTATGCAATCATTGCATAACAAAGAAGAAATTTACCTCTGTTGTGCATACATTTCATAACTATATTGTGAATTATTAGGTAAAAAATGAAATCTGTATCTGGTAAATTTATATATCAGATAAAGCCTGTTTACTTGTCTACACACTGCCATACTCACTTTTATCTAAAAGCAGCATGGTAACACAGGACAGCCCAAATTATATCAGCATGAAATGGAGCTCAGATCTGCTCTGACAACCATAAATCTTGCTTTGATGATAAGAAATGTAAAAGAAACAACTGGGATGCAACTTCATTCTGTGATTTATGTAACATTCTATCTGTAGAGTAAAAGTACCCATGACATTTTAATTGAACACACTTAATTATACCCCTCATCAGGCCATCCCTATAGAATTTGAAGAGAATTACTGATCAATGATGATTGACACATCTTAGATAATTTACAGCAAGAGCAATACGCATATACATGGAGTAATTCAATAAGGCAATGCATTTCTGATGCACATTTACAAGAGAAATCACATAAGTGCATGCCATATCACAATACTAAAAAAGAATCATACCAACCCCCCTAGTTGTGGATATAGGTGGGGCATCTATATTGTACCCATACATGTTACAAGATATGATTCCATTAAAACTTTGATTTTCATTACTTAGAATAGGACAGGTGTGCTGAGGTTACCCGAGGTTACAAAAAATAGTAATATCTCCTTCTAAACATTTTAACAATGACTAATATTTCAATATCTTAGGTCATTCAGACATAAATATCAGTATCAGTATTTGTATTTTGTAAAAAAGGAACTCCCATTAAATGTGGGAAGAAACTGATTTTTTGGCTATAATGCATAAAAACATTTTCTGGTAAACTGACTCAAAATTGGTCATTTGATGAAAAACTAGTCGCTGCGTACTCTTACGACAAAGTCGTAGGGCATCATATATGACTGCAACAACTGATCTGCACACTTTTACAGCATCTAGAACACAGAAACCAATATTCTAAGCTCCAGTGACTTCATATCATCCATTTCAAGAGTTTTTTATTATCCTATATTGAAAATTAGATGTTTTCCACACCAAAAATCATCATTTTTCATATTTTTTTTCATTACAAAATTTTAAAAGCATTTTTCTAACTTCAGACTGCAGAAACTAATATTTGTCAACAAGATTTGACATAAAATACTGAAAACTTGCATCTGCATGCATTTTTACAATTTAACACACAGCCGTTCAAGGTAATTATTTTCACTATATATATATATATATATATATATATATATATATATATATATATATATATAATAAGTACAAACATTGCAATAATTCTAAAATTGACATACATGTATACCTCCCCATAGTGAATTATATAAAGCACAGAGAAATTCACTTTTGTTGGAGCTCCACCTTCTGCCCCGACCGAGGCTTGAACTCACGACCTTTGGAACCCCTTCTCCTAGCAGTGAGCGGCCACAGCGCTCCCCACTCGGCCATCTAGGCAAGACAAAAATCTTGCTTTCGATGACGAACGGAACCTAGCGCGCTGGCCGCGCACTACACAGTCGCTTGAGATACAGGTGGAATCCAGTTAAACGACAATTTGAGAGAATCTAGGAGAGGCGCTAGGTTCCGTTCGTCATCGATAGCAAGATTTTTGTCTTGCCTAGATAATAAATTAACATATTTAAACATTACACCATGATAATGTGTAAAGTGTTAATTACCGCGCTTCGCAGGCTATCATCTAGTGTAAAAATAAAACAAGAAAGGACTTATTTGTACAAAGAGATTTGACACAAAAAGCGTTGATTGAGAACAAATAGTGTACCTTAAAATTGTTACATGTCGCAACCAAAGTACTGTCGTTGTAGCTGTTTGTAAAGAACATTAACTGCACATGTACAGTTAAAAATGACATTAGAAATCTGATAAAAATGCACGGTTGGTGGCACTTGAGTTAAATACTAGAAAATCTGATCGCGAAAGGGCATTCTGCTTAACTCTATTAAGGTACTGCAAAAGGCACAAATTAAAAACTTTACGATATTTTATAAATACATGTACATTAATTAACAAAATTTTCGAAAGTAAATGTTAGTATTTTGCAAATTTAGTACTCTTTTTCTTTACCTAGACAAATCCCATTGTTACCTTTACTTTTAACGCATTAAATTTTGATTTGATTTGTGTCAAACCTGGATAAGTGTAAGGTTGAAAATCGTATAATGAAGAAATGTATCAGAAGACACTCGATTTTAAAAGAATAGCAATTAAACGCGCTTACTGCAAAGAATAAAGGTCAACAATTTAGATTTGTTAACTAATTTTTTTCGTAAGTTGTCTTCTCACCAGGTTTCATTTCTTATCGATAATTATTCCCCAACCAGTAAAAATTTGGCAAAAAATAAAGGGATGTGTTATGTAAACGTGTGTTGTCAGCTTGTCTGCTTAATTTCTTTATATGCATATCGTCTATTGTGCCAAGGTCCACCCATTGTATTCAGTGTTATTCATTGGATGGACAGGTCACAAATTAGAAAAAAATCCGTTACATGTACAGGGTTTACAAAATCATCGATAATGCGTTAGAATAAAAATACAATAAAATGATCCAAGCTATCAACACTAAATATGATGTGTCATATTTACTCTTGATTTTATATGATCAAAAGCATAGTGGATTTTTAAAAAGGGATATCATCCTTAGCTCACTAAATATTTTCAAAAGTCCAAGGCTGATTCGAAGTCATAATCTGCGGTTCAAAAGCCTGATACTATAAGCATCGAGCTATGATCATTTTTAACCAATCAATTATTAAAAATATTTATTTTTATAAACAAAACATTTACATTGCGATCACCATCTAGTGACGTAGAGTCTACAGAAGAAAAAGTCTTAATGTAACGAGTACATTAAGCTTTGGAAAAAACTACCTTTCTCAGAAGGAGATGAGATATTAATAATTCAATTATAATCAATAAATTACAGTTGCTGAGAAACGGAGGCACTAATTCAGAGTTTAATTTCTCTTGTGAAACATATACGAAGTGTGATATATACTTTCCTTCGTCATTGAAATTTGTCACTCGAACTAGCTTGCTAGGCAGAAAATATTTTGGTTCTCGAGGGAAAAATAAGAGTTGACCAATACATAATTACTTGCAATTGTTAATTGCAAAATATATTTATAACAAATTTTCAATACTTTGTTTTCAAAATGTTTCCTAAACAGGACACTAGACCAGCAAAAATTCATTTTTTGTTTTTGTTTTGTTTTCAATCCACATAAAACATTAAACAAAGCTCTAACGTGAAACAAGTATGTGTGCGTTTTTATTTGCAAATTCAAAAAATCATTTCCTGATGAAAAGTTAAATTGCTCGATAATCTCTACATCAAACATCATGTCATAGCCACAATTTTTCATCACAATTTTTGTCACTAAAACAACAAGCTTATCTCTAAATTTTATGTTTTTTGAAATCATTTATTCAAATATCATTCATCATGTAACAAATGTTCAAAGCAATTTTTAGTCTCATAAAAATGCTTTTGCGTTCATTTGTCAAAAAACCTTGCAGGTTAATCATAGAAATTACCTCTAAGAAGTCCGCAATCATTTTTCGCAGATGGCTTTAATCACTTTGATTGCAATTTCTTCACCATAGGCAAAAAGACCAATTCCCTTCCTAATCAAGTTCAAGACTGACATCAACAATTTCGCAAATGTCTTGAGTAAACCCAAAAATCCGTACCACCAATCCCATAGTGTTTTGGCCAATGTCTCTTTCGTCCAGCTGTGAGTCATCTCTCCGTTGCTCTTGATAGTGATACGAATACGGTTTTCACAGTTTCCTCTCTTAATAACGATTGCTTGATCCAAAATATGATTGACGTAAATTGCTATTTCAACATTATCTGCACAACTTTTTACCATTTCCTTTAGTGCATCACGGAGTTCAAAAAGTCCATCTCTCATTACCTGATTTCCGCTGAATTGTGCCTTATGCTGTACAAAAATTCGTTGCATAAGAGTGTCAAATTCCTCATAAGTGTTTGATGACGTGGCTCCTCCCTGAAACAATTATTTTTTAAAATTGGTGCTATAGACCTTTTCTCCGACGACATAAATATCAATTAAATATAGTATAACCGATTCATATTTTGTTAAACAACTTAACTTATTGAAATAGTATGTAAACTAAAATGAATTTAAACCGCAAGGATTTAGCAAAAATATATATTTTTTTAAAAATCGGTACTTTTAAATAAATAACACTTAAAAATGTATAAATGCAAATCACGTTTGACAACATTAACGTTTATAGTTTTGTTTTTGTTTCTAAATGATTAATAAAATTAAGATAGGTAAGTAGTTCCTACCATGTTTAGGCCCGATTGATCAAATCTTATTCGATAATGCTGAAATAAACGCCAAATATAAAATGAGTTCACAAATGACGTGAGAAAGGATCATGCGATCAACACAAAATAAAAGCGATAAAGAGAATGAAAGAGACTGATTTATATATCAGTGGGTGGAGGCAAGATAAAGATCAACAAAAATACATTGATTTCATTTTCTCTTATGGTAACAAAGTGATATCATTTGAATTTTTTCTGTATTTCATGTCTTTTGGATTCTATTTTCCATGTTTGTGCACTATTAATGTTTTAATTCACATCTATAAAAAGAACTTTCAGAAATTCCTTAATTGTAAGGAAAGGAGATGTTAGTTCACATGCAATGATAATCATATCGGAAACCTAGATCCATTAAAAATGACCTAATTGGTGCTTACCACACTAGGCTAATATATCACTTTGTTATAAAATGTTCTCTGAACGACATGTAACCGGATCTATTTATATCAAATCTCTGTTTTTTTAAAGTAATATCGATTTAACAAAATAACGAAGCGACTACAGAATCTGCTACTGAACATGTATAAAGCTACTGGTGTCGTATAATTTAAGGTCCTCCCCGTAAAATGGTCCGGGACGGACCTTTAATGTAAAATATAGGGCCTGCCTTTGCTCTTAAAGGGTTCGGCCCGTACAAGGAAAGGTTCGCCTAACATAAAAGGTCCGGGGTATATTTTTCATTTTTTTTTTCAATTTCAAGTATTTTGTTACAAAATAAGTGGTATTATTTTGTAATTATTTAAAGGAGCACCTACCGGAAGTGAGTTAGTAAATATCTAGCATAAAAAATACATGTAGCTTGGTAAACACATTCAAATAAATCACAATAATTATTACAGTTTAAGATTTGCGCATGCATTAAGGTAGTTAGAGGTGGCAGAAGAGGGAGATTATTTTTTTGTAAAAGTTGAGTTTTTCTCAGTGGATTTTTATGTGAAAATGCCGCGTGGAGTTAACTACGGTGTTCAGCTTCTGTGTCTCCAGCAGATCCACCGAAGAAGAAAAAACGAACCAAATCCAAAATGGGAGGTCAGGAAGACAATATGGCGTCCAACATGAACACTACAATGACGGGCCCTGTTCCTAGACTATTTCAACATCCATGCACTAGTCCTGCTCTGTTACAACATCAACAATACCATCCAGCGACAGTGGATCCACAATTTTTTTGCAAGTATAAACCCTGCTCTTATGCAACAAAACTTTCAACGGAATAATCAATCGAGCATTCCTTACAATAACATTCCGTCACAAAGTACAGGCGTTCCACCTCAGTGGGCTTTCGATATATTTAGCAGATTAGACGGAATCTCGATCTCACCGTCTTGAAAAACTAATATCCATTCTTCAAAAAGTGCAATGCAAAGAGAAATAAATGCACTTTCCTCGAGAGTTGGTGAAGGGGAGAAAAGCCAACAATTTCTTTCTAAGACAGTAGAGGAAAACAAGCAAAATACCGAGGGAAACAGCTGTGCTATGAACAGGCTAAAAATAGAACTTAAGGAGTCCATTAAACTAAACACAAATGAAAGAAGACATTTTCTCGATATACAGTGTAGATCGATGTGGGATAACCTGCTTTTCTACAATACCAAGGAAGCTCAAAACAGGGAAACTGGGGTTTGTGTCCGAATAATCCAAGATATCTGTCCATCTGATTTGGAAATTATGGAAGAAATCAGCATCGAGAGAGCGCACAGGATGGGAAAAAGAGAGATTGGAAAGCTTCGCCCGATTGTTGTGAAATTCACCAGATTTCCTCAACTTGTGCGTAAGAGTGCGTTTAAGTTGAAAAACATATATCTCTCCATTTCCGAGCAATTTCCAAGGGGAATCCAAGACCGAAGAAAACAATTACCTCCTGTGCTGAAGCAAACAAATGCCAACAATAGAAAAAAACCGGTTTTTGTAAAAGACGAACTTTTCATTGATGCGCGACTCTACAGACAGGACCAGGAAAAAATGTCATTGCCAAACCGTAAGGGATTCCAGTCGAGGTAAGGAGGTCCGGAAAATGAAAATTCCCTTAAATTATTGGATGGAACATTAATGTTGGTTTTGAGAACAAGTGGGAACAGTTAAAGTGCTACCTGTGTAAATATGACATTACATGCCTATGAGAATGTTGGGTTCGTAACGACTACTCCGTAGATGTGGAAGGCTATAAAACTTACATATTCCACAGAGATTCTAAACCCGTCCATAGAGGAGGAACAATTATTTTGATAAAATATATATATGATAAATATGTGTCTGTTTTCAATTTTCTATGTGATATGATTATCTGGTTCAAAACTGACAAATCTCTTTAAGTTGATAAATGCGATATTTATTGTGCATCTACATAGTTACCCACTGCGAATTTCATATTTTTAAAAAGCTTAAATTGTGATATCTTTAGTGAATAAGATAATTTTTTGTGTGATTATCTGAATGAGTCAGGTAATGTTTTTGTTTTTGGAGATATTAAGGGGGGTGTGCGGCCATCTTGTACATTTGAGGATATGAATGTAAACATTTCTTGACCTGGCTTGTTTCTGCCCGAAACTGGCAAAAATGTTGCCAAAAGATATAAAAGCAATAAATATGAAGTCCTACATGTCATTTTGTTTGAAAAGTATTCATACAAGAACAGAACAATGCCTTTTTAAGAGCCATTCTCTGTAAGCATTTAAACACTTGTATAGGAGGTTCGGCACGCATAGTCACCGATTTTATTCAAATTTTAATATGATGCATCATATCAGATACCTATCATAAAAACACCAAAAGTTGGTTGCTAGGCAACTCTGGTTACACATGTAACCATGGTTACACATACCCATCATTCTTAGCACAAAATGGTCTTGATTTTTACTGAAGAACACATTTTTTCAGCTAAAATATTTATTTTAATTAGATTAGTTTGTGATAAATCTCCATCAAACTCAAAGCATCACATCTTAACTATTGAATAATACATTGATCAAATCAAAGTATTTAGTTTTCTTTATTGTACCAAGGGCTTAAACGTACTTGGTTAACGACTTTGTAAAAAACCTAGAAATGAGGCATTTTTGGTGATGCTCTGTAAATTCTTGCGGACAGGTTGATGCAAACCGACACCAATCCTGAATTGACTGGGTCTTCTGTTATCAGAAACAATCAAAATATGATGGGGAAGTTACCTAAAAATTGTTGTTTCCATGGAAACAAAAGTGTATATTTTACAACTTTCATACTTCATAAAACCCTTACTATGGTTCATAAATATGTGTAAATTATGTCCTTTTGAGAAAAAATATGTGAATATTTGAATATGCAATAAGTTGAGAGTGTTTGTAATATTGGTTTACAAATTATCGAATCTAGGTAAGTTATATAAACAATCGTTACCATGGACACATGATAAACAATTTCGTTCAATTCTATGTATAATAGACAGTTTATTATGTCTTTGTATCTCATTTCATTATGTAACAATTACCAAATTTTGATGAAAAAAAGGAACATATTTTATCAAACTTATGGTTTTTTTTAGCTCATCTGAGCTGAAAGCTTTTTGGAGGCATCCGTCTCTGTCTGTCCGTCCAGCTGTGAACTTTCCACATTTTAGCTTTTTCTTCAGAACCACTTAGCCAATTCTAACCAAACTTAGCACTAATCATCCAGAAGTTTAGGGGGTTCAAATTTGTTTGAATAAGGGTAACACCCTCTTTCAGGGGGGGGGGGGGGGGGGTGATAAAGGACTAAACATCTGCTATGATCTAACATTTGACCTTGAAATTGGTTCAAGGTCACTGCACACTTTTTACATAAAAAGTTATGTTTATGAAAACGTATGAGCCAGACAGAGCTTAAAGGAGGGTGTATATGCTTAGAATTTTTTTAGAGTAATCTGATATGACCTTCATTAGATGGACAGATTTTTGGATGGATGAATGACTTATGTACAGACAAACAGATCACTATAGGTCACATTCAGAGCACGACCCTTATTTATAATTATTAAAAAATCGTTGGCATTCTTTAAAATTCTTTTCAAAAATCATTTGGCCAAAAAAGCTGAAACTTGTGTGGAAGCATCCTTGGGTAGCGTAGACTCAAGTTTGTTCAAATTATGATTCCTAGGAGTAGGGTGAGCCCACAATAAGAGGGGGTGAATTTTTACATAGAAATAAAAAGAAAAAATTTGATTCAAATAATTTAATGATTAAGGTATCAAAATATATTATCAAGGTAATTATTACTCATACCAGTTATAAATAGTATTCTAATATAAATTATCATGATATCCTTTGCCATCTTCTTTTTCAATCCCTCAAGTAATTGTTGCAGCACTAATAAAATCATACATCTGTATTTAATTTAATTATAACTTTAATTAATTTAAAAAAATGCATAAAGATGAGAATGCTGAAATTAATTAATTTTTAAAATCAAGTATATATATATATATATATATATATATATATATATATATATATATATATATATATATATATATATATATATATATATATAAAGCACTGAATAGAATCAACAACACTAGGCATCTTTAAAGTGCCGGATCTAAAATATAGATACTAAGCCAGTAAACTGAATATATAAAGCACTAAAAATGCACCCCTGCGAATGTTATTGTCATTTAAATTTTAGATCATGTGGTTTTATTTAACCCTTTCAGATTCGCAGTAAAAATCGTGCCTCATCTTTATAGTCTATTTTAGAGAATCTAGGTACTTGCAGTCAAATATAAATTCTACTGCAGTAGAGGTTTATTGATTTTAAACTTTATCTTCATTAATTGGTGGATAAATGTGTTCTAGTAATTAATGTGACAATACAAAAAATAGTTTTTTTCTGCTGTTGCGACAATTAACATGCGTAGTAGAGACCCCCCCCCCCAAGAACTAATTTTTGATCCGCGCCTGCCCTATAGTAATTACATCAATAGTGAAACAGACTAAACTATTTTATGCAGAATGTTCCTTGAAAATGGCTCGATATACTAAGTTTTTATGCAAAACATTCACCCATTATTTTTCTTAAAACATGGTATTGCACACCACAAGCATCAAACATGGCTATGATTTTATTAAGCAGCCCAATGTTTATATTATCAACCATTCTACACGTGGTTGAACACGAACGATAACTCTGTTCTGAATATCATCGTTTAATTAAAAAAACCCACTAGATGGTGAAATACGACATACATCTTAAAAGATGTTGATGTTTTAACATAAATCAAGGTCTGATATGATATGAAAATCGACCAGTACTTACGTATTTTGAGAACATTGTCCGAACACTTATACTTCCGCTCGAAATTTCACAGGAACTGAACAAATCTCGGTGAAGTCTCGTGAACTTTCATTGGAGCACCTCTGGATTTACTACATACTAAGCAACGATAAAGAAAATATTCCGAACACATTCGTAGGGGTGAATGGCTTACGACACGAACACTAGAAATTGTCAAATTTTCGGGACAACCCGTTCCTTCTTCAGGTCCTGAAGAAGGGACGGGTTGTCCCGAAAATTTGACAATTTCTATATATATATATATATATATATATATATATATATATATATATATATATATATATATATATATATATATGGATCAAACAATGTTTATCAACATACATTAATTAATATCAATTCTATGTAAGAATCAGTGATTTAAAAATGGGTCTGGCCACGCAAAGTAATCAATTTTCTTTATTTTTCATACATAGACAGACCTAGGTGTAAAACGCAAAAAGACACTAATAGTCGGGTGCTAGGGGTAACCGTTGCCATGGTAACCGAGGTTAAAAAATTACAAGAAAAATTCAACAATTATACATAATTTTAAAAAAACATACATACTTTAAAGCAAAATAAGACGGTTTGCCTTGTAAACTATCAAAGACATTAATCAATTTTTGTTCAATTGTCAATTCTTATTTTATAGAAGAAAATTGATGGAGAAACTAATTATTTAAAATGTTACCATGGAAACTGTTAGAAACTTTTGAAATTTGTCTTTTGGATTCTTTTTGTTAGCTGAAATGGGAAATTATTAATTTTTTTATATCCGTATCAATGTCCATGCAATATACATTTTATCTATGAAAAATGACACCCGTTGCTATGGTAACAAGGCCAAGAAATAGAAAAAACAGAAAAATTGAAAAGATGACTGTGCTATGTTGAAATTCCTGATTTTTGAAAATTTTAGCAATTGTTTTTGTTGGAACTTGTAAAAAAAATGCTTAAATTTTTATTGTATACCACAAAAAAACTTTGTAATTTAACACAGAAGTGTTGTTCCTATGAATTAAAGATGCGAAGAAAAGAAAGAAAATCACACAGAAATTCTTACTTTTTGAAAAGTCCATAGCAACGGCAAATATTTTCGGCAAATGTCAGGTGTTTTTCAAGTTGCTTTCAAGAACTAACTTGATATTTTCTCATAAACTGATTTAATATATCTATACTAAATATACGATTAATACCCATTCAAAACTGACTCAAAATATTAGAAAATACCTTATTTTTCGGCCTGTTACTATAGCAAAGGTTCTCAATTTTTATTTTTAAATTCTTCATTGCACAACCACAATTAGTGGAGTGACAATACCATCAAAAAATTTGATTTTAATGTACCACCCTACCTCACGGCTAATTTGTTCTTTTCAGGAAAGATATAATGCCAAGTAATAGTTTTTACCCGGTCGTAGAAATTTCTATGGTCAAAATTTAAAAAAAAGGTCAAAGATCAATGACTGAAATATGACCAAACATATTCGAGCTGAAAAATATTGCAAACATTCGCGAAATATTTATCAATATAAAACATTTTTAATGATATTTTTTTCTTTATAAGTTGTATTTTTTGATAAGAAGAAAATGTCACCGATAATGTATGTCTGTCTGTTTGTATTCTGGAGCGTTTTTCTTTAAGCCCCTTTCACAATTGGCGCACAAGCAGAAGCGACCAAATATTTGTGCGACTGAAAAAATTAGATATGAATCGTTAATTGTTGCCGAAATAATCGCATGTGAAAAAAAGTGTTCGTACGAATTTTGCACGATCTAAGCGAGCGTTGTGCGATGTAAACGCATTGAATCCTGCGATATATCTTGCGTCTGTATGCGACTGTTGTACAATGAAACTGTTCAAAGATAATACGATAGGAACGCGCGAGAGACTAAGTGATTGAACGTGCGCCAATGTGATTGGACGTGTGATTATGCGTTCCATGGTACGAATAATCGTGCGAGTCAGAGGGGTATATACACCGCCCATATTCAGTAGACATAGTTGAAAGCGAGAAAAGATGCCACCCAAAAAAATACAGATATGCAGCAGCATATCATTATACCTCAATATGATTATTCTATTATATCTGATGTCTAGAAAGTCACGTGACAGGACGCTGTCATAAGAATGAAAAAGCCGATATGAGCATACGATGTAGACAATAGGATTAAATCAAAAATGTTTAATCATTATGATTCTCTTTATATCTCAGAACTAACTTAACTATCTATGATTTATGAAAGAAAAGTGAGACAGTTACACAGGAAATCAAACAATCACGACGTTAATGTTGCGACTGTTGAAAAGTCAAACATCATTAGAAATCAACATATTTTGTGTAACCATATGTTGCTTGGTATAATAAAACGTTTATTACATTTATGTTCATGGAATATGAAGATTTATTCCCCAGAAAAAACAAATTTCTCTCGGGCGAAGCCCTCGGGATTTTGATCTACTTTACGCAATTGTCATGAAGGCCAGCATATGTTTTTGGACTCAACATATTCTAGTTATGATAAAATAAATACATGCTGGAACAAAAAATAATTATTTGCCGTAAAAAGATATTTTTTCATATAATCAGACCAGACTACTTCAACACATATCAATCTTAATTTATTAATATTTTTGACCAAAGAACACGATCAACATTCTGGCTTCCCATTGTTTTCTTAAAACCTTAGCCTAATTATATGTATGCTGGGACCTACTAGTATATGTACCAACGGGCGGCCACTGAATAATAGTATAGATAGCGTTATCTCATCACGTGTTTATATCTAATAGTTTACTCTACAAGAGAGGTTAAAATGTCTTCCTTTATTTTCATAGATCCGTATACATTTTGTTTGCCATAATAACACGAAGTTGTAGAGGTGACTAGTGGATCAAAAACCATTGGCTAGCAAAGATGACCTACACCCAGCAAAAGACAGCATAGGATCAATTCAATGATTAATAATTATATAAGTAAATGTCCTCTCCCCATATCAGTTGTAAAAAGTTATTTTACAGCATAACACGGTAAAAAAACATATAAAATATTCGCGATAAAATGCTATCAAACAAAAATATCTTAAAACACTTTTCTCTTAAATAAATTTGCTTTCAACACATAATATAATCATAGGACATATATTAGGGAACCCATGTAGAGACATTATCATATAAATTAAAAAAAAATAAATTGAAACTCATTCAAATTTCATATGCATGTATCTCAATAAAAATATGTTTTGCAGTTAAAATGTTACCGTATCTCCTCTTTTATGGCGTTTTGAATATATTGTTTAAAACTTGTTTAAACTTACTTCTATTATCAATTAGTTAAGACACGATTATATCACAATTAAGAGTTTTTGCAGGCTCTATAATGAAGCAATATATTCCCAACAATTCAGAATGTCACGTGTTTTATTACTTTTCCCCAGTGTCAAGATTTGTTTCATTTGATCTAATCATTAGAATTTTCCATGAAATTGATAAATAACGCGAATATATATATATTATTCCAAAGTACAGGATCTTTATACTTTTATCGTACATTTATAGTTTGATGTTCAATTCAATATTTGTTCATTTGATGTAAAAACGATACATCATTGCAGATAATAACTTGTTCAAACATTAAATTCACTCTAGTGTAAATAAAACTTGATCCATTTATTTAACCTGCTGAATATATGAACATCAATCTCCTTTTTATTTTGTATTGAAATTATATTGTTTAAAACTTGGTTAAACTTACTTTTATCATCAATTAGTTAAGACACATTTATATCATAATTAGTATTTTTTGTAGACTATATAATAAAGCAATATTTTTCCAAGAACTGAGAATGCGACGTGTTTTATCAATTTCCCCAGTGTCAAGATTTGTTTCATTTTTGTCTAATCATTAGACATTTCCATGAAATTGATAAATGACGCGATTATCTTTATATTATTCCAAAGTACAGGATCTTTATGCTTTTATCGTACATTTATCGTTTAATGTTCAATTCATTATTTGTTCATTTGATATAAAGATGATGCATCATTGCAGGTAATGAATTGTTCAAACATTAAATTCACTCTAGTGTAAATAAATCTTGATCCATTTATCTAACCTGCTGAATGTATGAAATGTATGCTTAAATAGATAAGTTTATCAATCATGTAATGCAATTTAGTTACTTGTACAAGGTTACTGCTCTTATATGTATGACTCTCTTCAAACGAAACATGAACTAGAAAAAATTGATAGTTTGTTCGCATATAATGCATGAAAACTCATGCCTAATTTGCGCTAAAAAATAATCACACAATTACTTTAATATCGTTACACACTTTGCCATATATAGGTTTTTATACGGCAATCTTTATATCGCATTCTTATGTTAGCCTGAGGTCGCTGTATATCAGCCCGAGGGCCGTCAGGCTAATAGTATATTCAGCGACCGAGGGCTGATTAAAAATGCCATGTTATGAGTTTTATATCATATACTTAAACAGATACAGAAACGAAAAGAACATCATGTAGGCACGTAGCATCGTTTGTAAAGAGGACAGACTCAACCAAAAAAATTGGCGATAAAAAAAAGCAACTTCCCAAAATCATGAAAATACTTCTCCTGGGGGGGGGGGGGGGGTGTAGTATACCTGTAACTTTAATTTCACTGTTGATTCCCTTATTTTCCTATTTTCTCTTCAAGTTTTGTTACATTATCAAAGGAGGTATTGCAAAAGCAATGATAAAATTATATGCTTTATGAATTCCTAGCCTGGTTACGTGTATCTCTTTATCATAGGCTAGCAAATGTCACACAAGAGCCAAGAAAATTGTGCATCATTACCAATAGCTGAGATTATACAAAGATTTTCTAGCCTAATTTAGAACTACCATATAGCCTTACATTTTACATATAACACTGACCCCTTAAGATAACCCTGACAAGGAATGCCATTCAGCTAGCAACAGATCGGCAAAATAAACTAGCTGGGTTTTTTTTTATTATGTATTTATTTATGTTAATATGCATTTAATAATACACTGTATAACATACATGTTTTTTCACCCCTGATATGAGGAAAGGCACGCTCCTTCATCACCCTCTTGTATCATCGCCATTTATTTCGCCCTTTGTTGCACCGGTACCGTTTTGGAAGACCTTGCACCTTTTATTCGGATTTCAGAATGCTTCGGATCTCTTTTTTTTCTTTCCACATAATCGATGCATATCTACAGTTTGTACTATGACATTACGCCATGGACTTTTGTTTCTTTTAAGTTTACAATACAATAAGTTGTTAAAGTTGGTTTCTGGAAGAACAGACTTTGAAAATTTTCTTAATAAATATTTACCAATTTTTTACTTTTTTATTTTTTAAGATCTGTGTACAAACATAGAATTGTGAATAGAATAGAATCTCTGTATCTTGCTTATAATTCGAAGCTTAACACTCAAATATGGTTAGAAAATAGAAATGTAAACAATTAAACACAAGAAACATGCACTATAACAAATAAAGAACACAATTCATTTTTTCGAAATGAATCATATATATACATGTACGTATATACCTGCATATTTCCGTCAGCGATATCAAACTCTATTTAAACTGAATAAACTCGAGAAAATGCCTAGCATCTCAACAAAATCTATTGCATTAATCTACCATTACGCAAAAGATAATGCCGAATTACCGATAGAATGAATTGTATTTCAGTACCTTTTTGATACATCAGATTTTGCTTAATTTGCGCAGGTAAACAGTTAAATGTTTGATTTACCGAAGTCTCTGTTTGATTTGATACGTAAATATATCACGAAATACAGACGATAGTTCCCAGGTTACAAAGCATAAATAATGAAAACGAAATGAAAATCATTACAAGCTAACACCAACGACATGTGTGAATACTGTCAACGCATTGAAATATTTAGCCTCAATTTACTTCACAAAATCGGCACCAATATATTTTGCATGTTTCAAAAATTTCCCTTCATACGCGAACTGTTGCACAACAAGCAAATCCATCATAGCCAGATCGACCCTTTTTCGTATAATGTCATGGCTGCTTAAACAAAGAACCTCGTTTTAGAAGTATGGAATACGAGTCTTGGTAAAATGTGTATGCAAACCCGGGCCGTGGCAAAATAAAAGCCAGGGCAGATCGGCAATCGTCAATTCCAAATACGCATTATTTTGCAGCAATATTTACAGCGAATACAAATATACTGGTCCATCAAATATCCTGAAATTTTAATGAGATTGGCAGATTAATAACTGCCAATCTTTTGTTTTGCCCAGGCCAAGTCTTGCCTACCCATTTTACCGGATGCCGAACCCGAAGCTATCAGGTGAGCTAAAAACGATGTTACGTGCTTGACCGTTCAATTCAAAGTGAATTCATGCCAAACAAGAATTAAAATAAAATGGCGATTCATTTGATTTCGAATTTCACACATATGTATATAATTACATATAAGACCGAAATATTATATGAATAATTCTAATCAAATCTTTGTTACATACAAAGAATATTTTTTGCCTAATCTGAATAAAACCATTTCATGAATGTCATTTTTTAAAATCTACTTGTTCGTAATACATACTTTATAATGATGTCAACCATCTTGCCGTGATGAAAACTGGTTAAGGTTTTAAAGGGGCATAGTAACGATTTTGTTCAAAAATTATTTTCCTCGATTTCAATGTTTACAATGCTTCAGTAACTTAGGCATTTTTAATAGGCAACCAAAATTTAAGTGTCATTCATTGAGTAATAAGCGAGTTACAGAGCTTACAATTCTTTGCTACGTTAACAAAGCTTTTGTTTACATTTTGAAGTGAAAACTCGAGTTTTAGACCGAAAATGAATTTGGTAATCTCTTTCTTTATGCTTAAAATGAATAAGAAGATTGGTAAATCAGCTTGAAAAAGAACTTTTACCGGTATATTGAACTAATGTGAACAAAAACACTATACAAGCCTTGTTTACATGAGAGACAATTGTGAGCCCTGTATCTTGCTTACAACTTCACTACTGTCATGTGGTATTGTTAATAATAAAAACAAAAACAAAAGGTTTTGACCAAAATCGTGACCATGCCCCTTTTACAAAAAGCGATCTTTTAGTTCTTCCTAAAATAAACAGGGGTTCAGCCTGGACAAAAGTTGAACACACAAATAAACAGACTAATAGATTTATTTAACAATTCTCAAACATTTTAAATTTAGAACAGTTATGCGTTTGAGTGAATATGATGTAAAACCAGGTAATTTATCAAATATCTACCTAAATGAGGTTCTTGTATACCATGATACGGATGATCAAACTTTAACTAGGTGTATAAAAAGTATTATATCGGCAAAACGAAACTCAACCTGTACAGAGTAATGTAGATAAATACATGGGGGTGTACAAACATTGATTTCAATCCTTACTGTGTTTCCATTAATAATTTCAATAAAATCTGAACAAAAACCGTGAGGGAGAAACCTTGCTATGGGAGAAAAAGTACTGTAAAGCAGGTTTTCCAAGAGGAAAGCTACAATGAGCAAACCTGCTCTAAAACACCGGTAAATGACTCAAATCTATGGAAAGGTATAAGCATGAGAAAAATCAAAGGTTTTATAATATTTGGAAAAACTACGATCCTTTTAATTTATCAATATAAAATGGAAACATTATTTTGGGGTTTTATCTACAAAAAAAACAACCAACGACAAGATTGAATCTTTGAATTTATTAATTTTGCTTAGAAAATATATAAAAACAAAATGCACAGTAGAACTGAATTTCAGCAAGAGACTAAAACAGATGTGCTAAAAAGTGTCAAAAATGCTATCATATAATAGTCTTCTATGTTACATCTTATGAAATATGATAAACAACAGCTTTTTTCAACATTTGATAGCACATGTAAATATGTATATACATGATTTGTTTAATTCGTAAATCTATAAATTAATCAGCTACCTTGATAGAACAGTCTCAAGAAGCATTGTCCACTGAGGAGTGTTTATGGTTTTTGGTGTTGTCAGGACCCTGGTGGACCATAGTTGTCTAATTATATCTCAGTAAATATTTTTTATACTTATACACTGCAATACTTTGTTTTAAAAATGATTTATCGAATACTATTATGTTCACTGTTTGAAAAAAAAGATAGATTCAACAAGCTATTTAAGTATTCATTGCCAAATTAAGATTTATGTTTTACTATTCTTATTCCTGTATTGTTTGTGTTTTACTGTTATCTGTATCAAAACTGAATATATAAGTTCAATATCAGCAGCAATTGTAGTTTGAACATTTGAATGTTTATAATTGAAATGCAATATGGTAGCAGCAGCAGCAACAAGCACAAAATGAGCAGCAGCATAAATCAATAGCATTTGATTGTTCCGGGTTCTTTTATCTTTTATCTGTATCAAAACTGAATAATAAATATAATAAATAAATTTTTAAAAATCCTCGCGTTTGACTAATAATCTACAGTAACTAGTATTATCTGGTCATGCATTTTTTCTGCAATGATAGTATTCTTGGTTATTTGTAGGGAAAATTGCAAATTTTCAAATACATGATACATTTAAAGTTGTGGCAGAAAATCATAATTTATTAACTGTCCTCGTAAAATATGACGTTCAAAGTAGACTTATGCTTACCTCAGATTATGTGACCTATTTTGTCATTATATATATATATATATATATATATATATATATATATATATATATATATATATATATATATATATATATATATATATATATATATATATATATATATATATATATAACAACTTCTGCATACAATTTGTATTTGTAATTATACACTTTCTCGGTAGCTCAATTTTGACATCAAATTCCACTACTGTATTTGATCGTGATCATGATATGAAACAACTATTCGGTGCAATCCGCATTTAAGAGACACATCAGGTTAAATTAAACATCGAAGAAATATCCTAAAACTATAGAAATAAATGCAAATTAAATATTGTATATCAGTGGAGACTCAAAGCAATAGAATCTGAAATCCGCTTTAAATTGCAATGTGTGGAGACATTAACCTCAGTGATGAGGATACTATATCTTTGAAAGGAAACCTCGCAGAACATTTCAATCGTCGATTTTGTTTTATTATGGATGGTTGCAAACTTTTAAAATGTAAGTAAAAAATCCTCCACACATTTCAATTGTCTTTTAGTTGATACAATTTACCAAATTAAATGTTTTAAATGTATTTTAGCTACATTGATCTTACACCAACTTCCAGAGAGAGAGAGAGAGAGAGAGCGAGAGCGAGATAAATTATTTATGTTCCTTGACATCAGGGTTTTCTTCATGTGAATGTTTTTATGTATAAGCATTCCTGGAGATATATAAAAAGTGCAGTTTTTATGACTGATAGTAGTATGCCATGAAATCAAACACTATCAAGTGAGTATTTGGATAAAATATCTATATGTAAACACTAATTTAACATTCGAAACTGGGAGGGAACATATAAGTGAATTAAAAACAGCAAAGACTATTCTTTGGAAACTATATTTATGCTGAAGGGATATTTTTTCACTTGGGTATAGATAGACAAGACTTCTGCTTATAAAAATATAACTCTTTATATTACAAGAGGGCTTTTTTCGACTTGAAATGAGCAATAGTAAAATTAATAGCTCTCCGGATTGACGTATGATTGTGTGAACGTATCTACACTAAAACTTTTGATATTCTTGATTTAAAACAAATACCTATACTATGCAGCATATAATAAACTAAATGTGTGTTTTCATAGGATGTGCTGATACGGTCTATAGCGCTTAGTGATGTGTGATGTAGGTGAACTGGGCTTGAAAGCTATGGCTTCACTAACATATCAAACAATTACTATGCATTAAACTCTCAGCCTAGGTCTGCCTCAGTTTGAAAAATGGACAGATTGACAGATGGAATACCATCAACAGTATTCAACACCTGTATACAGCTAACCGTGTTGTTTGCTTACCGGCGTGTTAAGTCATACACAATTGCAGTTGTATTAAAATAAGTTGAAATAGAATAAAATAACCGCAGTTTACAAGCGTTCAAACCAGTACCCCAAATAAATGAAACTTTGAGTGGACCCCGGATTCTAGGAAATTCGGGATGTCCACTGAAAAAGTGGAATCGCCGTGCGATGAATGGCGGTACAAAACGTACATAAATAAATAAATTAATTCGATTTCAGTATTATTAAAAAATACACAAAGGATTACTTGTATATCACAAAAGAATTGACCTTTAGAGGGGGTATTATAAAAAAATACACAAAGGATTACTTGTATATCACTAAAGAATTGACCTTTAGAGCCGGTATTGGTTTCTGTCTTTACAAAAATCATTTCTTGATTTTCGGCCATACACTGTTAACTCTTAGGTTTGATAGTTTTCTTAATGTATAGTGATTGAATGAATTTTTACAGTCGTTGTCCAAAAGGTATGAGTTATGAAAGATTTTTTTTTTTACTTTATTATCTTTAAATTTCATTTTCCATTTACTTTCTATAATACGATACATGTACTTTATATGCTTATATTTACATTTTCCATTGTCTTTGCCTGTGATAACACTACGTATCGATTTTGTACTATATAACCCATAATACAAATGACGCCAAATTGAGGCGCCAGCGGGGTTTGCTTATTTATATTTAAATATTTAATCGTATGATGGCCAAAAATTATATAAATATAAGTAATAAGGAATCATTCTTTGAATATTATGAGGTGATAATTTCGGTC
Organism: Magallana gigas; assembly: GCF_902806645.1. Taxonomy (NCBI): domain Eukaryota; kingdom Metazoa; phylum Mollusca; class Bivalvia; order Ostreida; family Ostreidae; genus Magallana; species Magallana gigas. The sequence goes on from NC_047568.1 coordinate 13,993,102, forward strand.
GGGGCGTGATCAAATCTATCATAAAGCCCCTCGGGCTTTATTGGATTTGATCACTCCCCGACCAAAATTATCACATCATAAAACTCAAAGAATGATTCCTTATTCCTTATTCATTTACAATCAGGGACATATTATCAACTATCGAAAGTCTCCTGTGACGATTTTAAAGGTCACTTTATGCATCATTTTTCATTTTTTCTATTGAAAACATTTACACAATATCTTTTAAAAATGTGATATTTTACTTCAAATCCGTATAGGATCATAATTGTGATGAATATATTCTCACATATGCCGTGTCCACAATGACGTTAAAATTTAATTATTTTTCTTATATTTCATTCAGTTTTTAACATGATAATTCAACATTTATGAAACAGATGCGTACCAACAAGAACACATTGATTTGCTTCATTTTAAACATATTTTATTGAGTAATCAAATGGATTAGGCAACAGGCAAAGCCTATATAAACCCTCTTAAATGCTTCAATGATAAGCATTCTTTCTACACTCAATAATGTGTCTTACTACCTAATCAATTAAAAGGTGCCTCATTTATTAATAGAAAACTCTCTATAATAACTCCACTTCTGATTTCTACAAACTGCTAAAGAGGGGGATTTGAAATATGCATTTTTTTAATTCGGTCATTTTTCTGTTTGTCCATAGGGAATTCCTCTATATGTCAAACATAAAACAAAACCACAGTCACCCAACGTTATTGCAACGTTGTTAAGATAATTTAAGAATTCGGTTTTCAGATGTCAGCGTTTCTGAACAAAATGATAAAACAGCTTTCCACCTGAAAGTTTGGAGTCATGAATACGGTACCTTGTTTAAAAAGATTTACTCAATTAAAATTTGCAGCATCTCGAATTTGTTGATTTTTAGAAGGAACTAATGGACTATTCTCTGTTTGACCCTTTTCAATTCAACAATTTTATTGTTTTTAAGATACATGAGAATATTGTAATTTAACGTGTATAAGGTTTATAAGATTGTCATTCTGAATCTCAGAAATCTCGTAACTACCCTGTCTGCTAGCATGTTCAATCACATAATTTACTGCCTGCTTCAACTGATATATGCCAAGAGTTATGTCTCTGATAAGTCAAGAAAGTCTATTTTGACATCTTGTGCTTCTGCATCAAGCTTACCTCAATTTTCTTTCTTTGTAATTGTAATATATCTGTTTACACATAGTGAATAAATCTTGTCCTCAAACAAATCGTGCTAACTCGAAGGAATAGTTACGGATGATTGCTTTCAGTACGCACATACTTTTTCATAAATGTCTTCAAAAGGGTGTTTTTGAAGAGCATACATGCATTTAAGTAAGAAAATCGGATTAATATTCATTTTCATATGCATATACTAGTATCCTTTTATCATCAATTAGTTAAGACACGTACGATTATATCATAATTAGTATTTTTTGTAGACTATATAATAAAGCAATATATTTCCAACAATTCAGAATGCCACAAGTTTTATTACTTTCCCCCAGTGTCAAGATTTGTTTCATTTTTGTCTAATCATTAGACATTTCCATGAAATTGATAAATGACGCGATTATCTTTATATTATTCCAAAGTACAGGATCTTTATGCTTTTATCGTACATTTATCGTTTAATGTTCAATTCATTATTTGTTCATTTGATGTAAAGATGATACATCATTGCAGGTAATGAATTGTTCAAACATTAAATTCACTCTAGTGTAAATAAAACTTGATCCATTTATTTAATCTGCTGAATATATGAACTTTGTGACTTAATTTTTTTGTAAAGCCTGTTGTTGCAATATACCTCACCACCTGCATATGGTGTTTTTGTCTCTCGGTTAATTCGATACACAAGGGCATGCTCTTCGTATGAACAGTTTCTAAGGCTAGGCAAGTTACTAACAAGTAAGTTGATAAAACAGAACTATCAACAGTCTTGTTTGAAGTCATCTTTATCGTAAGTTCTATGGTCGATACAACTACCTTGTCAGCAAATAAAATCTTCCACTTTTTCGCATGCTGACTGACTTTGTTCATACTAACTGTTAGACCATAATTAATCGCCTAATTGTCTACGGACTTTTCTATTTTATTCCCGATTACGCCAAAGAGCACCCGGCGGGTGTGACCGGTCAGCAGAGGATGCTTACTCCTCCAAGGCACCTGATCCTACCTCCAATGTAATGGAGGTCCGTGCTGGCTCAATGTTTGAATTTGAACATCACAAACAAACCAAATCATTAATGTTTCGTTTTTTCTCCATTATGACATTTTCCCGATTTTGATAATTACCTCGATAATGACATGCCCATATTGTGACAAGGCGAATTATGAAGTTTGGTTTTCCACCATTTTGAATGGCCATTTTTACCTACTTTACACCATTTTCATGAAGGTCAGCGTATGTTGTGGGACTCAACATATTCTAGTTATGATACAAAAAATACATGCTGGACCAAATAACAATTATTTGCCGTAAAAAGATATTTTTTCATATAATCGGACTAGACTACTTCAACATATATCAATATCAAACTTAATTTATTAATATTTCTGACTAAAAACATGTTGAATATTATGGCTTCCCATTCTTTTCTTTAAAACCCTAGCCTAAAACTAAATATTAGTTAAGATAGCGTTATCTCGTCACGTTTTTAGGCGGGCTCTGCTGAAAGCAGAGTTCTGGCTATAGGCAGGCAAATCGCCAATGTTACTATAAATAGCACAACTTCAAAAGTAAACAAAAAACCAAATAGCGTCAAAGTAAAAGCTTCCGCTATACCAAATAGTTACACAAAGAGCCACGTTTTGTCAAAAGTGTTGGCATTTTGTTTCTTTTTTTTTATTTCGAGAGAATTGTCTATCATTTTTAGTTTTCCTATTAGTAACGTGTTTTGAAAACAAGACTATGCATTTTGGACACATACAATGCGCATGAATTTCCATGAACTTCTTTGCTGCGCATTGAAGAAATGAGGATTGAATATAAATAACGCTTGCTGCAAAATTCAAGGCAGCAACTGTTGAACCTTTTTTTACTAGACAGACATATTTTTGTTTATAGCCGTTTACAAAATTTGGTCGCTCTCTGAGGCATAGCCGACACTAAAAGCAGGAGAGAGAGACAAAGAGAGAGAGATTTTCAGTCTTTACTACACAATATGCATAATTAAAGACACGCCAAAAGAGCCCGGCTTTCAGTACTTCAATACTTTGATTTATCTCATAGTTTACTCTCCAAGAGAGGGGAAAATATATTCCTTTATTATTTTCCTCGATCCGTATGCATATTTTGCTATAATAACGCGAGGTTTTAGAGGTGCAGTGGATCATTGGCTAGCGAAGATGACCTACACCTAGCAACAGACAGCTTAGGATCAATTCAATAATTATTAGAAATGTCCTCTCCCCATATAGGTTATATAAAATAATTTTACCGCATTACACGGTAAAAATCATAAATAAAATATTCGCAATTAAATTCTATCAGACAAAAATATCTTAAGACACTTTGCTCTTCAATAAATTTCATTTTTAACACATAATATATTCGAAGGACATATATTAGGGAGCTAATCATGTCGAGACATTATTATATAAATTAAAAGAACAAAATTAAAACTCATTTAAATTTAATTTTTCATATGCATGTTTCTCAATAAAAATATCTTTGCAGTCAAACTGTTATTTCCTTTTTTATTGTGTCTCGAAATTATATTGTTTAAAACTTGGTTAAACTTACTTTTATCATCAATTAGTTAAGACACATTTATATCAAAATTATTTGTTTTTGTAGACTATATAATAAAGCAATATTTTTCCAAGAACTGAGAATGCGACGTGTTTTATCAATTTCCCCCAGTGTCAAGATTTGTTTCATTTTTGTCTAATCATTAGACATTTCCATGAAATTGATAAATGACGCGATTATCTTTATATTATTCCAAAGTACAGGATCTTTATGCTTTTATCGTACATTTATCGTTTAATGTTCAATTCATTATTTGTTCATTTGATGTAAAGATGATACATCATTGCAGGTAATGAATTGTTCAAACATTAAATTCACTCTAGTGTAAATAAAACTTGATCCATTTATTTAACCTGCTGAATATATAAACTGTGTGACTTAAATTTTTTGTAAAGCCTGATGTTGCAATATACCTCATCACCTGCATATGGTGTTTTTGTCTCTCGGTTAATTCGATATATTTACATTCTACTGTGTTTTTCCATTAAATTCCGTGACGTTTAAATGCCTCTTAATGCAACACCTATTCACTGCGTATGAATTTACGAGTAATTTACATAAGTAGTTCTCAAACAGTGATTTCTATGTTATTTGTTAAAAAATGTATTTCATGAATGTTGTAAAAACACCATGTTTTATAATTATTCAACAAAAAAGTTGACTTTATTGTTTAAAGCACCATTTCAAGAGTTATTTATCATGGATTATATTTTCATGCTCGTCGATCTCATCTCAACAGTCTATGTGAAAACCAGTTTAAACCGGTTTTACAAAACAGCTGTTCCTGCTGTTACTTATTCACTCCCTCCGTGATCTGCACTTTATATCGATTTATTTAAGTAAACAATTGATTTCTTCAGTAAGAGCATTAAATGATTCATTTTTGACGTCGTCGTGTCAATAACTGCCGTCAGGCGAGCAGACAAATTATCATAACGCGCTAACGCGCGTTATTCAATTTGTCTGCTCACCTGACGGCAGTTATTGACACGACGACGTAAAAAATGAATCATTCAATGCTATAACACAAGGGCATGCTCTTCGTATGAACAGTTTCTAAGGCGAGGCAAGCTACTGACAGACAAGTTGATAAAACAGGACTATCAACAGTCTTGTTTGAAGTCATCTTTTCGTAAGTTCTATGGTCGATACAACTACCTTGTCAGCAAATAAAATCTTCCACTTTTTCGCATGCTGACTGACTTTTTTCATACTAACCGTTAGACCATAATTAATCGCCTAATTGTCTACGGACTTTTCTATTTTATTCCCGATTACGCCAAAGAGCACCCGGCGGGTGTGACCGGTCAGCAGAGGATGCTTACTCCTCCAAGGCACCTGATCCTACCTCCAATGTAATGGAGGTCCGTGCTGGCTCAATGTTTGAATTTGAACATCACAAACAAACCAAATCATTAATGTTTCGTTTTTTCTCCATTATGACATTTTCCCGATTTTGATAATTACCTCGATAATGACATGCCCATATTGTGACAAGGCGAATTATGAAGTTTGGTTTTCCACCATTTTGAATGGCCATTTTTACCTACTTTACACCATTTTCATGAAGGTCAGCGTATGTTGTGGGACTCAACATATTCTAGTTATGATAAAATAAATACATGCTGGACCAAATAACAATTATTTGCCGTAAAAAGATATTTTTTCATATAATCGGACCAGACTACTTCAACATATATCAATATCAAACTTAATTTATTAATATTTCTGACTAAAAACATGTTGAATATTATGGCTTCCCATTCTTTTCTTAAAAACCCTAGCCTAAAACTAAATATTAGTTTAGATAGCGTTATCTCGTCACGTTTTTAGGCGGGCTCTGCTGAAAGCAGAGTTCTGGCTATAGGCAGGCAAATCGCCAATGTTACTATAAATAGCACAACTTCAAAAGTAAACAAAAATCCAAATAGCGTCAAAGTAAAAGCTTCCGCTATACCAAATAGTTACACAAAGAGCCACGTTTTGTCAAAAGTGTTGGCATTTTGTTTCTTTTTTTTATTTCGAGAGAATTGTCTATCTTTTTAGTTTTCCTATTAGTAACGTGTTTTGAAAACAAGACTATGCATTTTGGACACATACAATGCGCATGAATTTCCATGAACTACTTTGCTGCGCATTGATGAAATGAGGATTGAATATAGATAACGCTTGCTGCAAAATTCAAGGCAGCAACTGTGAACTTTTTTCTACTAGACAGACATATTTTTGTTTATAGCCGCTTACAAAATTTGGTCGCTCTCTGACGCTCAGCCGACACTAAAAGCAGGAGAGAGAGAGAGAGAGACAAAGAGAGAGAGATTTTCAGTCTTTACTACACAATATGCATAATTAAAGACACGCCAAAAGAGCCCGGCTTTCAGTACTTCAATACTTTGATTTATCTCATAGTTTACTCTCCAAGAGAGGTGAAAATGTATTCCTTTATTTTCCTCGATCCGTATGCATATTTTGCTATAATCACGCGAGGTTTTAGAGGTGCAGTGGATCATTGGCTAGCGAAGATGACCTACACCTAGCAAAAGACAGCTTAGGATTAATTCAATAATCATTAGAAATGTCCTCTCCCCATATAGGTTGTATAAAGTTATTTTACAGCATTACACGGTAAAAATCATAAATAAAATATTCGCAATTAAATTCTATCAGACAAAAATATCTTAAGACACTTTGCTCTTCAATAAATTTCATTTTTAACACATAATATATTCGAAGGACACATATTAGGGAGCTAATCATGTCGAGACATTATTTTATAAATTAAAAGAACAAAATTAAAATTCTTTTAAATTTCATATGCATGTTTCTCAATAAAAATATCTTTTGCAGTCAAACTGTAATCTCCTTTTTTTTAAATTTTGTATTGAAATTATATTGTTTAAAACTTGGTTAAACTTACTTTTATCATCAATTAGTTAAGACACATTTATATCAAAATTATTTGTTTTTGTAGACTATATAATAAAGCAATATTTTTCCAAGAACTGAGAATGCGACGTGTTTTATCAATTTCCCCAGTGTCAAGGTTTCTTTCATTTTTGTCTAATCATTAGACATTTCCATGAAATTGATAAATGACGCGATTATCTTTGTACTATTCCCAAGTACAGGACCTTTATACTTTTATCGTACATTAATCGTTTAATGTTCAATTCATTATTTGTTCATTTGATGTAAAAATGATGCATCAATTCATTGTAGGTAATAAATTGTTCAAACATTAAATTCACTCTAGTGTAAATAAAACTTGATCCATTTATCTAACCTGCTGAATGTATGAACTGTATGCTTAAATTTCAAACGGAACATGAACTAAAAAAAATGATAGTTTTATTAGTATATAATGCATGAAAAATCATGACTCATTTGCAGTTAAAAATAATTACACGATTACTTTAATATCGTTACACACTTTGCCATATATAGGTTTTTATACGGCAATCTTTATATCGCATTCTTATGTTAGCCCGATGTCGCTGTATATCAGCCCGAGGGCCGTCAGGCTACATTCAGAGACCGAGAGCAATTAAAAACATGTCATATCACGATTTTTATATCATATACTTATAGCAAATATCAAAGAAACGAAAAGAACATCATGTAGGCACGTAGCATCGTTTATTAAAGGCGACAGACTCACCCAAAAAATCTTGACGATAAAAAGAAAGCAACTTCCCAAAATTATGAAAATACTTCTCCGTGGGGGAGGGTGGGAGCAAAGTATACCTGTAACATTAATTTAACTGTTCATTTTCTTATTTTCTCTTCAAGTTTTGTTACATTATTAAAGGAGGTATTGCAATTGTAAAGTTATATGCTGTTTGAATACCTAGCCTAGTTACTTGTATCTTTAAGGTAGGCTAGCAAATGTCACACAAGAGCCAAGGAAATTGTGCATCATTTCCAATAACTGAGATTATACAAAATGTGCAAAAGATTTTTAAGCTTAATTAAGAACTACGATGTAGGATTACATTTTATTTACAACACTGACCCCTTAAGATAACCCGGACAAGGAATGTTATTCAGCTAGCAACCAATGTGCGAAATAAACTAGCTGTTTTTTGGTGTTTTTTTAAAAATTATGCCTGCGAAGGCCAAAACACAAAGACGTTCGCAAACCATTCTGGGTGTTATATAGTGTCTTTTCACACTAGCCATCCCCCCCCGGAAAATGGCTATATAGCAGCTTTTCTCCCACGGAAAAATGGCTATAGGGCAGTTTTTCTCACACGGAAAGCTAACTATAGTGGGACTTATCCATTTTTATAGCAAGAACAAAAACATATGTTATGATATGATACAAAATCTAATATTGTAAACAAGTTTTAATCATTTAAAAATTAAGTTTAAAAAGAGTCAAATTTTGTCTTACTCTTGGAGTGACGGAGGACAACTGCCCAAATTTGTTTAAACATGAAATTTCAAGTTTTAAAACCGTGAAAAAACACAGCTGGTCTGTTGCACAGCAAGGAAAATGCAAAAAAATGTGGGTTAAAACACTCTTTTTCTTTGAAGTTAAACTTTATTATCAAAGCGTAAAAATCAAAAGACTTCAATTATTGCAAAGATTGGACGTGGGTCACCAAATGAGAAACAATTATTCAAGTCACCGATATTGTCGCTGGAAAATTTAAGGACAAAAATTTATCATATGCATTAATCAATGTTAATACAAAATAAACTTTATATTCAATATCAAACCTATATAAAGTTTAAAATATTACAGCTTCAAGAGTTAACCGCTTCTGGTGACGATAGGTATTAAAGAGGTTCGCTCCCTAGGTTTTGGGTAGCCATTTTGGGTCACTTCTAGTCTGAAAATTCTGCATCCCATACAAAATCTAGTAGTATATTTATATTTTACAATGCCAAATTAACTTAATTGAATTGTTTTAAAAAATTACATTTTTACAGGGTTTAGTAAGGGATTATATTTTGTGGCGGAAGATTTTCAATAAGGAAATAAATAATTTTCACTAGTTTTAGAGTACTGCTACTTTAGCTTCCTAATTTTCAGCGCAGACCGAACTTTTAGATAGTTTGTGTATTACAATATATTCATGATGTTTTAAAAAAAAAACATATTTAAACAATATTTCGAGATTTCTATCAATATATTTTGGCATATTTAGCTTACATTTCATAGAATTTAAGAAAAAATAACTCCAATTTTAACCTAAGATTAGCTTATTTCATGTTATATCTCAATTTTTTGAGATGTGACCCATACTTGTTTTACTTTTAAATGAGACATTAAATGAATGTCTATTTGTATGCAAAGTTTTGGAAAGATGACTTTACTGTGATTTTTATTTTGCGTTATAATTTGAATGCTCCAAAATTTTGTAAAATCTGATGTTGTGTTCATTATGTACTGGCCTTTGAAGACACCAGTAAAGCAAGAATTTTTAAACTTTGACTTAGATTTTACTTTAATAGTCACTACATGCGTTCAACTTCATACTGTATTAAAACCATTACTAAATTTTAGTTCAAATTATAGATGTTTGTTTGATTTCTTCAAATAATCAATTTGCATGTCAAATTAAAAAAAAATTGCAGGAAAATTATCATTTCTGTTTGGGGTCCTATATTTCTAAAAAAAAATGGCATTTAACATTGGTCACAAATAAAATAAATGAACATTTAAGGTTCCCATCTTTATATCCAAGAGGTTTTCGGATGATTGAAATTACTTTTCTTCAGGTGACAACTTTCTTAAACCTGTCCCTAAAGATAACAGTTATATTATATAACTCTTGAAAAAAAACATGGAACACTGATGATAATTCGAAGACATTTTGATTATTGTTCTCGAGTATTTACGACTTTGTCAGTCACGCAGGGGTACGTCCCCTTTCACTTTTTGGCGCAAAGCTTTCTTTTATATACATAAAAAAAATTAATTGAAAACTAGATTTCGTTACGAGTAACGAGTAGGTCTTCCGTCTGATTTTGTTTAATATGAAATTTCAATACTCACTTCCAAATCTGAGATCCTGGTGAAACTAAATTTTTTGTCTCGAGGCTGGAAACAGACGGACTAAAGTGATTGATAAAAATAAAAACTGGTATTCTTGTACATTTGCCTAGTGTACATCACTGTTTATCATGCTAAATTAAACATCGAAGAAAATCTTTTAAACTTGTTAAAAACATGAGTTGCTTGAACCATTCCCGTGAGTACCGGAAGTGACGGTTGACAAAATAAAACCCGTTAAACACATCTTCAATCAATTGTCTATCATTCATAAAAGTTTCGTGTCTCAATCGCTTGCAGTGACTGAAATCTCGCGGGTGTAAAATTTGAAAAAAGGATAGGTACCTAAGATATTTGAAATATCTCACCGAAAGAAGAATATGTTTGCTTATTAACATTGTACAGTTTACATATATAAAATCGTGTACTGACATATTCATTCCATGTAAAATGAATAAAATAAGGAAAAAACAAATTTTTAAGTGCGACGAATCAAACAAAATAATGTAAACACAGATACATACTGATGCTATTATCCAACAAAGTTTAGTTGTTCAAGTGGTCACCGTTTTTTAGATCTCGTGGAGTCATTTTTTTTGTCTTTTGACAGGAAACGAACTAACGCAAATGCTCAGTGAAAATGAAAGCTAGTATTTCTTGAACATTGCACAACTGTACTCTATTGTTTATCAATTTTACTAAAATTGTCAAAGAAAAACAGTTAAACTTTCAAACAGCTTGATTCGTTTGAACCCTTCCGGTGAGGACCGGAAGAGACGGTTAACAAAATGAAAGCGGTTAAACGCATTTTCTGTCAAATGTCTATCATCTTTGTAAGTTTCGTGTATTGATCACTTGACTTTCTGAGATCTCGTGGGTAAAACATTTATTTAAATAAGGATATCTGAGAAATTTGAAATATCTCACCGGAAGTAGAATTGTTTTGTTTATTTAACATTGGATAGATGACATAAGTAAGGATTTATACTTATACTTCAATTCTATATGAAATAAATTAAATGCAAAAAAAAATTAATAATTTTTGAAGTGCTTCCGCTGACGAGCGGAAGTTATGACAAACAAACCAAAATAGTTTAAAAACATCTACAACTATAGGTCTATAATCCTACAAAGTCCTAATCATTTTTAAGATATCAATGTCCCAAGCTTTGCAGGACAGGAAACGGACGACAGGAAATGAACTTTGGAAAAAAGAAAAAAAATTCTCGATATATAATTTTTTTCCTATCACTCCTGAAAATTTCAAGAAAATTCATAGAGCCATCCCTGAGAAATGTTGCAGGAAAAAAGGGGGAACATAATTCGTACTCAATTTTCGAGCCACAATGAGCTTTTAAGAATGGCACCACTATTGCAAATAAAAAAACAATAGGCAAAACATCAGACTGTGGTGTACCTATCCTGAAAATTTCATATTATCATCTCTGATAGTTTCAAGATCAAGCTTGTACAAAATGGGTCGTAAAAGTTACAAAATCCGCGATAAATCGGTACCGGAATAGACGACGGCAAAACTATTAAAAACAAAATAAAAAAAGTATTAAAAACAAAATAAATTCATATCACTTTCCATCATCTGTAAAAGAAAAATGGTTCAAATCGGATGAATAGTTTCCGAGAAATCGCGAGCACAAAATTTGTGGAAAAAATAAAAACAACTGGGTCTTCCGTTAATGTCGAGAGTAAAGCTAATTGTTCCTGTAAGAAGGAGATTTCTTAAACCAATAACAAAAGTAACATAATTATCAAAAAGATAAAAAAAAATCGAATTATTCTTGATACGACTTACCAAAGTCCGAATGATTCTGAGTACGTATTAACAAAAACTTTTTCAATTTTAAGAACGACTTAACAAAAAATATCCGAATGTGTTATAGTACGACTTAACAAATATCGAACTATTTTTGGTTAATTTCATTATGAACTTTGCCCTATTTTTTAAACCTAGAATGCGAAAAAATCAATTTTAAAACCCCAATATCTCTGTAATGCATCGTCCGATTTTAAAACGGATTTCAGCTTTAAATTAAAGGTCATATGAAACGATATCCTGACCATATTGAGTTATATACGGGAATGAGTTCATAAGTACCTATTTAATAAGACTGACATTGTTTTTTGGATATTTTATGCAAAATGTGAGCGCCACAGTCGATCAAAATTACTTAATCGGGAAAAGGAACATTGACTTACGCGGCTTACCTCCCTTGCTTATGACGTCAGTAAGACCCAATCGCCTTATAAAGCTATGTTGTGAATACAAATATCCATGTCATTTTGCAGCATTTTAAAAGAAAAAAAATACTATTTTATATAAAAACTTGCATAATTATACAATAATCAACCACGTCAGTATTTTTTCTCTCAAGAAATGAAATCGTGTGCGTTTTTATTTACATGTAATAGCGTGTACATAATGATATTCAGTTTCGAGACTGCAGGGAGAATAAATGATTTTCTTCATAGATCCACATGCAAGTATAATATAATTTTAATATAAGCATATTTATATGTTTTATTTTGATCTTTTTAATGAAATTGACAATTTCAATAATAAGTCTGATCGTTTTTTCCCATTTGCACGTTCATGCAATTCATTAAGATTTTTTTTCTAAACAACTTGTAGGCCTCATTGTGCCTCATTCGCTTCACGATTATATTGTTTGTTTCACTTTCAAATTCACAAATATGTTACCATTTAATTATTTTTAGTCTAATAAAAATTTCTTCAAATGTTTTGTTTTTGAAACGTGTACTTGAATGTGCGGTGTTTTGATTTTAAAACGTGTATGTGCGGTGTTTACCCACAGATCCCTTTTATCTCACTTTCTTCCGCAATGTTTTCTTTCGTTTTTTTATCATTATTGATGCTTGTTCTTAATAAAATCTGTTGATTATCTTCACATTCGTTCACAACTATTTTTATCAAACAACTGATTTATTTTACCGATACATTTCAAAATCCTAAAATGCCATATTTCCGCGATCTAATTTAATAAAACGTTAATACACGTGTACACAAAGTATTTTCTAAAGATATTGCTACATGTATATATCAATAAGTCAGAAATTTATATTATTTCGAAATAAAATTTAAGAATAATTTTGCGGCATTTTATAGCAGCTCTTAAATACAAACTATGTACACAATGCCTCAAACATTTTCATTGGCCTGCCTTATATACTTTTTTATGTGACAAAATAAATCAAATCAATTTAAATGCTTTAATTCCCTTTAAATGTAGCTCAATCATTATACGTACCGAAGAAGAAAATGATGTTTCTATTTCAAAAGGATAAGGCTAATTCATTAATCAGCTGTAAATGTTGGAGCATTTCTTTCGTTAAATTTCCACTCCAGTACGGGATCTTCATCATGATTTTACTTTTATGAGAAGCTGATATTAGATTTATTCATTAACGACCAATTAAAACTAAGTCATCTGTAGGCTACTACGAAATCAAATGATCTCATTTGAAAAGAAAGACACGTTCATATATGCAAAAATTACTAAAATTTAATCGATAAACTACTGTAAAATTACACTAGTTTTGATGCATTGTTTACATGGGTGGGTCTTTGTGACGTCATAAATCCACAAAATCAAGAACGATAAGCGGGCAAGAATTTTTTCAGGTGCTCAGTTTTCACGGTTATTTCTCAGTAATGCAAAGGCAAAAAAATCTTACATCATGTATTTTAACATTTGTTTATACCAAGCTTTATATTCATGAAAGAAAATCATAGTGTTAAAAATCGTTTCATATGACCTTTAAGCTTATTTTTTTTCGTTTTTGGTTTATATGATTAATAACAAAATTTCGCTCAAAAAACGGTTATTATCAAAAGACGTTGTAGCCCTCCTGGCCCCTTACAGACTGTGTTCAAAAACAAGTCTTTAAACATAGCAGCCACATTTTCTTGATATCAAACCAAAGAGCTTGCAAATATAAATATATTTTGTTCAACAAGTATTCACGAATTGTTGACCGTTCTAGAGATATCCGAACAACTGTGTTTTAGGGGCCGACCCTTCAACTACTTACCGGAGCCACCAACAATTTTTTAGGTATAATATTATTAAGAACATTATTCTAAGCAACTTTTCTTCTACAATGCTTATTAAAATATTTTGCCTTTTCTAGATATCAATGTTCAGAGTTTTAGACTTCTGGCCCCTTAAAACCACTAATTACGTAACATATGACTTAAGTATGGTACTGTATAGATAAACAGTTGTGCAATAAATAATTTCACTTCTATAATTAATTACAAGTTGTTTTTCAGTAAAGAGTTATTATTAAAAGACTTAAGTGCCTTCTTGGCCCCTTATTTGAGGATCCATCCCCTTTTTCTTGATATTAAATAATAGGTCTCGTAAATATAAACAAGTGTTCAGGAATTATTGACCGTTCTAAAGATATCTGAACAACTGTGTATAAGGGGCCGACCCTTCAACTCCTTACCGGGACAGCCAATACATTTTTTTAAGATAGCATATTGTTGAGAACATTGTTCTAAGGATTTTTCGTTTTACAATGCTTTTCAAAATATTTTTCCTTTTCTAGATATTAACGATCAAAGTTTTGGACTTCTGGCCCCGTGAAACCCCTAATTACGTAACATTGAAACAACTTTTGCATTACATGTTTTAACAAAATATGTAAAACATCGAAAGGTATCACAGAAAATGTGCAAAAATCTCGTGGAAAAATTTGGTGCTAATTTACAGGTTTAGGTGAGCTTCAATGCCATGGACAATTTTTTATAATTGGAAGCAAGAGGGTACATCTACAGACTTTCATCAACAAACCCTGAAAATTGCAAGCTTCTATCTTGATTAGTTTCGGAGAAGATGCGTGGACAAATTTACCCTTAAAAATTTACAAAATCGTCTATATCTGAAACTGGATGTGACGTCATCATTTGAAAATTTAATAATATGTAGCGACGATGATGTTATATCATTTCTGAAAATCTCGTGCAAATCAGTTGAGCAGTTTTAGAGAAATAACCCTCCTAAAAAAAGTCAGAACAATAAAAAAAGAATAACTAAAGCAAAGCTTGTTGCAGAGCGACGAGTGTGTCTTCCGTTAATGTCGAAAGTAAAGCTAGACGTTCCTCTAAGAAGCAGGGTTCTTTAACTAATAAACATAAGTAACTAAAACAAAAAGATAAAAAAAAAAATGATTCTTGGTTCGAGTTAAAAAAAATCCGAAGTATTTTGAGAACGAATTAACAAACATCTTTTCGAGTTTAAGAACGACTTAGCAAATAAAAATTCGAATGTGTTTAAGTATGATTAACAGTTATCGAATTATTTTATGTACGATTTAATTTAACTTTGAACATGACACTATTTTCTTAACCAAGAACGCGGAATCAAAATTTCCGGAGAAATCAATTTTTAAACCCAAATATCTCTGTAGTGCATCGTCCGATTTTAAATATCTTAATCATTAATATCAAATTATCGCTCAGGAAAGAATTATTATAAAAAGACTGTGTAGCCCTCTTGGCCTCTAATTTGAGGGTCAGCCCCTTTTTCTTGATATCAAATAAAAGGTCTCGCAAATATTAACATATTTTGTTCAACAATGGTTCACAAATTGTGAACCGTTTCTGAGATATCTGACAACTGTGGTTTAGGGATCGGTCCTTTAATTCCTTACCGGGGCCACCAACAACACAATTTTAGATATCATATTGTTAAAAACATTATTCTGAGCATTTTTTTGTTTTTAATTGCTTTCAAAATATTTCTCCTTTTTCGGATATTAATGATCAAGTTTTGAATTTCTGGCCCCTTAAAACCCCTTTACGTAATATATGACATAAGTATGGTACTGTATAGGTAAACAGCTTTACAATGGACATTTGTGCTTCTATAATTGATAACAAATTATTTTTCAGTAAGGAGTTAGTGTAAGAAGACTTTAGAGCCCTCTTGGCCCCTATCTTAAGGGCCTTTTTCTTGATATCAAATGAAAGGTCTTGCAAATATAAACATATTTTGTTCAACAAGTGTACACGAATTGTTAATCATTCTCGAGATATCTGAACAAATGTGTTTTAGGGATCGACCCATCAACTCCTTAATGGGGCCGTCAACAAAACAAATTAGCATAATGTACAAAACATTATTTTGAGCAAATTTTGCTCTATATTGCTTTTCAAAATATTTCTCCTTTTTCAGATATTAATGATCAAAGTTTTTTAACTTTTGGCCCCTTGAAACCCATAATTACGTAATATATGACTTAGATATTGTACTGTATAGATAAACAGCTCTACAATAAACATTTTTACTTCTACAATTGATAACAAATTATTGTTCAGTTAAGAGTTATTGTAAGAAGATTTAGAGCCCTCTTGGCCCCTAATTTTAGGAGCCATGCCCTTTTCCTTGATATCAAATGAAAACCCGTGCAAACTGAAACAACGTTTTCCTTACATGTTTTCACAAAATATTTATACGTCAAAAGATATTACAGAAAATGTGTAAAAATTTCCTGAAAAAAATGGTGCTACTTTTCAGGTTCAGGTGAGCTACGATGCTTTTAGCAATTTTCATAATTGGTAGCATGGGGGTACATCTACAGACATTCATCTACAAACCCTGAACATTTCAAGCTTCTATCTCGATTAATTTGGAGAGATGCGTGGACAAAATGACTCTTAAAAATTAGCAAAATCGTCAATATCTGAAAACGGAAGTGACGTCTTCATTTGACAATTTTATAAAATGTAGTGCCGATCATTCTCTATCAGTCCTGAAACTTTTGTGCAAATCGGTTGAATAGTTTTTGAGAAATAGCGCTCCACATAATTCAGAAAAAGAAAAAAAAAAGAATAACTAGATCTCGTTACGAGTTGTTTTATATGATACAATGAAATATCGATACTCTCTGCCAAATTTTAGATCATGTTGAAACTAGGTTTTTTGTCTCGGGACCGGAAAGGGGCGAAAGGAAGTGATAAATGACAATAAAAGCTAGTGTTTCTTGTACATTTGCCTAGTGTACTATTTATCAGTCTAGAAGAAACACCCAAGAAAGTACAATGTATATTGAGCTTGTTAAAAACAGAATTGTTTGAACTCTTCCGGTGAGTACCTGAAGTGATGGGTGACAAAACAAACCCGTTAAACACATCCTCAATCAATTGCCTATCATCTATAAATTGTTTGTGTTTCAATCATTTACAGCGACTAAAAAGGTATCAAATTTGTAAAAAGGAAAGCTAACTTAGATACTTAATTACTTATTATATCTCACCGGAAGTAGAATGTGTTTGCTTATATATCATTGTATAGTTAACATATATAAGATTTTATGCTGATATATTCATCCCATGTAAAATAAATAAAATAAGGAAAAATAACAATTTTTAAGTGCTTCTGATGATGTTAGGAAGTTACGACAAATCAAACAAAATAATTTTAAACACAGATACATTCTAAGGGCTATCATCCCTTAAAGTTCGGTTGTTCATGTCGTCACCTATTTTGAGCTCTCATCGAGTCAATGGGTTTTTTTTGTCTCTGGGCAGGTAACGGACAAACGGAAGTGCTTAGTGTAAACAAAAGTTAGCATATCTTGCACATTAGGCTACTGTACTTTATTGGTTATCAAGTTTACTTAAATTGTCAAAGAAAAACATTTAAACTTTTAAACAACTTGATTTGTTTGAACCCTTCCATTGAGGACCTGAAGTGACGGTCAACAAAATGAAAGCATTTAAACGCATTTTCTACCAAAAGTTTTGTGTTTTGATCACTTGCAGTTTTTGCGAAATCGGAGATAAACATTTGTTTTTAAAAACGTTGAGATATTTGAGATATCTCACCGGAAGTAGAATTTTTCTGTTTTTTTAACATCGGATTGATGACATATGTAAGTATTAATACTTATATTTCAATTCTACATGAAATGGGGTAAATGCCAAAAAAAAAAATTCGAAGTGCTTACGGTGACGACCGGAAGTTGTGACACACAAAACAAAATAGTTTAAAGACATTTACAAGTAAATATTTATAATACTACAAAGTCTCAATGCTCAAGTCCTAATCTTTTTGAGAGCTCGATGTCACCAGATTTTTGTCGCGGGACAGGAAACGGACAAAAGGAAGTTAAGTTTGGAAAAAATGAAATTTAAGTCCTCGAGATATAATTTTTCTCCATCACTCCTGAAAATTTTAAGAAAATCTATCGCGTCATCATTAAGAATCTGGTGGACTAAAAAAGGAGCAAAAATTTGTACCCAATTTTCGAGTCATCGTGAGCTTTAAAGAACGGCGCCACTGGCGTAAAACAAAAACAATAGGCATAACTTCGGACCATTGTCTACCTATCCTTAAAATTTCATAATCATATCTCTGATAGTTTTTTATAAGAAGCGTGCACAAAATGGGTCGTAAAAGTAACAAAATCACCGATAAATCGGTACCGGAAGTGACGACGGCAAAAATATTAAAAACAAAATACATTCAGATCATGTTTACGATTGACAATATCCTTTTAAATGCTTAACGAAGTATTTTGTTTATTCACATACAGCACATTAAAGATTTAAGATTTTAGTTCCCTAAAATCCCTAATTACGTCATCAATGGGTGTGTCAATGAGTTTTACAAACTGATAATGTAACGATCAACAACTTTGCTTCCATAATGCATTACAAAATCTTGTTTTTAAGGTATGTGTAAGAGACTTCACGAGTGTCTTGGTCCCCTAATTTAAGAGGCCAGCCCCTTTTTCTTGGGTTCATACGAAAGGTCTAACAAATACATTTTTTGTTCTTACACCTATCTAAAATTGTTGTTCGTTTTTTACATACAAATGATTGAATATTTGAGGGACTAGCCCTTTATACCCTTAATGGGGATATACGTTGGTGTTTTGAATAGTGGAATCGATCAATATCAGCAATACAGGCATTTTGTTTTTTACAATGCTTAACGAAATATGTCTTCTTCTCTAGATAAATTGCGTCAAAGTTTAAGTACACTGGCCCCGAAAATCCCTTATTACGTTATGGGCGAGGCAATGATTGTTTCTGATAGATATACTTTGTTTCTATAGTGCATTACAATTTTGTATATCGTTTTTAAGTTATTTGTAATAGAGTTTACGAGTGTTTTGGTCCCTAATTAAGGGGCCAGTCCCTTTTTCTTGATTTCTTTGAAAAGGTCTTAAGAATACTAATATATGTTGTTCTTACACCCATCTAAAATCTTCATTCATTTTTGAGATACAAATGATTGAATATTTTAGGGGCCAGCACTCTAGATCCATAATTCGGTCAGATATTGGTGATTTCAATAGTGGAATCGATTAGAATCATAAATGCAAACATTATCTTTTCTACAATGCTTAACAAAATATGTCTCCTTCCCTACATATATTCCGTCAAAATTTAAGTACTTTGGCCCCTAAAAATCCTAAATTATGTAATAAATGGGCGTGACAATCATTTTTCTGATAGATATTGATACGATTAACATCTTTGCTTCTATAATGTATTACAATATCTTTATCGTTTTTAAGTAATTTGTAATAGAGTTTACGAGTGTTTTGGTCCCTACTTAAAGGGGCCAGCCCCTTTTTCTTGATTTCCTTCAGAAGGTGAATACTAACATACTAACATTTTTTGTTCTTACACCCATCTAAAATTATTGTTCATTTTTGAGATACAAATGATTGAATATTTTAGGTGCCAGCTCCCTAGAACCTTAATGGGGACAGGCATTGGTGTTTTGATTAGTGGAATCCATTAGAATCATCAATGCAAACATTTTCTCTTCTACAATGCTTAACAAAATATGTCTCCTTCTCTAGAAAAACTGTCGCAGATTATGGAATGAGACTTGAAAATCTTCTACAGACATGTATTGACAGAGGAACATTCAACTCTGATTCAAGAAATGAAATGCTGAGAACAAAGCTATGGTGAGGACTTAGTGACATAGACTTAAGAAACGCGAGCCGTTACAAGTATGACACCATAGGAGATTTTGAAGAGTTGCGAAGGGAACTACGTACTATCGAGTTAGATTTGAGAACATCCGCCTCTGCTTCCGGTACTGCCACAGGTAACAAAAAGCAGTCGCAAATATCCCAAATAAGTATATCGGATACTGATTCTTCTTTAAATACTATACTTAAGAAACTTGAGGATATGGACAAAAGGATGATTGAAGTGGAGAAAGAGGTTAAAAGGTCAAGAGGCAATACCCGACCTTTGACCCAGAATGAATCTAATGGTCAATCGGGACCAAGGTCATATACCAATACAGAGAATCGTGGTCGGAATTTTAGATCATTTGGTAGAGGACGATTTAGAAACAATACACAGCGAGGCAATTATTACAGAGGTTATAGACAATATAGACGCCCCGATGAGGATTTAAACGGTTAGAAGCTACTAATGAGGGACAGCTTGGGAGCTTCACAGAGGGAAATTGTCCCGTTAATGTAAATATTAGCAATGATGCTACGGATAAACAGTGTGAGAGATGTGGTCAATCTGGTCATCCTGATTGGAAGTGCAGGGTCAGATTAGATCATTCCAAGAGATTTGATTATGATATACAACCTTTTTATGAAAGAAAGAGAAACCCAACACAGATATCAACGCTCGTTGACTCATCAAACGAGGCTCAAGTGTACATTCAGGGTATCCCCACCCAGTCTTTAATTGATACTGGCTCAGCAGTTTCAACGGTCAGCAGAGAGTTTTATGAGACTCATTTGTCTGACATTCCATTACAGTCAGTTGACAAGTTGCTAACACTTGAGTGTGCAGATGGCACAGTGTTGCCTTATCATGGTTTCATCGTATGCGAGCTGCAGATTGATGGCATTTCCGATAAACCAGAAACATATACATGTTTGTTTCTTGTAGTGATCAAACCAATTATCATGAAACAGTGCCCGTTTTAATTGGAACAAATATTTTGTCGACACTGTTGAATGATACTAAGGAGAGGTATTGGGTGAGATTTTTACAAAGAGCTAAATTACATACCCCTTGGTATCTTGCATTTCGATGCCTTGTGTTGAGAGAAAAGGAGATTGCTCATCGTAATAATGTTCTAGCCCGAATAAGGTCTGCAGAACAGGACAGAATCACAATATCTCCAAACTCCGATATAACGATCAATGGTTACATGTGTGATACCATACCATATCATCCAGTATGTGGAATGCTTACACCGACCATGAACTCAAAAATACCAAATGATCTAGATATAGAGCCTATCTTGGTCACGTATGATACAAAGGCGAGAGATGTGGTACCTGTGCGTATTAACAATATCACCACTGACACAGTCACAGTGAACCCGCATTCACTGCTTTGCGAAATTCAGTATGTCACTGTGCAGAATTTCCCTGTAAACTCAGTTATTGCAGATACATCAAATGTACTTTCGGAGATTGACTTACCTAAGGATGGACTTGATAAGGAGCAGCAGCAAAAAGTGCATAGGTTGCTTACCGAGTTTGAATCACTGTTCTCTAAAGGAGACGATGATATTGGTTACTGTTGTCCATTTGTTGAGCACCGCATAGAGTTATCTGACGAAACACCATTTAAGCAACGTTTCCGTAGAATTCCGCCATCTATGATGGATGAGGTTAAGAAACACATTGAGCAACAACTTGCTGCTGGAATTATACGAAGGTCGCATTCGCCTTTTACAACTAATGTTGTGCTCGTCCGAAAGAAAAATGGTCAACTTCGTATATGTATTGATTATAGACACTTAAACAGTAAGACCAAAAAGGATAATTATGCTCTACCTCGCATAGACGAAATTTTAGATTCGTTAGCAGGGAATGTGTGGTTCTCCGTATTAGATATGAAATCTGGATATTACCAAATTCCCATTGCCGAAGAGCACAAAGAAAGGACATCCTTTATGGTTGGATCTTTGGGGTTTTTCGAGCACAACAGAATGGTCATGGGCCTGGTAAATGCGCCAGCCACATACCAGAGGTTGATGGAGGAGTGTTTAGGGGACTTTCTTCATCGAATCTGCTTTATTTACTTAGACGATGCCATTGTTTTTGTGGGAGACAACTTCGATAAGCACGTAGACAGATTACGGATGGTGTTTCAGAGATTGCAGAATTGTGGTATCAAACGATCCCCTAGCAAGTGCTCTCTCTTCAAACGGCGAGTTAAGTATGTTGGCCATGTTGTGTCTGCAGAAAGAATAGAACCAGACGATGACAAAATTAGTAAGGTCAAAAATTGGCAAACGCCCTCAAACTCAGAGGATGTCCGTAGATTTCTTGGTTTTGTTGGTTATTATCGGAAATTTGTTATGAATTTTTACAAAATAGCTCGACCCCTTACGAGTCTAATTCCAACAACCACAAAATCCAAGAAAAAACACATAAGAAGAAAACAAAGTTTCCTGACTGGAATTGGGGCAAGGAGCAAGATAGCTGCAGAATTGTAGCTCTCTGGGAAAAAAAATATTGACAGACCGGAGAGCTACCGGTGGCCCACCCATTAAAAAAATTGTATATTTATTGCGCAGAAAAACGTGCGCTAGTTTTCGACTGATTTACCTTATTTATACGCAAATTCTGTGAAAACAGTTAGTACCATTAAATTCTTCATGCAATTTACTACTGATATCGTCTGTTCACTTGCCTCGGATAGTCTTTTAAACACCATCACCAGTCCCGTAAATTCATGTGGTGCACTTTGTTTACATGTAAAAATGGCGACTCTCGATCTCGATGTAAATTCAACATACTTGATTTTCCGAGGTCGGTAGCGTGTTTCGATGAAAGTCTGAGGCAAATAAATAGGCGATATTAGTAGTAAATTGCATGAAGAATTTAATGGTACTAACTGTTTTCACAGAATTTGCGTATACGTTTTTCTGCGCAATAAATATATAATTTTTTCAATGGGTGGCCCTGTAGCTCTCCGGTCTGTCAATTTTTTTTCCCCGGAGAGCTACAGTTCTGCAGCTAGGAGCAAGATGAGGCATTCAACATTCTGAAAGAGCGTTTATCATCCCCGCCTATTTTATCTTATCCAGATTTTGATTTGCCGTTTGAGGTGCATACCGATGCAAGCTCGACAGGCCTTGGGGCTGTACTGTACTAAAACAGGACGGTAAGGACCGTGTAATTGCCTATTACTATTATGCGTGGGTTGAATTGTTCTGAAATCAATTACTTTGCACATACGTTAGAGTTTTTATCTCTAAAATGGACAGTTAGAGAAAAGTTTCAAGATTATCTGTATGGTAAGAAATTCACGGTTGTCACCGATAACAGTTCTTTAACGTATGTATTAACGTCAGCCAAATTGGATGGTACAGGGCATCGCTGGGTAGCAGCATTAGCAGCATTTGATTTTGAAATTCACTACCGCCCTGGGCGCAACAATGCAGATGCAGATTCGCTGTCCAGACTTCCAGAATCGCAACAGCAAGACCGCATTCCAATTTCCTTAGACAGCGTTAAGACGATTGCCAGTATTTCTATGGTACAGACTCCGTCACCTTTGGTTGAAAGTCTCTCAATCGACAGTGATGCGCTTCAACCTTTGGTGCAATAACCATGTCAGCAGATAAACCAGTTTGACGTTGAAAGAGAGCAGCGACAAGATCCGTTAATCAAGGAATGGATATACTTCGTGGAGAACGACAAATGTCCAGAACAGCACGAGTTACCAGATATTCAAGAGTTGCGCATTTTTAGGAAGAACTTCAGCAGATTTAGAATAAGAGAAGGTAAGTTATTTAGAATTATTCAGACAGAGTTTGGAGTTGTACACCAGCTAGTAGTACGTACCTCCTAGTCTAGTAAACGAGGTTTTAAGGCTATCACACAACAGCATCGGTCATCCGGGTAGCATTTATTAGAGAACGTTTCTTCTGGTATGGGATGTTTAGAGATGCTGATGAGTGGATTAAGGGTTGTAAGAATTGTATATTAAGAAAGTCACCTACCAACATTAGGGCACCCTTAATTAGTATTGAAACCTCAGAAGCATTAGAGCTAGTTTGTTTAGACTACCTTTCTTTAGAAACGTCAAAAGGGGGTTACCAGAATATTTTGGTCATTACCGACAACTTCACGCGCTATGCTGTTGCTGTGCCAACTCGTAACCAGACAGCAAAAACTACTGCTGAGGCATTTTTCAATAATTTTGTTGTACATTATGGGCTTCCGAAAAGGATACACTCCGATCAAGGAGCAAACTTTGAATCCAAAATAATCAAGGAGCTTTGTAGTCTCTGCGGTATTGCACGATCCAGAACGACTCCCTATCACCCTATGTGGAACGGTCTAACTGAAAGGTTTAATCGCACTCTTCTCCAAATCGCAGTACAGTTAAGGCGGTCAATAAAAATATGGGCAAATTTTTGTGATGAAAACACGTATACTTTAGTTAAACTGGCATGTCCTTTTTAAAATCAATAACAGTCACTTAAATGCAATATATTTCTAAAATATATATATAACAGTACAATATTTTATGTTCATAGTGGTCAAGTGATATGGCAGTCGCATGGTACAAGCAGATGTATTTGTGGTTTTGAGGTCATTTAAAAAATTCAATATTGCAAGGGCATAATCATGTCAAAATTCACAACTGAATTATGAAATAACTTGATGTTATATCGTAGATTTTGAAAAACGGTGCGAACTTTTTAAGAAAAGAATATTTGTTAGTAGAAACCGTAATTTATAATGCATATGTTGAATAATTTTGAAGGTCACAGGGTTAATTTCATTAAAAAATAATTAATATGTAAGATTTTACAAGGATCGTAGAAGTTTTTAAGTTACATAGCATATTTCAAATTCACATGTAAAAGTTTGTCGGGATCAGGTAAGTGTATGCCCTTGCAATTAAGTGATTTATTTAGGTACTCAGATTTTAGATATACGATATTTTATACAAAACCGAGGTGGCTTCTTTATACGATGCATACTTTTAACAAAATGAAAATAAGACTATATAGGTAGCATTCTACTACTAATAATTTTAAACAAAATATTCATTTATACTTTTCCGTTAATGTATGACATTTATTTTTCTTCGCTATAAAACTGCACGATAGCCTTCAATGATTTAACTTAATGCGTCATTTTGAAGCATATGACGTCATATTTTGTAGTACAGCGAGAACGACATCTCGCTTATTTTTCAGTGTGTACGATATAACGGACATCAAAATTGTAAGTAATAGCATTTGTTGTTTTTAATTAAAAGATTAGTATAAAATAATTATACTAATAAATAGATTAATAAGTACTTTCGAGGTTTGTAATATACTGTGATGTCATAATGCACATTTCCCGTACTTTTTGTCTGAACGGAGTTTATTGACAGCCTTAACTGTGCTGCGATGCTAGGAACTTTTACGACAGAGCAAAAACTTAACTGGAAAAAATATGTCGGCCCGATGGTTCACGCCTATAACTCGTTGCGACAGGAAACCACTGGTCAGGCACCATATTTCCTAATGTTTGGACGACAGCCGAGATTACCTGTTGACATAGCGTTTGAACTTGATCAGGAAATCACCAAACAACCTATGACAACTTATGTTGCAGAAATGAAGGAAAGGCTGCAGAAAGCTTATGATTTAGCTTCAAACGCAACTAAAGAAGCTCAGCTTTTGAAGGAAAGCACAAGTTGGCAAATCGGTGGGAGGAAGAACCTTATGTTGTTTTAGATCGACCAAATCCAGACATACCAGTATATGTTGTTCGTAAAGAGAATGGTGAAGGACGCAAGCGTACTTTACACAGAAATCTTCTGCTCCCTATAGGTACACTTAACCTGAGCGATAGTTTAGATCAAACTGTCACTAGTAAGAAACCTACACCAGCTCCAAGAAGGAAAAAGAACTCTGATCAGAGAGCAACGGCAGCAGTAGCTCCAGAATCAAGGAGTGAAGAGACTGATGATTCATCCGACGATGAATTATTATGCCGTAAAGGTGTGCCTGGGCCACTGAAACCGTCACAAGATCACAGTAATGATTCAAGTGACGAGTATGTGAGAGGAGCTGATGATGAGGATGATGATGAGGATGATGATGAGGATGATCTTAGTATAGAGCTATAGCAGATCGAACAACATGAAGATGATAATACCGGTGTTGTATAGCAGTTTTCCCCCCGTAGTAGCTCCCCCCCCCCGGAAAACCTACTATATAGTAGCCTTTCCCCCCGGGGGGAAAAGCTACTATATAGTAGCTTTTCACCCATAGTAGGGTTTCTCCCGCACGTTTTTGGTTCAGATTTTATAAAAAATATTTATGGAAATCCAGTAAGGATTAAAATCAATGTTTCTACACTCCCATGTTGCATACATGTATATCTGCATTCATCTGTACAGGTTAAGTTTCGTTTTGCCGATTTATTATCTTTATAGACGATGCTGAAAGTTGAACATGTGTGTAATGGAATCACACATAGAACTTAATTTAGGTAATTTATTTTAAAAAGTTTTACAAGTTATACACTTATATTCACAATTCTGTGTTCTGAAAGAATGTTTTAAGAATTTCTTGATAAATCTATCAAACTGTTTGTCTGTTTGTGAAAATTTCATTCAAGCTAAACCTCTGTTTTAGAGAAATTTTGTTTCCGATGTTTCAGAGCCCGATTTTTAAAATCCTATTATAATATTTATAGTGCATGTTCTTTAGGGTCCAATGTCTCATAAACTAGAGATGACCATATCACCATATTTTTATAGTGGCAAAGGTTTACCACTTGAAGATGACTCTGAAAATTTCAGCCCTCAGGTTAGGGGCCCTTAATGTTTCAGGGCCCGATGTTAATGATTGAATAGTGTTCTATGAGTGGTGACCCGAATCTCAAATTCTAGAGATGACCAATTAACCATATTTTCACAGTGATAGTGGTATACCACTAGTAGATGACACCGGAAATTTAAGCCCCCATGCAGGGTAGGAGCCTTTGTTGTTTTCGAGCCCGATTGTTTGAAATCCAATTATAAAGAATATGTATTTTTAGGGCCCCATATCTCATAAACTATAGATGACCACATGAACATATTTTTACGGTCATTTAAAAGTAAAACCACCATTTAAAAATACACAACCACTCATATATTTCTTTATCAAAATGATTGAAAATTACGTTTAATTTTGCTGCTTTTTTTTTTAATTTACAAACAAAATTTTTTAAAAAGGTACGCGGGTAAACTTCATTATTCTTCAAAACATTTAATCAATTCATAAGATGACTAATGATATAATAAATAATTAGATAAATAAATCAATGAACGTTTATTCATAAAAGGAGAAACCGAAAATCAAAAATAAATAACCAACCTAAGCGCATATACGACTTTTTTACTTGTTGGTTGATTAGAAAAACAAGCTTATATTTAAAAAAAAAAAGTCAGCTCATCACAATATATGTGTTAATTGTTTTTTGAGGCTTTTTTTGTTTTGTATTTTTAATTACCCTTGTTTAATTGTTCGAAGAAATAATATGGTACACAAGTAAATCTTTTACAAAAATATGAAACAAATAGTATAAATTTTTAGGTAATGGAATGGTACATCTTGATTTATATGACATCGTTTTCAAAATTGTATATTTATAAATCACGTTGCAAACTTAAAAGTGGAAAAATTAGCAAATAGTGAGTGACAATATAAACATAAAGTAAGTTCAGGATCCATTTCACATTTCCCAAAGTAACCAGCAAAGATACCGACATTGTTCTGGTTGTGAAGGCATTTCATTGTTTTTTAAAATGTTTAAATCATAATATCTCGCGTTTCGTAGAAATGTGCTTAAAAATATGAATATGCGTAACTTTAAAACGAAATGGTAAACACTAACTTCACATATGCTTTTAATACATAATTAAAATACCCCTTACCCATGATTTAGAACCCCATCAATCAGAGTAAAACTAAAACATTTCAGTTTCTCATCATATCATTGCATCCTGTCTCCTGTTTGATATTTAGCAGAAGAAATATATATTTGTTTTTAAGATCTTCAATTCTAACGGTATTAATTTAAAATTGATAACCTTTTGGACGAAGGGAGTAATACATTTCCACTTTTTATTCCCTTCCTCTACAAAATTATGTCAAGATTGGTCAGTTAGTTCCCTGGGAGAAGCTTATACATTGATGGTAATACATTGGAAAATTAAATTTCCAAACCAGCGTATTTTCATTCAAATGTGTTCTCGCGTGTTCATAACGTCGAAGTCAAAACTGTAGATAAGCATCGATTAGATGAAAAAGATTCGAGGTATTCCGAGATCCGTGTAAAAGGTGTTCCAAAAAGGGGTGAGAACAGGTGAAATAAACGATGATGACACATGCATGTTATGAAGGCGCATGCCTTAGTTCATATTTGGGGTTGAAAAACCATGTATTTTATTCTATGTATTAATAAATGCCAAAATTATCCTTTTTTGTGAGAAATTAATATCATATCAGTTATTGCAAATTATTGTCACGAGTGGTCCGCAATAAACATGGCCGGAAAGTAAAAATGGGGGAAAATCCACTATATAGTAGGTTTTCCGTGGGGGTAATCTGGCTATAAAAAGGGGGGAAGCCCACTATATAGTCAGCTTTCCGTGGGGGAACAACTGCTATATAGCCATATTTCCGGGGGGAAGAACTGCTATATAGCCATTTTTCCGGGGGGAAAGATGGCTAGGGGGAAAAGGCACTATATAACACCGGAAAAATCAGGGAGTCATATGAAAATGGAAACAGTGGACTGCGGAAATCATCTCGTCCACGTAAGCAACCCAAATGGATGAGAGAAGGTGAGTTTGTTGTTAACATGGTTTGTAGGGCCATGATGAATGCTGTACTAGATAAATCATAGTTTTTTTTTTTAATTTTTAATTTCTTAATTGTGTTTAACTCAGGTTTACATATGCTCTAGTATAATGACGAGGACGTCATTTCTCGTGGAGGGGGCATATGTGATAGTGTTGAATTTCGTAAATATTATTTTATGCATTTTTTATTTCAGCTTTACAAATTAACGTTTATCATTACAATAATAAAATCATTCATATTAAAAAGTTGTGTTTTACGTGTTATCCCTTAAAGTTAAAAATAGCAAATGGTCAGTTCTATATTTAATTCTGGTTGTTGATTGGCTGGGAGAATTTTCGCGCGGTGCGCGGCAGGTAGTTTTCGAGTGAGGGCTAGTTTTTTGTCGAGCTCAGGAGAGGTGGACATTATATGTCTGAGATTATATGTCTTCTAAATACGACTTCTGACATGACCTCATACTGATCCTGACTTGATTAACAGCGTTTGTCTTAATTATTTGAAGTGGACCCTGATCCACAATCAGGTACTACAATATTTTGTTACCTAAATATATCTATAAATTGTTGTTATTATAGAGATGCATATATATGATACATCTCTAAATGTATAAATATATGATTTAGTAATGTTGCATACATGTATGTACGTATAGAAATTACATGAATGTAGTAATTGTTTATGTAAGAGCGATAACTCATATAATTATGAACATCGTGTAATTGTTGTGTATAAATTGTTTATATCATTATCATGTTGTGCATATTATAAGGCACACTCTCATTGTATATTACAGGGTTGTTCATTTTAATACAGAATATATATATATGAAAATCCGAACCATCAGTATTGTTATTCTTGGTACAACGCCCAATAGTAACGCTACTTCATAAACATTTTTATTCGTTCATTTATAGTATAACGTTACATGTGGCCGGAATACGGCGCTATGATCAAACATCCAACGTTTATGACGTCGTTTCTCTGTTTTGTAAAAAATGACATAAGGACCCTTTTCTCATGGGCGCAATCATATGTGGTGATGTTTTACGGTGGATAGAATCCTATCTCAATAACAGATATCAGCGAGCTGCGGTCTATTGGTCCTTGGACCAAAGCTCTATTGCATGTTTTCGAAACCCATGTGTGAGATCTGTCGAAGACATGGACTGTCTTTCCACATCTATGCTGACGATACCCAAGTTTATTGGTTATCAAGCCAAAAGCGACATGGAGCACAATAGCAGCTAGGTTGGAGGCATGTTTGTCTGAGATCAATGATTTGATGAAGACCAATATGCTAAAATTAAACCAGGATAAATCAGAGCTCATTATCCTCTCACCTTAAAACAAATATGATACTTATATATCATATTTCCAAACTGCACTATAAATTTTGATGGTCACTTAGGTCATTGAGGCATCATTTTGGTGTACTTTTCGATCGGTCTCTTGGTATGGAAGACCAGATATGTTTCATTTCAAAACAATGTTTTTAGCAACTTTGTAATACTAGTATTGGTCCTATTCGAAAATTTATTACTGAAAATGCCTTCAAAACCTTAGTGTGTTCACTCGTTACCTCTAGACTGTATTACGGAAATGCATTGTTGTATGAATTGAGCTATAGCTCCCTGTCAAGACTGCAGAGAATTCAAAATACAGCCGCCAGGATTATAACAAGGACAAAGAAGCATGATCATAACCCCTGTGCTTATGTCTCTTCGTTGGCTGCCAGTGGAATTTCGAATCCAGTATAAGTTATTTGTGACTGTTTTTAAGGCGCTTCACGGGACGTCACCATCATACATACATGTTCCTATGCGGACATTGCGGTCCGAAAATTCAAGATTTCTTGCCAAACCTAATGTCCGCACAAAACTATATGGTGATAGGTGGTTTGACATTAGTGCTGCTGTACTCTGGAACGGTCTCCCCGCAGAAGTAAGGCACGAACTGCATCTGTGCGGTTTTAAAAATTACTTAAGACTCATCTGTTTAAATTAGCTTTTTCATAATTGACACCATAATCCAATTTATTAATATCTGTGTACAGGACTCCTGATTCTATATTTTAAAGTAATTTAATTCTTATCACTGATTAATATATCTTAATCATGTTTTAAGCCTATTAATTGTCTAATTTAATCGTGTAATGTTATTGTACATCATTACTTCATGCATATCGCTTTAGAGTAATTTTTATTATATTTAGCACTATATACATTTTATGAAAATAATAATTATTATCATGTATCTGTGGTGTTCTGATAGGGCCACTTCGACCATAGCGCTTTCGCCATTAGGGCGAAGATGCCAGAGTGCGAAGTTGTGAAGTCGAAGGTGCGACGGCGAAGGAGCGAAAGTACGAAGATGCGACGGCGAAGCGCGAAGATGCAGTGGCGAAAGTGCGAGGGCGAAGGAGCGATGCTACTATCGGTCCTTCGCATTTGCAACTTTGCACTCTCGCCTTCGCACTTTCGCCTTCGTTTTTTTATTGCATTCAGCAAGTCTCATAGAATTTGATGCAGGCACCGTACTCGCCAAGGTTTTCCGATTAATCCATGCTATTATTGGTACGCATGCGCTAGCCCATCGTGCTTACTATGAATGTTTATAAATATTTTAATGTGTACATGTGACCTATACATGTATGTTTACCTGTGCTGAATATGCCTAATCATTTTATACTTCACATCAAATGTAATGTCCATCATAATGTGTATATATGCACTTCCAGGCTCCTGGCACTTACCAGCCGTCTGTTTACCGTGGATCAAACGAAGTAACATTCTAATTTCATTATGCGACACTCCTTGCTAATGCATGGATCTAGGGGGGGGGGGGTCTGCCCCCCGGAAAATTCAATATTAATAAATTCACGCAGTAAAAGGGGAGAGGGGGTCCGGACCCCATCCCCCCTGGATAATTAAATTTTATTAATTTAATTGAATAAAATTTCCAAAATATGCCTTGGAACCCTTTAAACGATAGATAGCTCCGCAATTATAAAAAGGCGAAAGCGCGAAGATGCGAAGCGAAAGTGCGAAGTTACAAAGGCGAAGGGGCGATAGTTGTATCGCTTCTTCGCCTTTGCACTTTTACACTTTCGCCATCGCATCAATATCTTCGCGCTTCGCCGTCGCACCTTCGCACATTTATCATCGCAATGCACTCTCGCATCTTCGCTTTATAGGCGAAAGTGCGAAGGTCGAAGTTGCCCGATCGGAACACCACATGTATCTCATTACAACGAGTGACAACACATTAAATTTATCTCGAGATACAAGACACTATAAAACAAAATTCTGTTTATTGGCGATGAAAGAGTAGACTCGATATTGTTCGTGAATTAGACTTGCATTGACGATTTTCCCCTACCACAAACTGTTGGGTATGCAAGTGCATCACCCAGAATGATGAAACCAAAATTATGAATAGTTTACTCCACTGTTAGGCATTAGTTAGCAGCCACTAACAGCAGCCATTACGCCAGTAAAAGTTAACCGCCAATAAGGAAAATCGTCAAAGTACTGAGTGTACTCGAACAGAAAATATATTTTACTTTATCAAGGCTTTTAGAAACAATCTTTTTCTTATTTTAATCGATCAGTGTTTATTTTCTATTTAATATTTACTTTAGTCAGGTACTCTTCACACATTTGCTCTAAAAGAATAAAGTATCTTCATGATCTCAAATACAACATTACAACAAATGTTTAGAATATCGAGAAAACAAAACTAACGGAAAGTGATTTTTAAAAAAAATCACTTTCCCCTAGAAATGTAAATAAGAAATATTCATATTCCTACCTGCCTCCTTAGTCGTTTTCCATGAAAATAGCTGGTTGTTTAGCTGTAAAATGGATTGTTCCTTTAATGATATAATAACGTATATCAATTTCTATCTTTCTTTTTGAGAAATTTAAGTTTAAAAATGATTTTGATCGGGATCGGTTTTGTTTTTTCTCAATAAAAATCGGTTCAATTTTTTTAAAGTTTTGCATTTTCGTTTTAATTTCTTTGTAAAATATCATTGTTTGACAAATGCTTTATGCGACTATTTGTTTTTCTTCAGATTTGTCTTTTAGAAATAAAAGAATAACAATTTTATTTATCAGAAATATTTTTTTCATTAAAAAATTAAAAACTTGACCAGACCATCTTTGGCATGTATTTATTAAAATTAATACAACGCATCAATTGAGACCAAAATTTTGCTATAAAATAATCTGTTTGAAGTCAAAACAATTTTTTTTCTAATCGAACCAAAAATATACAAACAATTCATATAAAATAATTAAAAGCCCATATTGGTCTTTTAAAAAAATTAATTCTATTAAAACATAAAATAAAATATCGGTGTTTCGAGGAACCTTAATTGCAATCGGGTTCGGTTCGAATTTAAATTGTTCATTTTTTCTTGAATTTCAGAGCTAACGTTTCGTTTCAATTTGTTGTTAAAATATGATTTTATAGCAATTGTTAAATGCGAATGAAAGTTGATTTGTAGATTTTATCTATAGGTTTAAAAAATGACGACAATTAACTATTTTCAGAAATATTTGTTTTATCAAAAATGTTTTCAAGTTAATTTTTTAATTTATCGTATAATAATGATTATTTTATGCAATATACAAATAATCAAACTTAATTGACGGACTATAGGAAAAAACACATTTAACGGTGTTACAAAGAATTGTACAAGTTATCACAAGGGGAATAAACTTGGTACTAATTGCCAAGATATGCACAGGAAGTAAAGGTAATTCTTAGTACAAGCTATCGAATTCCTCAACTTCCTCTTCCTTTTCCCGCCAAAGGAAAGAACAGCCTTTGTTGAAAACTACCTCTGAAAAACCCTCCTACCCAGCCCTGACTTTAAATTGGTTAATCTAAATGTTATTCATTTTAATTTGTTCTACCAAAATTTGCCTAAAACTTTTTACTAAAGCTCAGTAATCTGCGCCCAGTCTTTCATATCTTTCAGATTCACCAGAACCTTACTAGAAGATGTCCGGACAACATGCCTTTCCCTAATCCGTCATTGGAAAGAGACTTGACACCAGCGGTGCTAGCATATTCTATACCAAAGTCTAGCTTGACATCTCGGAGCGAGCGGCCATGCAAACCAGCTGTGATAGTATATTCATCAACAAAATACTCATATGTCACTACTAATTTTTAACATTAGGAAACCTGTCACACTGCCCTCTGTGGCGGGTCCTGGGGGACCTAATGGGAGGTCTTTTCGGGACATGTTTGGCCTGTGTGTTTTCACCCATCTGTCATTTAGGCGGAGAGCCAGTGTATATGTGTTGGGAAATTGGCATCCCATGTGCTAATGATTGGGGTTCATAAGTAGTACGCCATACTTGGGACCCCCTCCACCTTCTAACAAAAGGGGGCGGAGGCTCACCGGGTGTACTCACGGTTAGTAAGTACGAGTATATACCAGGGAGCAATCACCGGAAAACCGGGTAAACAGTCATGTCTCGAGTCATCCCCGTCCACATGTCATTTATCAAGCATGGGACATCTCTGGCACTTGTGATTAACACAAGGCCCCGTCTTGCCCGTTATGCACCTTTTGCGTGTTGGTATTTTTCGGTGGACCCCAAGACCTTTCATAGCAGAGCAAGGACAGTGTGGCCTTTCTCCAACACCCGTGGACTTTGTGGTTAACATGTTTTTGCTTTTGTCATATAGACATTGACATTTATCTGTATATTGATTCTGTGCTGGCAGATAATAAATTGTGAACTGTTGCCTAGCTTGTTCTGTATTCAATAATAGAAAACTAGCAAAGCTGTGGGAGCGTGTTCTGATGAACACTGGCGGAACTCCATAAATAGCATGACCGCAGATAGTCACGCAAAATATCATGGGTATCGTGTATCATGACTGTTCAATTAATGCACCAACTGAGACCAACTTTTTAGTTCTAAAATAAATCGTGTGAAGCAAAAACGAGTTTTCCAGTTTCTATTAAAAATACAAATACATGATATCGAATTTTTTTTTTGAGAAGGGGGGGGGGGGTAAATCTCATTTAATAAAAGATTAATTAATATATTGGCGTGTCAAGCAACCTTAACCTTTTAAAATGTTTATATTGATTCATTGTAGCATTGGAAAAAAGAAATATGTAATTTTTTTTTAAAATACAAGATCTTACCAAATTTTAACGGCAGAACTGTAGCTCTACGGAAAATTTAGGTTGACGGACTATAAAGCTACAGTTCCGTACATACAAACAAACTGTATATATATGTTTCGCATATAGGATATAAACTCTTTTAATGATGCTTCATAACAATATCTTTGTTTCATAGGGTGTACCCAGGCTTAATTTTTTGGTAAACGCAATGAAAAATCATGTTTTAAGGAATCATTTTCTATGAAATATGAAGGATAAAAGTAACAATTATCCGAGTTTTCTCCATTTTTGACTAATGAAATATATCCAGAATGCCTACAGTGTCTCTAAAAACGGCATTAAACAAGCTCCTGGCCTCCTCTTTAAAATGATGTCACATTGGATATAGGTACCGGGATTACTTTTCCCGTGATTAGATATAGAATTAATGTCAAAGTATTGTTTTATTTTCTACATAATTCCTTTAAAGCCGTAAAATACGGGAAAAGATTCACCAAGTGAATTATGACGTCATAATGGTTCTAGCTTGAGTCTTTACCTTTTATTATTATTATAATTATATGGTCAATCAGAAGACAAAGACACCTTTTGCAATACTTCAAAGAATGATTTAGACAAATTCTGGTGGTATTTTACCTTTTATGGTTGTATAGGTGGATAAAGCTCAAATCGTGACTATGTTCCTTCAAAGCACGTAGATCTCGTAAGATATATAAATAATACATATAAATTCATCCATTTGATACTTAGTCCATATCATAGCGTCAACTTTTGTTGAATTATTAGAACTTTTTGTAGAATCAAGTAATGACAAATCCGTGACCCAAAAAGCTGAAGAATATGCTAACACATCATTTATGAAGTGAACCAATACCACTTTGAAGTATTGCAAAAGGTGTCTTTGTCTTCTGATTGACCATATAATGATTTAATAACTTACATACATGTATATATTCTTGATATTTTAAGAAAATATTTTATTGATTTGAATGTACAGTAGTGAGTTTATATAAATGTTTATGAGTATTCGAAGTTCAAACTTAAAAGGTTTTCATTGTTTTGTATAATTAATTTTTATCCCATTCATTACATTTTATGTAGTCCATCTACCTGTATGAATTTTAATCATTTATTTGCTCCATATAGAAAGAATGGGTTTTGTACATCAAAGACTCTCAACCTCCCTCCACCCAACAACAAACCACAAAAAAGAAGATGGGTGGATAAGGCGTGTAAAATGCCCATACGCGGTCGGACAGGCTACTAAAAAATTAAAGTATCAATAAATCTGATGGGTTTATTCTAAATCATTTAAAACAATATATATTTAACGATTCATTAATTTTTAACCTGTAGGTATGTTCAATACTTGGAATATGTTGACTCAAATAGGCGTATACGAATCAAAACCTGAAAATACTGTAATTTTTTTGAACTTCAAGACATTTTCTTTTATAGAGTGGGTCTGTGCTCCATATTTTTCTCATAATCTAATTAAGGTCTGTTGGAAAACAAACCGATTTCAATCAACAAAAACGTGGAGGGATGACCCACTATACATTAAAAATATCATTTTGTATCCCAACAATTGAAGGTTTTGAAAAAATAATACAAGTCCGGTAGTTCGTGGCTTAAGTCGCACATAATATTTAAAAAGCCCACTTTCTTGTGTCTGAAATGGCTCAGTGGTTAGAGTCCCTGGCATAGGCTAACCTTATATATCTAGGGTTTTTATGTTATGGGTTCGATACCACCAAAATTTCCGACAATATTTTTTTCTTTTCTTTTTTGTTAAATATATTAGAAACTGACTATAGTTAGAAATTTTGCTTTTGCAAAGTTTTATTATAATATATTTGAAAAGATTTGATTGGGGAAAAATAAATACAAAATTGTATTTCACTACTAAACCGAATGGGCATTTGCGCCATCTTATTCCCCCATCTTCTTTAAAAACCTTCACATGACTTTATTAATTTACAATTAAGCCTGAGGCCCTACCTCTAAATATATACTGAAAAAGACACTGTACAAAATACGTTATTAACCATATAAACATAATACAGCTGAACAACTGTAGCCTATCCATATGATAAGATATTTTAAATGGTTTAAAGTTAAATGGTTAAATGGTTAAATTATCAATATCATTATTGAGTTGTCAATACAAAATATTTAACACTTAAAAATCATTCCACAATTTTTGTTCTAGTCTGTTTTGAAAACCCCTAATAACTTATTTCTAGGACGTTCGAATGTTGTTAAAGCTTACGTAATTTCTATACTACTATATTAAAATAATAGACTCGAATTTTTGGTCTTTAATACCGAGAAATCGGAAGAGTTCTGTCCTTTGTTTTATATATTTTAAACCTCATTGGTACTTGAAGATTACCAATTTGTTTTTATTTTGTCTCAGTTAAGCTTCGCTAATTAATAATCAACGAAAATTCCTAAAAAAAAATCCCGGATATCACCTGGATCTTTTGGATTTTACAATTTTGCGCTTGCGCAATACATTCACTTTAACGGGATCTTTAGTTTATGTTTCCACAATATCACATCTGCATAAATAAACTCAGAAATGATAATACAAATACGGGCAAATTTTCATTGGACTTTTGCTATATATTATGTTCATATACATGTATATTAATGATTCCTTATGAGAGAAAGTATAAAATAACAAATATACATTTCAACTAAGTACTTACCTTTGTCTTCGTGATGACAAAAAGTATTTGATTACCTGCAAAAAGTTACATTATATTTGTTAGGAAAGTGAAGATAGAATATGTTTTATCGTAAAAATGAATGTCCTACGGACCCAGTTTTACAAAGAAAATACGTGTACGTTGGTGAAAAGGTGTTGAATTCCTCCATTCTGTGGATTATAATATTTTGTATTTGCAGTCTCCAAAAGGTTTGTTGTGATGAATTTGACTGTTTGACAAGGCAACTTCATTAACTTTCTCCGAAATCGTTTTGGAGCGATTCAGCAATTTTCTGCTACATTACGGGTACTAGGGGGGCCATTCTAACTGTGCTGAGGGCCTTTCCCGAGACTCAGTTAGATTATTCAAACTAAGGAAAGTGTAGTGAAATTAATACCATTATTGTAGGCTTATAGCTTTGTTATGTAAATGTCAATGTCGTAAAAGTCTGATATGCAATGTAAACCCGGGTCAAAGTCTAGTATATATGTAAAAAACAGGATAAAAAATCTTTCCACTGAAAAAAAGGACTATATATGATATGGGCCTAAAATGGCCCCCTAAAATGAACATTGTCATTTTACTGTAATTCTTTGTTTTCTTTGTACAGATATATATGTGATGTTTTTACATAGTGTTCATTTTGATTCAGCTGCCCACAATTTAGAAATATGACATCGTAAAGACAACCTTTTTCCGCCATTTTTGCATTTTTAGCATAAAACAGCTTGTTTTCAAGCAGTTTTTCTTTCTTGAAACATAGAGCGCATGCTTGAACAAACAAAATATTTTTATCAGAGATGTATCTAGCCAAGGCTAATAAGTGACAAAATTGTTTTCCTTGTTCAAGTATGCGCTCTATATTTCCCATTCATAAAAAGGTAAGAAAAATGTCATTTTTTGACTGATTTTGATTGAATTATAGAAATAACGTCACTTCTGACGTCATATACTCCCAGTGAGTGCAAATAAATCAAATAAATAGGTGAAAATATATTTTACATCAGCTTATCTAAAATATAACATAACATTTTATTGTACCCGAAACACTTTAAAAAATGACGAATTATGGGGGCATATCATATATAGTTCTTTCTCAAAATATTACGTTTTGAAAGTTAGAAGCGCTGTACCAAGGAATCAATCACGGGTTGTAAGATTCTTTCTCTCTATTATAATACATCCCCTCTTTTTTGAGGTTGTGTTAAATTTTATGGGCCAAGTTTTAAATAAAAATTACGGCTTGCCTTATTGATTTTGGAAACAAATGATGATAGTTTATGAAGTCGTCATAAATGTGGCTAATATCATGAGAAATAAAGATCAAGAGTAACACTAAAGTAATAGTACCTTGTAATAAAATAAAACGGGAGATTAAATCTATAATTCTAGATTGACAAGTATATAACAAAACTATTTCGGCACACCTCCATTCGAATGTAGACGGGGTCCATGTAAGAAAATATACAAATATGCTGACAAAATGGTAATATTATGTGGAAGGGGTTCAAGTAGGGAACAACGCAAATACTGGATGAAACATATTTTGGCATGGGAACTATACAGATAAGTGGATAACGATATGTATTTGGATAAGGCTATGATAAAGTAGAATAGAAATACGTGGATGAGTTAATGTTTCATGTGGAGTACTATATTAAACACATTTTAAAGGTAGATGGACACACCAAAATTTATTTGATGGATTAATAATGCATTTTTGTACCGATATCGACTTTCAATATCTTGTATTTTTTCGTTGAAATGGAAACAATTGAGCTTTTTTTTTAAAGCTTAAAGGACTATATATGATAAGGGCCTAAAATGGCCCCCTAAAATGAACATCATCATTTTACTATCATTCTTTGTTTTCTTAGTACAGATATGTATGTGATGTGTTTACATAATATTCATTTTGGTTCAAGTGCCCACAATTTAAAAATACGACATTGTAAAGACAACCTTTTCCCGCCTTTTTTGCATTTTTAGCGTAAAACAGCTTATTTTCAAGCAGTTTTTCCTTCCGAAAACATAGAGCGCATTCTTGAACAAATAAAATATTTTAATCAGAGATGTATCTAGCCAAGACTAATAAGTGACAAAAAAATGTTCCTTGTTCAAGCATGCGCTCTATATTTCCCATTCGTAAATAGATAAGAAAAATGTCATTTTTTGGCTGATTTTGATTGAATTGTAGAAATGGCGTCACTTCTGACGTCATATACTGCCAGTGAGTGCAAATAAATCAAATAAATAGATGAAAAATATATTTTATATCAACTCTTCTAAAAGATTAGTTAACATTTTATTGTACCCGAAACACTTAAAAAATGGCGAATTATGGGGGCCAAATTTAACTCTTATCATATATAGTTCTTTGGTCATGAGCGGGGTTGACTGCACACTTAGTCTGGTAGGTCATATGAGCGGGGTTGACTGCACACTTAGTCTGGTACATTGTAGGTCATAGCATGAAGATAAGACAGCAAGGGTTACCCCACACTATATCAAACCACACCTTTTAGAGTTAAACCCCCTACAGTCGTTCAACCGCATCATTGTGAACAGAGTCCCCATAAAGATGCCTGCCTAGAATAATTGAGGGTGACAAATACCAAAAATAGAAATAAACTAGACACGATCTCGTTGCGAGCAACGAGGAGGTCTTCCGTCCGATTTTTAGAAGAAAATATGACATCATCGACTTTGATTTTCGACAACAAAACATGATATGGAAAAAGGAGTGAAGTACTAATGCTTCATTGCATCGCTTTTTATAAGTTCTATTACATTGCTTTTTTAAATGCTTGCATTTCCTCCAATTAAGATTAAAAAGATTAATTTTGTTTACATCTGGCTCCGATTTCACAAAAAAACTTAAGTCAAATCTCAGGCTTAAGTCTGAGTTTTTCTCAAATATTTGAGTTTTTTCTCAAATTTGAGAAAACTCAAATCTCTGCATTTCACAAAAAAATCTTAGTCGTGTTTTTTAATCAATTTGAGAAAAAACTTAAGTTACCTCCATAGCAGACTTAAGTCAAATCTCAAATATGAATATGTCATTAACATCATTTATATAGTATTATATTGTCTGTAATGTTTATTTCTTAGATCTATTCCACTCAATAATCAGCGTATATGCAATATGTCATGCAGGTTTGATAAATATTTTTTTCATTAACAAAGAATAATTTTGGCGGAGTTATCTCCCTTGACAAAAATGTAAACAATGGGAACTAATTCATTTGTTTGTGTTAAATGGAATAACTGTGCAGTGATTCTACTTTTTAATGATTTTAAGGTAACCATAATGTATTTTATGTGGTCTTTTGTTTGCTATATAATATATTAGATCATTTAGATATGTGTCATCTATACTTAGCATAAAAAAGTGTACATTTCATGACGGTTTAACATTTTATGACTCTTGTTAATTTAATCCGATTTTCCTCTGTTGAAAACATAA
Organism: Magallana gigas; assembly: GCF_902806645.1. NCBI lineage: Eukaryota > Metazoa > Mollusca > Bivalvia > Ostreida > Ostreidae > Magallana > Magallana gigas. The sequence goes on from NC_047568.1 coordinate 14,034,061, forward strand.
GCAGACGATTGTTTTTATTAACAATAAATAAATAAAAACAGGAGAAGTTATAAAGGGCCACTTGAGACAATAAAAATTCTTGACTCAGCTAAGTAAAAAATTCATCTCAGCTGAGAAATGACTAAGTTTGATTTGTGAAATGCAATTTGAGAAAAATCTCAGCTGAGTAAATTCTCAGGATTTGAGATTAAACTTAGGTAAAAACTTAAGATTTTTGTGAAATCGGAGCCTGGTCCCTAAAAACCCTAATTTGGTAACGCAAGAGAAAATCATTATATTGTTAGGATATAGAAACGTATTGTACCTAATCTAGCATTAATAACCTTTCACAAAATGGCTCTCATTAAAGGACTATTGATAAAAAAAATTAGAGCACTTTGATCCCCTAATTTAAGGGGCCAGTCCCTTTTCCTTGGAATCAAATGAAAGGACATTTAATTCTGAAAACATTTTGTCAACAAGTGTTTAAAGATTCGTTACCGTACTGGAGATATATGAGAAAGAAGGTTTAAGGGGCCGATCCCTTATCTCCTTATAGGGGCCGTTTGGCGAAATTTTGAAGATTGCATATGGTTAAGAACATATTTTTGAACAACTTTTCTTCTATATTGCATTTCAAAATATTTTTCCTTTCTGAGATATGGGTGATCAAAATTTCGGACTTTTGGTCCCTAAAAACCTTTAATTACGTAATACATGACAAAATCATTACATTGCTTGGATACATAACTGTGGGATAAACATATTTGCTTCTATAACCTTTCACAAAATATCTCTCATTAAAGGGCTACAGATTAAAGACTTTAGAGCCCTTTGGTTCCCTAATTTTAGGGGTCAGCCCCTTTTTCTTGAAATCAAATGATAGATCTTGTAAATATAAACTTTTTTTGCATTACATGTGTTAACAAAATATTTTTCAGAAAAGAGATAAACTAAGAAAACCATGAAATATAACGACGTTTTTTTAGTCTCATTTTTCGGGACCAGGCGAGCTTTAACGCCTTTTGAGCATGACAAATATGAATGCCAAATTGCACATCTACAATCTCTTGTCTACAATCCCTGAAAGTTTTAACTCAATATCATTTACCGTTTAGGAGGAGATTCCTGGACAAACCGACCCTCTGAAAATCGCTAAAACGTCATTTTCTCAAAAACGGAAATGACGTCATCAAAATGATATAATGTATATTAAGTTCGGATTAATATCTATTAGATCTGAAAGTTTCACGAAAATCGGTTCAGCCATTTCCGAGAAATCGCCTGCACAAATTTTGTAAGAAAAAAAAATAATAATAGGGAAAAAGAAACCGAACGAAAATAATAAGGTCTTCCGTTGGAAAACAGAAGACCTTAAAAAAATTAATCCTGCGTTAAAACCCCTCTTTACATTAATATACTTCCTTTACAATCGAAAGGCAATGACATTTGCACTAAAATACACTACTACGCCTCTTGCTTCTCTCACCCCCTTCAGCCTCAGATTTTGGCGTCCTTGCAAAACTTAAAAAATACAAAAAGATGAAATGTATCCAATTTGAGAATATCCCCACATGTGTTTGTGCAGGAAAAAAACATCGTTAAAAAAGTGGGAACCTCGTATGAAAATTTCATCAGCTAATTTCTCATGTAAATTGTTAAACAAGACATGTTCCTAATCGTATTCCTTTTTAAATTATTCTTGTTTGAGGTATCAACTCCGCTTCAGTGTTTTTATACAAACATAAAAAAATTGTTGATTTGTTGCACAAACATTCAGAATCGACAACTTCTTGGCTTCTGCAGAAAGCGAAAGTACGGCACGTGAGATCTCTGTCATACAATTGGTTATAGGAAAAGCCAAGGAGTTGTCAATTTCGGATGTTTACGCAAGAAAAAGATAAAATTTGTTGATGTAGACGTAAATAGAAATAAACTAGCAGCGAGACCCTAAAAATCAATTATAAAGGAAACCAATATTGATTGGCGCAAGTTTCCAGTTTAACGTTTTAAATGAGAAATTACCTGATGAAGCGAGGCGGTATCAAAGATGGCGCCCTCCCTTGTTATTTTCTTCCAAGGTAACCACTTTTTTAACGATGCTTTTTTCTACACAAGCCCCTGTGATACCCCCAAATATCACTTCCAAGCTTAACATTTCATCAGTTAGAGAGAGAGAGATAGAGAAAGAGACAGAGAGAGAGAGAGAGAGAGACTGGTGGAGATCTTTGAAAGTAAACTCAAGCCATTAATTACGATGCAGGCTTCAAAGTGCGCATGGTAATCAATCCATGGGCTACTGTCATCGTAGAAAGTTGGTGTGGTGGGTGTTGCGTTCCGTAGGCATCATCATTTTTATTGCTTCTCCCAGGGTTTAAAAACTTTTCCTGGGTTTTTCGGACTGAAAGCGTATCAGTCTTTTAAAATGTACCATCCTCGTGCATCAACTCCCATTAGGCAGATGACCAGCTTTCTCCTTAAGTGGGTTGTGCAGCTTATAATAGTCAAAGGACATCTCGTGGCTGCCCGGGTTTGTTTCTTGTTTTTTTCGGCAGATTGATGATTTCGCAGATATTTCTGTTACGCGCATAATGCTTTCTCCAGAACCTCTGATAGAGGCGCATATTCATATTTGGGTTTAATGGTTTAATTAATGTTGTTGTGCTTCCGTATCCCAACAGTCTTTTCCTCTAGAAAATGTCATTGTCAATGTTGACTATCCTCCCTCCCTCCAGCAATTTCAGGGTATCCCACCGCTGCCACCAAAGTTTATGTAACGTGCAAGGTGGTCCACTGCCTGTGCTCCCACGCGGGCCCGTACCCGAGAATATTTGTATAGCTCTGATTGCTGCCAATCAAGAGTTGACTAAATCACCGCTTCTTCACCTACCATGGGACTCTATTTTTACACCTTTTTTGCGTTTTTACGCCTTTAATTTTATTAGAAACATTAATTACTTATAGACTTTTGTATTCATTAATATGGTAGTAAGTCAAAGTTCTTTTGTAAAAGGATACCCTGGATTTTCGCGATTATAACGCTTATTATCTGATAAGGAAGCCAATTCATGTACAATTACATGTAACAATCGAAAGTAAAAGAGTAAACAAAATAGCCATGTAGGTAAGATCTGGTTTTAAAAGCGTTAGTAAAAACTTCCTTGTTGTTTTTGTGGTATCCAGATAAGCCCAGTCAGAAAAGAAGGTTGATTTTTAAAAGTCCATGAAAAACTTAAATCATGGTTTATTTAAAAATTGGAAGGAACACACATTTTCAATTTTTGTTGCGACTTTCTTCTATTGTTTTGATTACAGAAGGTAAGTTGAACATTCAATATTGCTTATTGCTAGAAATGTTCTTCCCACGTGTACTTCAATTAATAGTTACGTGCATACAAAAGTAGGTCAAATGACTCCAAACAACATACGATAATACTCAAACACATTAACTGATTTATTATGTAGCAATATTACATAAAATGAAAATACACTAAAAATGACTAACACCATGAGCAATTGAAATTGTCAACACTACTAAATAAACTAAAAAAAAAAATCTATCACCACAACACTACTTAAGGAACTATGAAAAATTATTAAGGTCTTCCGTTTCAAACGGAAGATATTATAGTGATTGTAAAGTTTTTTTCTTTCTTTCTTATTAAGGTCTTCTGTTTCCAACAAAAGGCCTTATTGTTTTCGTTAGGTTTCTTTTGACCTATTATTAGGGTCTTCCGTTTCCAACGGGAGACCCTCTTATTATTCTACGGATTCTTTTTCTTTCTTATTCTTTTTTTTTCTTTTTCGGACATTTTTGGAGTGCTATTTCTAAAAAAACTATCCAACCGATTAGCACAAAATTTTCAGGACTGATACAGCAAGATCGGTGCTACATATTGTAAAATTTTCAAATGATGACGTCACTTCGGGTTTCAGATATTGACGATTTTGCAAAATTTTAAGGGTCATTTTGTCCTCGAAGCTCGCCTGAACCTGAAAATTTGCACCAACTTTTTTCGCGAAACTTTTGCACAATTTCTGCAATATTTTTTGACGTATAAATATTTTGTTGAAACATGTAATGCAAAAGTTGTTTAAAATTCCAAGGGCTTTCATTTGATATCAAGAAAAAGGGGCTGGCTCCTCAAATTAGGGGCCAGGAGAGCTTTAAGTGTTCTTATAATAACTCTTTATCAAACACTAATTTGTTATCAATTGTAGAAGCAAAACTGTTCATTGTAAAGTTGTTTATCTATACAGTAGCATATCTTAGTCAAATAGTACGTAATTAGGGGTTTCAAGGGGCCAGAAGTTAAAAACTTTGATCATAAATATCTGAAAAAGGAGAAATATTTTGAAAAGCATTATAGAGCAAAAGTTGCTCAAAATACTGTTCTGTACAATATGCTTTCTTAATTTTTTGTTGTTGATGGCCCCATTACGGAGTTTAAAGGTCAGCCCCTAAAGCATATTTGTTCAGATATCTCGAGAATGGTTAACAATTCGTGATCACTTTGTGAGCAAAATATGTTTATATTTGCAAGACCTTTTATTTGATATCAAGAAAAAGGGGCTGGCCGCTGAAATTAGGGGCAAAAAGGGTTCTAAAGTCTTCTCACAATAACTCCTTACTAAAAAATAATTTGTCATTAATTATACAAGCAAAAATGTTCAATGTACAGCTGTTTACCTATACAGTACCATATCTAAATCATATATTATGTAATTAGGGGTTTCAAGGGGCCAGAAATTCAGAAACTTTGATCATGGTAAAAATGACGTTTTTTCACTATAAACCTTCTTCCTCGAACTCCTCCTTCATTTTCAATAATAGACAAATCACCTCTTGGAATATGTTTTAAGGTATCGTAGAGATGCGCAATAAGGTTTCGGAATTTTTTATTTTGTCCTGGGGGGTCATTTAACGGCTGAAAAATGACGTTTTTCTCTCCAAAAATCTGGTTTCAAAAACGTCATTTTTTTGGGGCAGTAGCCAAATGATCTTCTAGAATATGATTGGGGTGTCATATTGAAGTGTGATCAGGTTCCAGAATTTTTTTTCTATTACAAGGATCAGTGGGCAACAAAAAATGACGGAGTTTTTTTTTTGCAAAAAAAGTATGGTTCCCAGAACTCCTCTTACAACTTTTGGAGTAGCTACGTCATCTCTTGGGATATAATTGGGGCTGTCTTATAGATGTGCAATAAGGTTTTAAAAATTTAAATTTCATTCAGGGAGTCAAATAGTAGCAAAAAATTGACGTTTATCCCATAGACCCCAGACCTACTCTTATGATTTAATGGATAGACACATCATTTCTTGGGATATGATAGTGACTGGTCTATAGATGTGTAGTAAGGTTTTAAAAATTTAAATTTCATCCAGGGAGTCAAATAGTAGCAGAGAATTGACGTTTATCACTCCAAAAAAAAACTAGATGCTGTCATTAGACAGTAATACCCGCACCAAGCGTTTGCCCCTAAATAACTCTGTTTTTTACCAGTTTAATTAAAAATGAAGGCCACATGCAAGCTCTGGTGATACATTTAAAAATTATAATTTTCATAACTAAAGGATGAGATCCCCTCCCATATGATAATACACATGAGCAGCACTTTATGTGCAATTTGGGGTTGAACTGTTTGCAGTGAATTTTCAGTTAATCAATAATCTTAACATTTCATGTCATAGAAAGTATAATGGTCTATATAATTATTGCAAACAAAATTAAAAATTAAATTATGCCCCCTCCCCGTGGCGGTTGCCGGTTTTAGATTTGCTTCTGTGTGCCTACATGTACATCATCGTGTGCACGGATTTAGAGAAGGGATGGGAGTGAGTGGTCCAGACCCCCACCCCCTATCAAAATTCATTTATATCAATAGTAAAATTACCAAAAAATACACCTTGGACCCCAATGCTCTTACAGACATGTAAACGCTCTAACCCATTGCTCTTCAATGTTAGGTAACATTATTTGGGGGGGGGGGGGGGGGGGTAAATATTTAATTAATATTTAATATACTTTATTGTTTATCTCAGTAGGAAGTATAAATCACAATATGCAGGTGTCCTGCGCCACCTTAAAGCTGTTATTTACCTAATAAAATAGTGAAGTGGATTTGAAGAATAGGTCATAAAAATAAATGCATGTTACAGATAATTGATCTTTGTCTGAAGTTACGTACACAACACGGGTTTGCAGGTCTCATTAGCAGGTACTAGTTTTACCCAGCTCTTCGATTAGATGGGTTCACGTGTATACATACATGTATGTGTTTTCCATATGCAGAAAAGGATTAGTTAAGATCAGCTAAAGGAATTCATTATTGTGTTTTAATTGGATTATCATTATGATGTTGACCAATATAGGTAAGCATATGCATAATACATGTAGTAGCAGTAGCACAATATAATGAGATGCCAGCATACATAAGTTCTACTTTCACTTTCTAAATGTGATCTCCCTTTGACAGCATACTGTATTATCGTCTTTTAATATTTAAATAAGCTTATCATCGTTACCTATCTTATCGCATTTGTAAAGTTTCTGTCATTTTAATTGCAAAAGTTATTTTTTTCATTTGTCGGACTTGCACTATTGAGTTGACCCCATATTGACCCCGTATAAACAATTTCGTATTAAATTTATGTATTACATGTAAGTAAGACTAGTGTAGTCACACTTATCATTTTTATATGAGTTATAATAAGAAGGAAGGAGTATTTTTTTCTAAATGTATTATAATACATCAAATACAATATAGCGTCATGACCTTATGGGACTGTTCTGACCCCACGAAACAGGAAAATACAAAATATCTTCTAAAGTCATTATGATGCATCAAATGGTGTAAAGTACATTAATGACCCCCAGGTATTGTCTTTAACCCCCCCCCCTTACACATGTAAGAATGTAATAAGAAGACTCAATCTTTAGAACCAGGTTAGATTGAGAGGGGGGGGGGTAAATGTGGAGTATAAACATTTATTATTTGAATCATTTATTGTTATTAATTTTAACTTGTCAATGAATACAAGTTATTGATCCCAAGGTAGAAATATGTCCTGATTATATCCCAATAGACCATTTGTCAATAATGCAAGGTGTAATAACATTTTTTACCAGTTTATAAAAGTTTTTAGACACCCAAATTATATTTTGATTTCAATAGATCATTCAACAATTAAGAGGGGTTTATATTTGAGTTTTTGTTTGGGGGGTTGGGGGTTCCAAGTCATATATTTGACAATTTTTTAATGTAATTTAAATTAAGACTAAGCCATACTACAGTCATGAACATAAATAGTATAGAGCCAAACACAAACTAATATATGTATGTATATATACATAGGAAATATTACAAAACATAGATGATTGATCTTTATCTGAGTTCTTAAATTGAATCATATATCATGTACATATTATATTATTGCTTCTTTGTTCAAGGCATTTCAGATGGTATGTAGGTCATGATCCCAAGTGATCTTCCTAAACTTATCAAATATCATAAAAACCATTGAGATCCCCACCTTAATCCAAAGATATTATTCCTCCTTAGGTCATGGCGAATCAGATCATTATGGCATGTAAGTCATTACCCTAAGGTGTCATCCTGACCCCCTTAGAATCAGAAATTTCAATTATCTGTAAATTATTGATGTTTGATGATCCTATCTCTATCTAATCTTTATTATTAAAAGTCTCCCGAATGAAATTTGGAGACTTATTCTTTTTGTACGGTTCTTAATACATGTATTATTATTCTTCGTCTTCTTCTTTTTTCTTTTTTCCCGCTCTGAACTTGTTTCTCAGAGATGGCTGAACAGCATTGTACAAAACTCTCGGATATGATAGGCCTGCATATCTAGTTGTGCACCCTAGTTTGAGTTTTCTCATTTTGGGTTAGACAACAACTTTTCGGGGGGGGGGGGGGGGTCAAAAGGGTGTGGGGTCTAACATAGAACCTTGAAGGAAGAAATGTATACTCTATTGTAAATGGTAAATTGAAAATGGACAAAGATAATAATATAGGGTGTTCATAATCATATACAAATGTATTGACTGTTACTGGCAATATATAGGGTTTATTAGATCTGACCCCTGGGGTCATCCCCATCCCCCAGGAATTTGAAATTACCATATACAATGTATCTCAGAAACTGTTATAAGCATGACCCCTAAACCATATATATTCATGTTTCTGATGTCAAGGGGCATCAAATGTTATGTAGGTCATGGGCCCTGTGGATGGTCCTGATCCCCTCAAACAGCAAGTCCTTTAATATCTTCAAAATAGTTGAGATCCCCACCCTAAACCCAGATATATTCTTGTCCCTTGCGTCAAGGGGCATCAAACGGTCTGTAGGTCATGGGCCCCGGGGGTGGTCATGACCCCCCTCGAAAAGGAAGTGGACGAATATCCCGAAAACGGTTGAGATCCCTATCCCGTAACCATATATATTCTTGATCCTTAAAGGGCATCAAAAGGTATGTAGGGGCCTCAGGGTTAAATTTAATTTTTCAAAACCGTTATGCACATCTATGGAAAAGTTCCTATCATATCCCAAGATATGATGTGTCTATCCATTAAATCATAAAGGAGTTCTAGAATCTATGTTTATTTTAAGTGATAAACGTCAATTTTCTGCTACTTTTTGACTCCCTGGATGAAATTTAAATTTTTAAAACCTTACTGCACATCGATAGAACAGTCCCTATCATATTACAAGATATGATGTGTCTATCCATTAAATCATCAGAGGAACTCTTAGTTCTATGGGGGTTTTTTTAGTGATAAACGTCAATTTTCTGCTACTATCTGACTCCCTGGATGAAATTTAAATTTTTAAAACCTTATTGCACATCTATAGGACAGCCCCAAGAGATGACGTAGCTACTCCATAAGTTGTAAGAGGAGTTCTGGGAACCATACTTTTTTGGCCAAAAAACCTATTTTTTGTTGCCCACTGATCCCCTTAATAAAAAAAAAATTCTGGAACCTGATCACACTTCAATATGACACCCCAATCATATTCTAGAAGATTTTTAGAACATTTGGCTACTGCCCAAAACAATGACGTTTTTGAAACCAGGTTTTTTTGTAAAAAAAAAAAAAAACACGACATTTTTCAGCCATTAAATGACCCCCAGGACAAAATTAAAAATTCAGAAACCTTATTGCGCATCTATAAGATAATCTAAAACATATTCCAAGAGATGATTTGTCTACTGTTGAAAATGTAGGAGGAATTCGAGGAAGAAGGTATTTTGTGAAAAAACGTCATTTTTTACCAATTATTTGACCCCCAGGACTACCAGAGAATTTTTGAAACTTTTTTTACAAAACAGCATGATACCCCAAATCAAACTCCAATAGTTCAGTTTGCTGGTTTATAAGATGTAAGAGTAGTTTGAGATAGTAAAACGTGACAGACGGACGGACGGACGGAACAGGGTAACAACAATATACCCGAACTTTCTTTAGAAAGTGCGGGTATAAACATAGATCCTAGAACTCCTCTTTTTATTAAATGGATAGACACATCATATCGTGGGATATGATAGGGACTGTTCTATAGTGCATTACGGGTTTAAAAAATTTAACCCTGAGGCCCATTACCTACATACCGTTTGATGCCCTTTACCTTAAAGGATCAAGAATATGTATGGTTAAGGGGTGGGAATCTCAACCATTTTCGAGATTTTTGTGCACTTCCTATTTGAGGGGGGTCACAACCAACCCCCGGGGCCCATGACCTACATACCGTTTGATGCGCCTCGACACAAGGAACAAGAATATATATGATTTAAGGGTGGTGATCTCAACTGTTTTGAAGATATTAAGGGACTTGCTGTTCGAGGGGGATCAGGACCACCCACAGGGCCCATGACCTACATAATATTTGATGCCCCTTGATATAAGGAACAAGAATATAATATTAGGGGTCATGATTATAACAGTTTCTGAGATATATGGTAATTTCAGCCATCTCTGAGAAACAAGTTCAGAGCGGGAAAAAAGAAAAAAGAAGAAGACGAAGAATAATAATACATGTATTAAGAACCGTACAAAAAGAATAAGTCTCCAAATTTCATTCGGGAGACTTTTAATAATAAAGATTAGATAGAGATAGGATCATCAAACATCAATAATTTACAGATAATTGAAATTTCTGATTCTAAGGGGGTCAGGATGACACCTTAGGGTAATGACTTACATGCCATAATGATCTGATTCGCCATGACCTAAGGAGGAATAATATCTTTGGATTAAGGTGGGGATCTCAATGGTTTTCATGATATTTGATAATTTCAGGAAGAACACTTGGGATCATGACCTACATACCATCTGAAATGCCTTGAACAAAGAAACAATAATATATATACATGAAATATGATTCAATTCAAGAACCCAGATATAGATCTATCCTCTATGTTTTGTAATACTTCCTATGTACACGTATATATATGTATTAGTTTGTTTTTTTGTTCTATACTATTCATGTTCCTAACTATAGTATGGCTTACTTATTTTAAATTACATCGAAAAACATATGACTTGGAACCCCCACCCGCAAACAAACTCAAATTTAAACTGTCGCCCCCCCCCCTTCCCCCTGGAAAATTTTCTGGATCCGAGCATGTATTCCTCCTCAAACTATAGATAAAATGAAATTTAAAAAACTTGCATTTATTTATGCTTAAAATGAAAATAACCTTACATTAACACTATTCTTCATTTTTGAATGATCTATTAAAATCAAAATATAAGTTAGGGTCTAAAAAGTTTTATAAACTGGTAAAAATGTTATTCTTTAAAAAAAAACACATTACACCTTGCATAATTGACAAATTATCTCCACAATTGACAAAATATAAGCAAAAGCTAAATAAAAAATTAAAGAAAAAAGGAAGATTTGAATTTGAAATTATGTGTTCATTTTCATTTATTAAAACATTGTGTCAACGTAAAATAGTGGTTAATGTCTTCAGCGTTGAAAATACGTTGGGTCTTTAACATGGAATCAACATTGAGATATGGTTTGTGTATCAACGTTGGAACAGCAACGTTGAATCAGCGTTGAATAATGGTTTATCAATGTCGCAACTTGATTTCAACTATTTCCAACGTTGACAAAACGTTGCCTGCCCACTTGGTCTTGACAGATCACGCCTACATGTAAATATATAAAAAGCCTACTATGCATAATTGTATCGAAATGTGCGTGCTTATGTATTACATGAATGACGTGAGCATTATCTTAATGAATAAGAAACCATTCTATGAGTAGTATGAGGTTATAAATTATGGTCGAGGTGTTCAAATCAAAGATAAAACACGAAGGGCTTTATGATAGTTGATCACGCCTCACCGTTTTTGATAACCTCATAATAATTAAAGAAGTATTCTTTACTACTTATTACAATCGTACAATTGTACGATTAAATATCAAAATAGTCATCGATAAAATGATTTTAACTAAACCTTACAAAATCGATTTGCACTGGTACCACAGACAAAGTCTCTAAATAATGTAAATATCAAATGTTAATTTACACTCAAAAAATGCACAATTGTTGTTTAAAATATCAGTGGCTTATGAGCCAAAAGCTGTCCTGATACATTTTTCTTTATATAAAATAGAAGTTACTTAGATTTCGGGTTTTTTTTTATTTAAACTAAATCGTCAGTGGTCACTGAAATATATCAAAGTTTATGTATAGTTTTGTAAATGTAACAAAATTTCAAGACGAACTTTTTTGTCTTCAACAAAAAGTAAGGGCTTTTCGAGATCCCCGTTTCCCTTTTTTAATTCAAAATTTCAGGGAAGGTTATATTTTATTTTTTCCCCCAAATTCTTTAACGCATCAGTATAACCATTTCCTGAATAAGAACTTATAAGTCATGCAATGTCATAAGAAAGATAAATCCAGATCTGTATAAGTAGATATACTATTGTGTCATTAAGAATATTTTTTTAAAAATCTATAAAAGTAACCACTAATTTCATTGCTAAGATATGGTATGCTAAGAGTATTGATACATAATTATACGTTTTTTAAGCAAAGCGGGATAACTCTTTTTAAATTTTTGAATTTTACAAAAGTTGTTATCTTTAGGCCCTTTAAACCACTACAAGTAGTCAAATAGCGGCCCTTCGGACCATGATTTTTTAGCTGTAATTTCTACTTTAAAGTATAACCGAAAGGATTTAAAAAATCGGATGAATAATGAAAAAAGTTACAGCTAAAGGGTTGTTTAGAACGTTTGCCCCTGCAGATCCTTTATTTTTAAAAATGTGTCATTATACACATGAAGTGTTGTATCATTTTCATGAAATTTTTTTAAGAAAACGAACGACGCGTGATTTTTGTTTAATATTGAAACTCCCATAGACGATTTTCATCGACTTATAAAACCAGAAGTAGACAATATATTCTAATTTAATAAACTTTAAATATGTGTTAATTACTCCTATTTTATTATTATTTTTTTTTATCACCCCCCCCTTTTCGAAACGATAAGATAAAGGAAAATTCTTGCAGTAAGAATTTGTACAGCTAGACAACATCTTATTCTACAATTTGAATGCTCTAACTCAAAAAGTAATCAATACATTGCGTTCTATTTAATTTTTTGTATTTTTCGTGTGAAAACCGGAAGTACCGAAAACGGAAGTCCAAAACCTTACATTCTCGTGTAATTTAGAATTGCTCTAAGACTTTTGTATAATTGTTTTACTATATGTTTCCGTTTTCAAAAATTCGCTGGCATAAATTATGTCGAGAATAATTTTAAAAAGACAAAAACAATAGGTCTTTTCGACCGAAAGTCGAAAAGCCCTAATTACTGGTTTTGGGCGATTATGATAATGAACATGTAAATTTTTCCCTGTCGAATGTTTGATGATTGACCCCTAAACAATTGCAAGTCTTTAAGATTTTTTCATTATGAATTTATTTGAAAAAATATGAATGTTTTAAGTAGGTTAGGTTATCCATACATAGGATATTCGTAAGAAACCGCCAAGCTACATCTTAAGATAAGTCATAAGTTGAAATTAGGATGTTCTATAATTTTTTTCCCCTAAACCACATCTTTGGAACACACTTAAGTCAGATCATAGGAAAGTTTCGTGAACATACCTTCAGGCCATTAATCTTATTTAAGCAGACATTATTATGTAAATAAAGAATATTTTAGTGAAATAAATAGTATTGTGTTTCTTAGATTTTTTATCAAATAAAAATCATAATTTAGCTCAAATGAAAAAAATATTTTTTTCGTTTCACACTGAGTCAGTATAATAATATTTTTATTTAAAATAATCTCACGAAAAAGCCGTATTTTTATTTTTGACAAAAGTATTATAATTGTTGTGTTAAATCTTTGATTTTAATTCAAATTTTTGATAAAAAAAAAAAAAAAAAAACAATATTGAGGAAATAAAAATGATTTTCGAAGAATTTTTGTTTCAGTTTGCATATAATCCTCATATAATCCTTTTTTGCGAATGATGGACGAATAATATTGAAAATGTATATCATTATTTATTTATTTTTTACCTCGAGTATACCGTTTATATTCAGTCTCCGTATGCTTTCCATGCCGCTCCATATTCAAAAACTTTTAAAATACACAAGCGGAAATAGTTACATTTTTTCAGGTGGTTGATGTATTTTTGTAAAATACTACTTATTTGTAAAAGTAGAAAAATGTATGTAACATTACTGTTAGCAGCCACTTACAGCAGCCACTTAATAAGGAAAATCGTCAAAGTACTGAGAGTACTTGAACAGAAAATATATTTTACTTTATCATCGGCATACTTTTATTATCATGATGATTAATAAATCAATAGTTTGTAGTTTTTTAAAGATTTACTGTAGTCAGGTACTGTTCACATATTTGCTCCAAAAAGTATATTCATGATCACAAATACAATTTTACAACAATTGTTTAGAATATCGATGTATATGTGTTACATGTTCGTAGAAAAAAAAACTAACGTCAAATGATTTTTAAAAGTGTAATATCCCTCCGCTATTAATTTTACCATACATTTTTTTAAAATTGTTTTGATTTTTATCAAAGCCAATACCAATAGATTCCAACGAAACAAAGTTAGAGAGATTAAGCGCTGCTAGATTTCTCCAAAATTGAAATTATGTGTAATCAGTTAGACAAAGTGATTAAAAATCAAAACTTTATTATCGCAGCATAAGATTAAAAATATTAAATGCATATGAAAATAATATTTAGTTATATACAATGTCAAATCATCTTACAAAACATAGAGAAGCGCTGTATTTTACTTCAGAAGCGCACTTTGTTGTTTAGGTTTGTAACAAAAACTGATTCGCACAGAAAGAATTATCTTTCTTTATCATGAACTATTGAAGGTGTTCCATACAGGCTTTACAGCATATGATAAATTACAATAGTTTTTAATTTTTCATAAAAGGTTTTCCGTTTTTAAATTTAGATAAGATAATAGTAAATGGATCCAAATGTTTTAGAATGAAAAAAAATTCAAACCAGAGCTTTTTGTTAAATATTACACATAAAGGAGATCAAACGATTGATCTTCTAGTAATTGGTATAATCCCAGTGTAGGGATATATATCATCTTGAATAAAATAAGATATTGTTCTTTTCTTTTTTTAATTCTGTTTCCCCATATCTGATCTTTTAGAATAGAAAAACCTGAATCAATTTTAAACATTTGGAATGTTATAAGTTTGAAATAATGATGACTTAATCTAAAGTTTGTAGTTGTCTGAATAGCTGAATAGGTTTGTCCCAATTATAATTCATTTACCTTTGTGAACGAGCGATTAAAAGAGAAATACAAAAATCCATCTAAAGATTCTCTGGCCTAAACCATCAAACACGTATTGTTGATGGACTGTACCAGTACATATAATTAAGGTACAATACATTGGAGAAGGTAGAAGAGGGAGGGTATAGATATTACCTCATACATTTGATCAATATGCTAAGTTTAAATTTCTTGAAATTTTTGGTAAAACATTTGTAACTTTTTTGCGCCCCCCCCCCCGAAAAAGTTTGGATTCAGTTCGATCCGTTCATATTTCATCATTTAATATTTGAGTTAAAATAAATGTCGCATTCCAGCATCAAATGGGGCCTAGTACGTACCGCCTCCCTTTGTTGCTTGTTGTCCTTGTTGCCTTAATAATTATGAGTTATCAGAAACAATTTTTTTACAGAATATGTTTTACAGAAGTTATCTCTCTTATCAGAGGGACATTCCACCTTAAAAATCCCCCCTCCCCCCTCAGCACGAAAAATATATAATCTATTGCAATCTTCTTTATTTTGGATGTTTCTTATTATTCCTCCTCTTAAAAAGACTTATTGATATTTTATGCGTTGTGAATTAATTACATGAATAAGAGGCTAAAGGGCAAAATTGCTCACCTGAGCATCAATAGCTATGTCTTATCAAATCTACTTTATGATGTCAAATAAAAAAAAACATTTGGACAACTTTGAAGAGTAGATCTTGTTTAAATATATTTTTCAAATTTTTCCGCACATAAACATCAAGCCTTTTTTGTTGTTTTGATTTTTGAGGTAAAACATTTCTGCATGTCAAATACAACTGCCATTGTGGCCCAATCCCAACCCTATGGATAATTATATAAACAAATTTGAATCTACACTGACTACCTCAAAACGCTTCCTTACAAGTATCAGCTTTTCTGATTTAATAGTTTTAAAGATTTAAAAAGAATAAAACAAATTTTTTATAATTTTAAAGTATCTGAAAGAGTCATTTTAATAAACTTGAATTCCCTTCACCTTATAATTTTTTGTGCCAAGTTTTTTTTAAATCGGTCCAGTTGTTCTGGAGAAGAAGTAGAAAATGGCAAACGTTTTTGAACAAACAGAAACTGTGTATAATTAAAACAGACAATTGTGGTCCATTACGTGTTTTAAAATATTATAACATGTATTAAACAAAATAATATTTTTTTAGGTCAGCAGTACAACCTGACGGGGTCATCGGAGTTTGCAGTGCTTGGAGAGGCATTCACCTGGACATGTGACATGTTTGTACCAGCTGGACAAACTGTCAATGCAGTTACTTTTTTCAAAGACAAAGCAGTATTAGTTGTTATTGGACATTCAAATAATAACTGTACTAAAAATATTGCAACCACTAGATACATATACGCATGTTCATCAGATCATGTGTATACTCTATCTATACCAGCAGAGGAAATGACGGAGATGGAGCAGGGATCAATGTGGAGATGTGAAAATTTGTTGAACTCTAGTTATAGAAGTTCCGACATCATTCTTAAAATAGCAAGTAAGATATACTTTAGGTTGGAAGGGACAGTTTCTGATAAAGTAACCGTCAATATTTTTGTTGAATTGAGAATTGCTGTATTTAAAAGCGTATGAGTGTAGCCAAAATGTATGAAATGATTTTTAATGATTATTGCTAGTTAGAGGGATGTCTCCTGTTCAAATAGTTATGCAATATGTAGTCCCCTAATGTTAATTTCATGCGAATCAGAAGTAAATTGCAAAACTTATGGCCACAACTGTTGTGTTGACTTTACAAATTGCAAGTAACAAAAGGGAGGCAAAATAACACGAAAAGTACATGTAGGTTAATGTGACTTTGTAAATTACACACCGGCAAGTTTCTGACATGTAAAGGTGCGGCATGCTCACGGTACAAATTGTCAACCCTTTGCAAGGAATTAGATAGGGGGGTCTAAAACGCTGAAAAAATATAAAATTATGAAATATTGGCGAAATGAGAAAGGGTCAAAATATAAGAAAAACCACAATGTAGAAAATTTTACACTTCGTGATAAGTAATTTTCTTCAGAATTTGGCAATTGGTCCTTAAAGGAGTGAATTAAAGCTATTTGTGCTGAATAGGAAGTGAAGAAATTCTTGTTATAGAGTTCTATACACACATACCCTGGCTACAGTGAACTATATAAAAAATCCTCTCCCCTGCCACTTTATGTACGTAATAGCAGAAGAGTTAAATACGTTGATATCATTTAATCAAAATAATCATGATGATCTTTGATTTAGATAACAGACTTTGTAATAGATAGGAATTATATATTATATTGTAGTAAGAAAGTATATAGTAAAGTGATCCAAGTGTATAATGATAAAAACACGAAACTTAAGGAAGTTGAATGAAAATTGATAAAAGCTAAATACTTTTCTAAAAATATTTTAAATCAATTATGTTAGAGTGAATAATATCTTCCGTATGATTCTTATAATTACGAATTATTCGACTATTGTAATATCTTTATTACTCCTTTATAATATCAATTATGATTATGGTATCAACTGGTTCTGTTATACTCAGATATCCGGTAGTCATCTAGATATAGAATTCATTCATAAGGATCGGGGATGGGGTATCGTTTGTTTAAAATTAACGTGCCAACTTTACATTATCTTATCATATTGATGGATGTGAATGTTGACACTTAATGATATGATTTTAATTCGTATCATAAATGACCGGCAAGGTAGTTCGTTAATGATAAAATTATAAATCATTAAATGTCAGGATTCTATCATTTGGTTTCAATAATAAGCAAATAGTAATACTGTACATTCATGTACGACTACACATGTTCGTACCATTTGAAATCTGACTATTTTTAAGGTATTTATAAATGAGTTTCCTTGAACAACAATGCTTCTGAATACATTACATCGAATTTATCGATTATTTTCGAGTAATTAGTCTTGTCAGCAATGATTTTTTTTTAAATCATGATTGTGCTTAGATTTAAACACTGTTTCATTTCCGTTTTGCTAGAGTAACTGCGTAGGAGAGTTGATTTAATCAAATACAGCTAAAAAACTGTATTTGCATTGCGGAATTACATATCGTTGTTAATATGCATCGATACGTGTATTATTTGGACAATAGCTATTTCTAATCTAATAAACTATATCGAATCTGTGTCTTCCTAATAGCAGCTTTATCCCCCCCCCCCCAAAAAAAAAACAAAAAACAAATACAACGATCGTTTTATGCATCAGTTCTACGTTATCAAATTGCGAATGTTAAGTGCATTTTGTTTTGAAAATTTCTCAAAAAATATTTGAATTGTACGATAATTCTATTTTTAAATATGTTATTATGCTTTAACTGACGAAAAATGACATATCTTCCAGTAGGTCATTCATTAAAGAGAGGAAATGGATTGTGAGGTGATGCCTCCCTTTTATATGTAAGACAGAAAAAAACGTTTCTATTTAAAACCGAGCGCAGCGAGAGGCGGGCGAAGCCCGCATCGCGAAACAAGGATTATTGGTAACACACATATATATAGAAAAAATAGTGAAAAATTACAGCTGAATCAGGGTTATAATTGGCTAAAAAATACTTTTAACCCTAGGCGCGGCCATATTGGCAGCCATTTTGTTTTTAAAAAGTTAGCTAGATTTTTAGTTGACTCGCACTTATCCATGTCTATTGACCCCCAAAATCTCCAGTGTTTTCATTGAAGGTGATTTAAATTATAAAAATTGAAGTGAAAACCAGACAAATTTCAATATTGCTTCAATCAAGAAACACAGCTATTTCAACGCATGTGTTATCAAATTATCAGATCGGAAATAAAAACATTAATATCAAGGAACTGATCTTTTAGATACTTAGTAAAGTACTAGTATTCGATTTTATCACCGGTAGCCTTTTTAGGAATTAAATAGATAAACAATGAAAGAAGAAATAATTTTTTGGGTGAATAACATAACTCTCTTCGAAAACAAAACTTGTTTAACGTTTTACGTCATAATGAAGACTGAGCACGCGACGTTTAATTTAACTTTGGCTTATGATTTGAGTAGGTGGATCCTACTGTTTGCGTTTCAAATAAATTGTTGTACAAAATACACTGTGTTTAATCTGCTGTCGACCAAACGGTCACACCGATCACATATCATGTTTCACCTACTGTAAACTTAGAACTAACATAATGTATTTTATGACATATTATAATTTTATGATACGAACTAAATCAATTAAAACCTGAGATGGTTAATGGGCATACCGGTATTGTATTTCTCGCTCCATATGTTATTTTTCAGTATTTATCAAAGACTCCAAACTAACATTCTACGATATGTTTTAGAGATTATTTAATATATCTCGACTTAAATGTCATACTTTAATTCTAATACGAGACCTAAAATTAGCCTCCTGTGAGATGTTTTAAGCATTTTTAAATAATTTTTGAAGGATTTAAAGTTCTCCGATCCTCAGTCTAAAAAAAAAAATTTCATCATAAAAATTTTGTCATTCAAACTTTATAAAAGAAATAAAATAAAATGAAATTTATTGATGGTATCCATGCATTTTACAAAGTTAAGATCACATTTGAAAATTGAAATTTGTACCGGTGTTATATAGTGTCTTTTCCCCCTAGTCATCTTTCCCCCCGGAAAAATGGCTAAATAGCAGTTTTTCCCCCACGGAAAGTTGACGATATAGTGGTTTTTCTCCCTTTTTATAGCCAGATTACCCCCACGGAAAACCTACTACATAGTGGATTTTCCTCTTCTTTTTTTACATTCCGGTCATGTTTATGGCGGACCATTTGTGGCAATAATTTGCAATAACTGAAATGATATTATTTTCTCATAATAAAGGATAATTATGGCATTTATTAATACATAAAATAAAAAACATGGTTTTTTCACCCCTGATATGAACAAAGGCACGCGCCATCAAAACATTCATGTGTCATCATCATTTATTTTACCTTTGGTACACCTTTTTGAAACACCTTTTACACGGATTTCGGAATGCCTCGAATCTTTCTCATCTAATCGATGCTTATCTATTTATCACGTTATGAACACGTGAGAACACATTTGAGTGAAAATACGCCGGTTTGGAACTTTAATTTTCCCATGTATTATCATCTATGTATAAGCTCCTCCCAGAAAACTAACTGACCAATCTTGACAGTTTTGTAGAGGAAGGGAATAAGAATTGGAAATGTATTATTCCCTTCGTCCGATAGGCTATCAATTTTAAATTAATACCGTTAGAATCTTTTAAATATCAAACGAGAGACAGGGTGCAATGATATGATGAGAAACTGAAATGTTTTACTTTGAGTGATGGGGTTCTAATTCATGGTAAGGGGTATTAGAATTGATTATCTATTTATTGCATGTGTAAAGTTAGAATTTACATTTTTTTTAAAGTTACGCATATTCATATTTTTAAGCACATTCATTATGATGTAAACATTTTTAAAAAAAAATGAAATGGCTTCACAACCAGTACAAAGTCGATATCTTTGCTGGTTATTTTGGAAAATGTGAAATGGAGTCTGAACTAACCTTATGTATATATTATCATTCTCTAATTTTTCCGATTTTTAGTTTGCAACGTGATTTATAAATATACAATTTTGAAAACGATGCCATATAAAACAAGATATACGATTCACCTACCTTAAAATCTTATCACACTATTTGTTTAATATTTTTGCAATAAATATTTATTTGTGTACCAAATTATTCTTCGAACAATGAAGTAAGGGTAATTTAAAAAATGAAACAAAAAAACATCCTTTGTGATGAGCTGACAGATTTTTTAATTTTTAAAAATATAAGCTTGTTCTTCTAATCAATTAACAAGTAAAAAAAAAAGTCGTACATCAAATGCGCTAAGGTTGGTTATTTATTTTTGTTTTTCGGTTGCTACTTTTATGAATAACAACAAAGGCCCCTACCGTGGGGGCTTAAATTTTCATTGTCATCTACTAGTGGTATACCACTACCACTGTGAAAATATGGTTAAGTGGTCAATCTAGAATTTGAAATTCAAGTTCCCACGGATAGAACACTATTCAATCATTATAATGGGGGTTTAAACACCGGGCCCCGAAACATCGAGGGTCACTACTCTCAGGGCTGAAATATTTAGAGTTATCTACAAGTGGTTAACCACTGCCACTGTAAAAATATGGTGATATGGTCATCTCTATTTTATAAAATATTGGAGCCTAAAGAATATGCACTATAATCATTACAATAGGATTTTAAACATCGGGCTCTGAAACATCGAACACAAAAGGACTATATGCGGTATGGTCAAATATCTGCCCCCGATTTCAACCAATTTTTAAATAGTATCGTATAAAAATGAAATCTTCACAAATCATTGTAAAGAGGATGCCTATAACTTTAATCTTGATTTTAGTCATCATTGCTCACTCGCTGTTTATCTATGACGTCACTTAAATGACCTAATTCCCGCAAATTTGCAAACAAATGAAGATATTCTCATTTTTACTCTTTATTTTGCATTCGGAAGTATAGAGCGCAGGTCTGCTCAAGTGCGATTTTAACATATGTTTTTCTTCAGATAGTTATACATATTATACTAAAAAATGGTACTTGAGCAAGCCGGCGCTCGATGTTTCCTAGTCGAAAAACCATCGGAAAACACCCATATTTTGCTACAAAACATCAATTTATCAAAATAATGCAATATTCATGACGTCATTTCTACATTATGACGTCACTGTGGTAATAACCTTTTACACCTTTATTTCCAATATGATTTTAACTATCTTTCACCTTATTTTAAAGCTCTTTCTAAAACTTTGATTTTGGGGGGCAAAAATTGCATAAAACCGCACTTAGTCCTTTCCCTAAAACAGAGGTTTAGCCTGGATAAAATTTGCACAAAAAGAAAGCCAGACTGATAGATTTATCAAAAAATTCTTAAAACATTTTCACTTACAATTTCAGAACACAGAATTATACATATAAGTGTATATCTTGTAAAACCAAGTACTTTATTTAATTAATTACCATAATTAAGTTCTATGTATAATTTCATTACACACATGTTCAATTTTCAGCATTGTCTATAAAAATAATAAAACGGCAAAACTAAACGTTACCTGTACAGATGGATGTAGATATATGCAACCTGGGAGTGTAAAAACATTGATTTTAATCCTTACTGGATTTCCATAAATATTTTTTATAAAATCTGAACCAAAAACGTGAGGGAGAAACCCTACTATGGAGGAAAAGCTACTATATAGTAGCTTTTCCCCCCGAGGGGAAAGGCTACTATATAGTAGGTTTTCCGGGGGGAATAGCTACTATGGGGGAAAAACTGCTATACAACAGCGGTGCATCGGTTGCTCGAACCCCTTTGCATCTATGTAGTAGATCTCTGTGGATTCATTAAGCCAATCATTTTGTTGTAAGACAGATCGTTATATCAACACAAGAAGACTAAATAAATTTCTCTGTATAAAAGGCAGATTTATGGTACGAATAAAAAAAACCCCGAAAAAATAGAATTATCGAATATGGCTGAGGATCGGAGATCGTTGGGTCAAGGCCCCATCCCTGGCAACTGCCTTTTTTTTAAAGTAAAAAAAAATATATACTCTGTTATCAATAAATGTTCTGCAAAATTAAATGAAGGGGGGGGGGGGAGACTTGCGCCATGCACTGCTAAGAGAGTGGGTTCCACGGATCTATAGTTAAAACCCCGGGCGGAGGATTACTATTTTCCTTAATTTAAGCTTTTTTGCATATAACAAATTTTGACACCAATTGTTGTGTACTGTTATTTCATTTGTTGACTTTTTAACTGTAACTCTAAAGTGTTCTTCAACAATATCATCAGAGAATGAGCAGGCTTGATGTAATGCTAAATGTAATGGTAATGCATTGCAATGCATCACATGTTTTCAAAGTAATGCTAGAAATGTGTAATGCCACTATTTAGCATAACAAGTAATTGTAATGTAATGGATTTTTTCCAAAATCTAGTGTAATGCTGGCATTACATGACATTTTTTGCATTACTATACTTTTTTATGAAGTTCTGTAATTAGATTAAATTAATTTATTTTTAAATTATTATTATTTTTATTATGATTAAATTAATGATTTTAATTAAAAATCAATTTTTAAATTGTCAATATAACTAGCTAAAACAACACAATTTCATAACATTTGAAGAGTTTTGCTATGAAGAATTTTGCCCCAAGAATAATCTTAGTATCAAAACAATCTATTGTTTTAAGATGTGCTACATGTAAACACCCAAATCCCCACCCTTCTATTGGCTATGTTCCAATAGAATAGAGAACAGACATACGCCCTTAAAAGCAAAAATGAATGCACTTAAGAGAATGCACTGTCTAGTTATTATCTCGTAAAGCTTTAAACTTACTTCTAATATTATAACCCAATAATTTAATTCTTGTTGTAACGCGCTTTCTGATTGGCTAAAAAATTATTTTATATCGCATAAAGAATGTTGCCTACGTCATAGTAAGACTAACGTCAAAAACATATCAATACGCTTGACGTTACGTTTGAATTTTGTACAATTTTACGTCATTTTAAGGATCAAATGACCTTTTTATCTACAATGAAGAGTAAAAAAAATTAAATTATAAGCAATGAATTCAATATTTATTTGTTTTATACGATATAAAATGGTTTGGGCAGTTTACGCTTTATAAACCGCGAAATTCCTTAATTGAAAAATAATTTTACTCTCTTTCTCTCTCATTCTCTCTCAATATCTGTGTTGTCTATTAAATATAATAGTTTGGACTGATAGAAAATACAAGATTCATGTATGTTTTCTATTATTGCCTGAATACTTATATCTTCAAACTCGACGTGATGCAGTTACAAGATGAAACCTTTGAAACTTTGATGATCATAAAGTGCAACAGCAATCTTGTATATGTCATTAAATTTGAACGTGATAGTGAACATGAACCTGTAGATATGTTTAATCGTGTCATATATGAAACGTTTGCAAAAACTTTTATTCAGCTTTTAAATTGCCTTTTTAAAACATTTTGACTTTTCACAAAGTAATTGTAATGGAAATGCATTAATTTACTCATGTAATGGTAATGTATTGCATTTCTTCAAGAAAATGAAGTAATGGTAATTTAATGGCCGAATTCATGAAGTAATGGTAATATAATGCATTACTTTACAATGCAATTCGCCCCAATGAGAGCAGTTGGTACAAACTATATTGTGTTGATAAATAATATTTTTCTTCAAAAGTTGATATTAAAAATTTTCCCTGTAACAGACCAGCTATAAATGGGATAATTGCAAGATAAAGAACTAAAGGCTTTAATAAATCATAGACACATCATCATTATACAGCACTTTTTTACATTAGGCATTGATGGGAAGTATCTTCCTCGGGCAAACACTCTGGGAATAGTGCCTGCATTAAAAAGCTATCCCAATCATAACCATTGGTTAAGATTACAGTATTGTTTCAACTGCTTTTCTGTAATTTAAGCAACCCATAAGCCCTCATTTAGACACATATTTTTTATTTACATGTATTTATAAATTGTAAACAGATAAAATTCAATCTATGATAGTAATAACTATCTGTCTATGAATATAAGTACAAAACCATTACATTTCTATATACATGTAAGCAAACAAGGGCACAGTTTTGTTCAGAATGTCCCAATGTAAAAATATAAAAAAAATGAAAGAATTTTGAATTCTGCAAATATTTTTTTGTCGACATTTTAGGTATGTTGATTATAATATGTAGGCTAATATTTATAAATTGCATATACAGTACCGATCAGACCCAACACCAGAGTAAACCCAAACTAAACCCGGTTTACTTTTTGAAAATTTGGGTCCACACACGGTTAACTTTGGGTTTACTCGGGGTTTACTTTGGGTTTACCTTGAAATTGCTTTTGAGGTCAACTGTATGTACTGGAGTGTGAAGCAGACTAGTATTTTATCTTACCATCCTACTGCCTGTAGTTCCTACCCTTTCTATATTCTGAATACACAGTTAGCGTCTGCCTTCAGGGGTATACTTCTGACTGGATTTATTCTCTGTGTCCACTCTGGGTTTACTTTGGGCTTACTCTGGGTCCACTCTAGTAAACCCGAAGTAAACCCATAGTAAACCCAGAAAGTAAACCCATGGTTAAGTAGGGGTTTACTTTCTGTTAGGTTGGGTCTGATCGGTACTGTAGTCACATTTATTCAGTTAAAAAGATTCAAGTACATTGTAATTTGATCTGTTATGGCGTCAAAGTTATCATAGCCTCACTTTTTGCTTGATATGTTGTGTTCTTAACCCACTTCATTTCCAGCGCAAATCTGAAAGAAAATCATTAACATTTTGTTGTCTCTTATCAAAATATTTTATTATAAGAAAGGTAATGCACTTTTAAAAATAGATTTTTTACAAAATTTCGTCTTAGTTAGAAAATAAAAATGTATCGTATGATGTTTCCAGGATACACTTATAAATAAATTAAACGGTAACTTATGAGCTGATTTATTGTTTTGCATCCTTATTTCCTTACTATTATTCTCAAACGGCGAATGGGCCTACAAGGCATCGAACTACTTGCTTAAACCTCATTCGAAAGCATAATGATAAATTAATAATCGAAAATACCCAAGAACTAGGAACAAAGGGACAAGCATATATATTAAAATAAATTATGTTAATTAAGTATTTCTATTACTAGTATATTATAAGTGATCTTGAAAATTGATTTAATAATACACCATTATTAAACGATGTTAACATTTTCCATTACTGATATTATTTGAATTATTCTTTTGGAATACTTAAAACAAGCAAACTATACATAAACTCAGAAGTTTGATTACAGTTGAAGTTCATAATGTTTCCTTGATTCCGAATGGCAACCCACTGACAATGATAGAAGGTAATCAGATATCAGTTCGCTGTGCAGTCAACAGTAATGCATTCCCTGCCCCAACACTGACCTGGCATAGAGGGTCTACTGATGTTACTAAAAGAACTGGAGCATTTATATACGACATAACTATAACAGGAGACAGAACAGACAACACAAAGACTCTAGAGTGTAGAGCTACAAACAACAACAAACCACCAAAGACAGCCAGCACAACACTTAATGTGGAATGTAAGTTTGATGGCATTCTCAATAATTAATGCACAATCCATTCAAAAATTTATGATCAATGATTAAGAAAAAAAATTGTTTGTGGAAATTTAAAATTGAAAACGTACAGTATAAAAGTAAGAAACAATCTTTTCTTTTCATTTTACGTAAACTACAGTGATTATATGTATATCATAGAAACGCTGATACCGTGAAACATGTAATTGATAGCAATGAAAAATATAGTTACTTTTCCACCCAAACACATTTTGAGAAAAATATTATCTTATGCTCATAGATTTATTATCTAATTATTCAGATTGAAAAAAAAATATCATAATAACATGTATACACCAATTTGAAAATGAACTTAAACCTATTTTAAAATCAGACTCCATCAATGTACAACCTGTTTCAGGAAGACAATATCAAGACACCATATAAGGAAGATCCATTATATATCCTTAATGAAAAATAAACATGTTAATTTCCAATTCACAATTCAACAGACCCACCGATAATAAATGCGCTGTCTCAGCAAGACATAACAGAAGGAAGCCACTTATCAGTCACCTGTGAGGCCACCCCCGGGAATCCCAACTCTACCACATTCTACTGGACAAAGGTAGACAACTCAGGATTCGGACATGATGGACCAACGCTACAGTTACCTAACATACAGAGAACCAGTTCTGGTACCTACAGATGTACAACAGAGAACAACTACAGTAATGGAGAAAGGGGAACAGACAGTCAGGCAATGGTCATCAATGTTCTTTGTAGGTGTTAGATACTTGATGATATGATATAAATGGCGATTTTTTCAAGATAAAGCAAAATTTTATGTCGGCTGTTTTTGTATATCACTGTTAAAGTAGTTTTTGTTCCAAAACAGTGGGAAAAAAATGAGCATTCAGAATTTTGTAACTGGGCTATAAAAAGGCAGAAACGTTATATCAAATTTACTATGCATTAAAAATTTGAAATGAACGATGAATCTACGTTTGAAAAGATAAGTAAATCTTAGTTTAGATGATATTTATTGACCCTCTATGATGTATTTGTTATTAGACCCCCCAACCATAACTACACTGCCTCGGCAAGACATTATAGAAGGAAGAGACTTATCAATTATCTGCCATGCCACCCCTGGTAATCCTAGTTCTTCCACATTCTACTGGACCAAGGTAGACAACCTAAGATTTAGACAGAATGGACCAACGCTACAGTTACCTAACATACAGAGAACCAGTTCTGGTACCTACAGATGCACAGCAGAGAACAACTACAGTAATGGAGTGAAGGGAAAACACAGTCAGTCCATGGTCGTTAATGTTTTATGTAGGTGTTCAGCATATGATCATGTAAATATTTTGTGTATGTGTTATCATAATTTAATTTTCAAATATGATTTTTTTATTGTAATAAGTAAGCATATGTTCTGCTGTGACCCAATACCATATGTAACCTAAATGTACCACCGATTCCTAATTGTACATTTGCGTTGTTAATTACATGTGTATTAAAAAAAATAACAGCAACAGAGAAAGATACATGTAATATGTGTATTATACATGCCAAATAATTGTTAAGTGATCCCCCATTAGCTGTCTTGTCTTTATGAAAAACCAACCAATATTTATAAAACTTAAATGTGTTGTTTTGAAAAGCAAATATTTATTTTATTTTTATACTGACACAATTTCCGTTGATCTCACTATATGTTTTGTTTACAGACCCCCCTAACGTGTATACGATGCGTCAGCAAAATATAATAGAAGGAAGAGACTTATCAATCACCTGTCAGGCTACCCCTGGGAATCCTAACTCTACCACATTCTACTGGACCAAGGTAGACAACTCCGGATTCAGACAGAATGGACCAACGCTACAGTTACCTAACATACAGAGAACCAGTTCTGGTACCTACAGATGTAAAACAGAGAACAACTACAATAATGAAGTGAAGGGATCAGACAGTCAGGCAATGGTCGTCAATGTTCAATGTGAGACTTTTTAAACAAATTTATTTGTTCTATCCTAGATGTTTTGGTAGTTATCACACTTTTTCATTACTGCCCGGAGTTAGGGAAGACCGTTACCGTAATGCTTGGTGTGTTTAAAATAATATTAGTTTTAGTATGTTTAATGATTACCATCCCATGTCATAGATTAAACGGTGCATAATGTGTGGTTAGTAACATACACTGAATTGTGCCTAAAATACATTAAATGACGTAATTGTACTCCACGCATCATTCCCCTAGAAGGGAATGAAAAAAGTTTTAACAAACCTTTGTTATTTCATCATATTTGGACGTTTTGCCACATTTGATATGAGTGTGGTCATAATAAATAAAATACATTGTTAAAATAATTCGTCAGCTCAATCCACTGAAACCACTGAAAAAAATTAGATAATTCTACTTCCAATAATTGTTC
Organism: Magallana gigas; assembly: GCF_902806645.1. Lineage (NCBI taxonomy): Eukaryota > Metazoa > Mollusca > Bivalvia > Ostreida > Ostreidae > Magallana > Magallana gigas. Next base: position 14,062,464 of record NC_047568.1, read on the forward strand.
AGATTATGTCTCATTTGAGTTTTTGCCTTTCTTAAATATACCACGTATACAGTTTGTCATTAAACACCTCTTAAATCACTAAACAAAAATATTGTAGTTTCAAATAAGTGATGTGTAGATGATGTGTAGATGAGCACATTTGTAGGACATTAAAATGAAAATATTATTGTGTAGATTAGTGAAAAAAGTTTAAGATTATATATTGTCCTGCAGCTCCATACAAACCAGTTCAGTGAATGGTTTATGAACACAGAAGAGGATTGGTGTGTTGAGCATTCTCAAATTAGTATTGGTTAATGGCACATTATCAAATTGGTTAAACTGAAATTCGTGATGATCTTATTATATTAGATACCATTTCTCAGCAGTGTTCATTTAAAGTGTGCGGATCAGAGAATATATTTCTTTATCAAATTAACGAAATCATATTTGTTAATTGTAATTATAGATCAACCCACGATTGATAGGAGATCCCTACAGATAGTAAACGAGAGTGAGAAAATCTCATTAACCCGAGATATAGTAAGCAACCCTGTTTCAAATGTGTCGTGGTATTATGGTTCACAACTCTTGAAAACTCAGCCGTCAGTGACAACTGCTACATACACCGTAGAAAACACCACGTGTATAGATACCAAGAACTATACCCTTTTGGTCAGCAATGGAATCGGGAATACAGTGACAGCAAGAGTGGACCTAATTGTAAACTGTAAGATTTTAATAAGTTTGAACCTTCTTCAGTATATATGTGTTATCGTCGTTATAGTGGTGCTTCTTCTTCTTCTTCTTCTTCTTGTTATAGAAAATCAGTTATTTTATTGATTTCTCACCGATGTTTTGAGTTTATATTGTACACTCATATGTACTAACGGTAATCCAAATCTTTATCGTTATTTGAAAACGTGTTTGATATATATTAAAAATAATAATACATATTGATTAATCATATTTAACGGAGATCTAGTAAATAAATATGAATATTGCAAGTTGCCTCTGCCATACAGGTTATTTATCAATCAATAATGAATATTTTTTTCTCGGAAATAATCCCTTCATCTTTGTACAAATTAATATTTTCTTTAAAGACTTTTTACACCAAAATTGATACGCAATTTAGAGTAGAGGGTATGTTTATGTAATTTGCTTTTTAAAAGGTAAACCAACACCAGATATTTCAAAAATAACACTTGGAGTGACTTGCACCACCGGCATTGAATTTTCAACTACAATTATTGCATATCCAGAGCCTCAATACGAGTTACAGTATGAAAACGGAACAAGGAACGGTCAGATGATAACCACTATCACAGAGAATGAAGTGAATAATTTCACAGTTCGAATTAGTCAAGATGTTGTTGAGAAAAGTAGCTTTGGAGTTTATCATTTAAGAGCGAGCAACATTTTTGGAGAAACAACTGTAACTGTAAATATAATTAAACAAAGTAAGTAGGTTATTTAATCGATGTTTTAAATGGAACTGCTCTTGTTTATGGTCATTTTATCTAAGCTTTTGTATATTGGCATATGGGTAGTGATTAAAATTGTTTTGTATGCATGATGAGTTCAGTTTGGCAATTGTATGTTTAACAATCGACATTTATTCAGTCTTTAGCTAATTTGAGAATTTCGAGCTCTGTCTAATTATTTTGCAACGTACATTAATTTATTTATCTTTTATTTACATTTATCAAATTCAAACATACAAAATTTCTATTAATATGATGTCAATTCTTAAAAAAAAATAACCACTGTCTTTCCATACCACTTTCAGTCATGCACTCATTTAAAAACCAAAAGTAAATGGACCTGGGGTTGTATATTAAAATAAATAGGAGAAAATGTTTATGGCAAATTTCACTTCGTTATACAGTTATAAAAACAATCTTTCCACTGTGACCAGCATTTTTCAAATTCCCTAAGTTGAAATTTTTGAATTGTATTTGAAACTCAAATAAGCTAATAGCTCGACATAGTTTGGAATCTTATTCTGCTTCAGGCATAAGAATATAAATTCTTTTGTATATAAAACTATGACGTTCACAGGTCTATTGTCTACATTTAGAGAATTTTCTCCAGACAGTATATTGATTACATTGAATCCAACCCTTTCCCTTGTTTACCTATATATAGACTTACTAAGATTATTCCATGAGGGTAAAACTTTAGTACAACTAAAAATACATGTTGTATTGTTTCTATTTCTTCTTTACAAAAATACAGCACTCATTTGCGATGATCTTGTTTTTTTTCAAATGATATTTCACTGGAAGAATTCCGTGTAGAGCTCTGTACTGTAGCAATTATACAGATGTATCATTAGTTGTCATAAAACATGTTTTGAAACAGTCTTGTATGCAGAAATTTTGTCCATGTGGTAATTCATTATTCCATCTTGATATTGCATTTGGGACCACTTCAGTATAGTTCAAAGTTTTATGAATTGCCTTGGTATATTTTTCATTCAATAAGATTACTTTGAAATACATTGGTAAAAAAAGGAGTACAATTTCTTTTTCATTCTTTACTCTTTCAATATAAACTGATTTTAAAAACTTTGAAATAGCACTTATAATACTGTTAAATTGCATGACATATACATCAGACAAGTTAAACGTATGTATATAAAATTATCATATGTCAAAAAGGCTCCATTTTTTAGATAAGAAATCTCCAACTAATTTTATACCACGTTGGTACCACACATCAATAAATAAAGACTTATTGGCAATTGTAACACAGGACTTCTGCCATATTGGAACATTCATAATATTTTGTTTAATATAACCAGGATGTTTGTTGAACACGTTCACAACCTGGAGCCATGATTGAAAAACATCTTGCAAAAAAAACATTATTCTGTTTTATTTTTCTGATAAAAACATCCCCAAACTCTAACATTTTTGTAACAACATCTTTGTCGTTAATTGCTAAAAAATATCCATCCATGGTTTGTGGTCAAGATTTAATTTTTTTACCCACGATAATTTAAGAGAAGAAACAAAACTATGGAAATCTTGCATTTATAAACCACCTTTTTGTGTAATAATGAGTAACTATCTGCCTTTTTACTCTATCATCTTTCGATTTCCATATAAAATTAAATATTGCTTTTTTCAATAAGGATATAATGCTTCATTGGGTTTTGAAAGTGAAATAAATAGATGATTCAATTTCGGCTTTAATTATTGGCCACAGTTACTCTACCAACAGGAGTCAGAGTCATACTGTTCCATTGTTGTACTTATTTTCAGTATTTATATCCAAATTAAGGCAACTATCCATCGAGTATGGTGAAAAACCTGATCTGAGAACTCTTAAAAGCCTATCCAAACCATTTTGGTTTTAGAGCTATTTATTTTTTAATTCCAGAAGGTTTTAAGATAAAATCTAATGTATCAAGAGAATTAAAAAGAGACTCTAGTGAGCCATAAAGTTTCAGGTTGTTTCATCTGCATATTGTGTTATCTTTTGTTCTTTTCAACTGACTACAAGACCCTTAATGTTTGTATTCCGTTTGATAAGAATGGGTAGGATCTCTGCACATAGTAAAAATAAATATTGAGCAATTGGAGCTCCTTGTCTACAACCTCTCTGTATGACAAATCGATCAGACAGATATCTATATTGCAAACCAGCTGCTTTAAAGTTTGTATTTAAAATCTTACCCTAGCAATTTATATTTTTTCCAAACCCCCCAAAAATCAAAACTTTGTAAATTAAGTTATATGCAATAGAATCAAATGCCTTTTTGAAATATACATTTTCGAAAACAACATACATTTATTAAACATACATAGATGCATTTCATACCACACTAATATAACACTATTGGTTTCTTATGTATATATACAGGAACACCAGCCATTCCCAGAAATATAAAAGTAACATGTAAAGTAACAGGAGCCATGGTACAATGGATATCTTCCTTCAATGGTGGATCCACTCAGAATTTTACTGTGATTACTTTGAGTGGCCAAGATGGTACTAGTTTCAACAATGAACTTAACGACGAAGGAGAAAATGAGATCCATGTTACTTACGTAAGCAATCTTCAACCATCGGTGACGTACTGGTTTTTTGTGTCGGCAAAGAACAACCATGGATCTAGTTCCTCAAAAGCCATCAGTTGCACCACATTGAAAGGTTATTTTAAAACATTTGTTAACTCTACCTGTGTAGTTTGAAAATATGACTTTTACGTTCTTAAACAACTAGAATGCATTGTAAAACAAACTAATGTTTAAGTAATTTTCAATTACATAATGTTCAACTATTTATCCAAACAAGATAAAACCCTTGTTTTGACCATAAAAAGAATGAATATTTCTGAAAAATTTAAATCAACCAAACATGTTAAACATTATTAAAATAAAAATTCATTCGTGTAGTCTCAACATTAACATTGTTCTAACATTAATACGACGGTGTGAAATCAACGTTGAAAAAAAATTACCTTAGAAAATTGGTGAACATTGGTTATTTGCATCACCACAGGATATCCTTGTCAAATTGTTGTTGAAACAACGTTGCATGTATGTTTAGTATCTGTTTGCTTAAAAATGTTTTGTAACCAAAAAAGTGTACGCAGTGAATACATTTTATTAAAAAGCTTATCTTTTTCACTATAAAAAGTAATTCATAGAATCATGATTTGTTTATTTTTTTACAGAGACAACAAGCTCTCAGACAGAAGTAGTTGCTGGAAGCGTTGGAGCAGCAATGGTGTTTGTCACGATTGTTTTGATTCTTGTGTATTTTGTTCACAGACGATACACATGTATCTTTACATTTAAAATAGGTAATGTATATTCTTATTACCACAAATCAAGTTGTTCATGGACTGTTTTGCTGGGTGACTCTCACTGTTTATGTTTTCACATCAACATTTTTATAATTTAATTCCCAAACAGCATATATTTGAGAAATTATTTCAATTATGAAAATACATAACACTAAAACCAATTAATCGATAAACTGTCAAAAGACTTTTGAATCGCTGCTTGATTTGTTGTAAAACGGTCGGTAGTAAAGATCAGTTCAAGTGGATAATTTGTTGAAGTGGGCTATAAAAACTGTAAAAAAATATTTAAATGTCATAAACAACTTTCACAATATTGTATTCATTTTTAATACATTAATTGAATTTGTTTCAAAATTTAGCTTAGTTTCATTTGGTATTAAAAATAACTTAATTATCCGCAACAATAAAATCACGAAGCGTTAGCATGCAGTGTGTGACCCAGTAAAGTTTTTGTTTATAGAGTTTCTGGGATGTGTTTCATAATTGTATTTATCATCTTACAGCGAATTACAGAATACCGGTAGAGTTTTCAATAGCTTGTTGGATTGCTCAATAGAGTATTCAATTTGGTCAGCAAGGTATCAGATCAGGTTTAAATCTAGGTCCTGTGGTTACCCAAGTGTACATTGTTATTTTGCACTGGACCCAATCATTTTGCACAAAGAAAACCTCTAGAACACTCTCTTCTATTGTTAGCTATTCTATTCATAGACTTTTAAAAAGAATGTTCACCTGGACAGCACTGGATTCTATAGAGCATCAATTCTGCTTGGAGTAATTTGAATTTTGTTTTTCAAAAAATGTAATTCATAAGACATTTCTAAAGAAACAAACAAAAGAGAAAAGCATAACCTTAAAAAGGAGATATTTTTTTCCTGCAAAAAATCATCAGACATTTTGGTTCCCCGATTCCTGGTGCAGCGTACAGCACTAATAGTATTTTTGTGCTGTGACTGCTTAACTAGTTCATAGCAGTAATGTATGATAACAGAGAGAAAAAAAGGCCCAAAATATGCAAATGTTTACTAGATTAACTCACTTTATTGCTGTCATACCTGAGTAAGCACATGACCTAGATTTAAACCTAATGTGATACCTTGCTGACCAAATTGAATACCCTATTGATCAATCTAGCAAGCTATTGAAAACTCTACCGGTATTCTGTAATTCGCTGTAAGAGATTGTTCAGTTGTTACGTTACAACCTACATATGATATAGATATAAAACAAAAAAATATAATTGAAGGGATTTTTAGAGAATATGCTTCTTAATCTTAATGTTTCTATTCATTTATTATAGCGTTTGAAAAAAGAAATACGTAAGTTTTTATCTACAAGATTTTACACAATCTTTGAATATGCTTTGTGTAAAAAATACAGATACATTAATGTAATTATTTATATTTGATTTTAAAATTTTGCTTCCTTTGTAATTTAACTTGCAGCTAAATTTTAAAGAGGTTCGTCTGTTTTTAAAAAAAATCAACATTGTATGAAAGATTGACGCTTAAACTTTACAATGCCAGTGGATCATTTTTGCATATCAAATTTTAATTTTTTAAACTTCTAAGCATGATATGTAGTAGTTGCCGTAAAAGCTCCTATTGATTTTCCTTGGATATCCTATAGAGGGATTAAAGGGTCAAGAGATGGCGTAGCTCTCTTGTGACCTTTTACATGTAACTTCTCTATATGGGAAAACTAATAAAACCTTCTGCGGAAAGTCATATATACCATAATCTCCTTAGAATTTTTGATACTGTGGTTTTATCAATATTCGTTGAATACCAATTTTCGCGGATTTTGTTGTTAAGTTTATCCATGAAATTAAATGTTCATTGAAGTGCAATTACTATTAACATTTTGTATTGAATGGGTCATTGGCCATGAATTTATGTATCCTTGAAACTGTGATTTTCTTTTTATCCACGAAAATTGATACCTTTGAATATGAATGAAACCACAGTATGTCAAGCTAGATAATCGGATCACCTCGCCCTTTTATGTCGATGATTGTAAGTGAGAGGGAGTGGTCTGAATGGCTAGATGATAAAACAGAAAAGCATTTTCTTGTGTTTGTCACCTGACATATGCAGAGTTAAGTGCGCACTTCAAGGCGAAATGCATGCTACATGTATCATGTACGTAGATTTTCTTGAGATTGAAATACTGAATGGGATACTTCTTTCGACGGCTTTGCCCTGTCAGAGTTAAACAAGATGATAGAAGACCAAGATGATATGTTTACTGGTTTGAGAGTTACTCTTGACTTCCACTGCAGAACTTTATGATTTAAATTTGATTAAACCTGTTCTAAAATGCTTTTAAAAATAAATTTAAAGCTATTGTTCAGGGAAGTTGTGTGATATCAGCGACATTGAAAACCTTATAAATCTACCGAGGGGAAAAATACAGATTTAAATACAGGATGGAGTGTGAAAATGTTTAGGAATGGTAATCTGCTCGTAATTTTCGTACATGTTGTAGAAATTTTAAACTCGGGAATTTATCCAAACTAAATAATATGAACAAGTTGTCGTCGAAGTCCGCAGAAACGATGGTCAGTCGAACTCTGAAAGTTAAACATTTTTTAATATTTTGTGTCTGATTCAACGTGTTCCCAGTCTATATTTAGCCAGACACCACCCATTAGCTATGATTTAGATAACCAGTAGCTAAAACAAATGGGGAAAAGACAGATTATGGTATATTTTAATAATAATATGATCAGTTTCTTAACGCACATTTAAATAACATGTATTATAAAAATTATGCTGAATTATTACAAATTTGTAATTATCAATTTGTTATTATCTGTTAGTGTATTTATATTTGTATCTGATATACATTTAAAATCAGGAATATAAAAGTGGAAACAAATAAAGAAGTATCCAACTATGCAACCATAGAAGGTAAAAACTCGAACTGAAAACACAACTTAGGGATGACGTTTACTCAGAATGAAAAAAAAATTCCAATGATGATAATGAAAAACTATCTTTGTATGTTATAGACCTTTGATTGTAGTGCTATAATTCACTTTCAAAAAAGTATGCCAATTACCTGTTTGTGAGTTAATGGCCATTGAACATTTTTTGAAAAATCAAGAAAAATCCCTTATAATTTTACACTATGATTGAAATTTTCTTAATTGTTCAAAATATTTCAAATAATAAAAAAAAAATTAAAAATGAAATACAGTTAATGAATTGTAGTCGCACTAAATATATACAAAGGATTAAAATTTTAGCAACAATTTTGAAAAAAAATTCCAGTCCGAATCTCCTCTGTCAGATTTCAAATCTGTACCCATTTTAATCCAATTTTACAAAACATTGAATGATGATAAAAGAAAAACTATTATAGTATTGAACTACTTATATTGACCTTATTCTGTTGGCCTTATTCATAAAATTTATATGAGTCCGAATTTGAGAACTTATAATAAAAACCCTGAGTAAACAACACCCTTAAGTTATTCATTTTTCTTATCTAAAACTATATCACTTCAGCCATTTCAACTATAAACTACAAAAGGATAAGTAGAATATTTCATTCAAACTATCTCATCAAAGAATTTGATTGGTTGCCTGATTATAAATGATAGAAAGAAAATTTAGATTATTTTAAAGTACAATCTTATGTTATAAAACAATATACGTATATAGCCTATTCCTCTTTTTTGTATAGATAATTGTAAAGATGAATGTAAAATGACATTCTGAACAGATTGTTAAAAAGTCCAATTGTTCCATTTCAGAACAACGAAAACATAAAGAAAGGTCTGTGAAATCGTATGAATGCTGAATTTGTTATTGCATGACTAAGTTTTATTACAAATAATGCGACATTGTAATTTGTAGATTTAAATGATTCATCTCTTAGTTACATTTGATCTGTAAAACATGCGTATGCAATAAGTATTCTGATGAAAATTAAGTACCTATTTATTTACTTAATTTCTTTTGAATGTACTGCGAGTGAAATTATTCAAAGCGAAATGTTTTCTATTATAACATGGTTATCAATTCAACAATGTAACTTTTGAATGTGTTTATAGCAGGGTTTTGTATGACGAATTAACACAAAACGAAAACGCTAGCCAATATGAAGATATTTTGAAGAAAGGTAGTACAAATATTTTGATAGAAGTCAATATTTTATTTAAATTAAACTAAATTCTAAATAATACTTGTCTTTGAACAGTAAAATGGCGTAAAAGTATGTTTTTTCGTTATAATTCATTTCATCCTAGATGATAAAACATTGAATAATTTCTATACACTTTTCTGTATTATGCACTGCATTGAATAAAGGGATGAAACCATTTTTACGAAGAAACGTTCTACCAAGAAATAGACGAAGTCGTATATAAATGTAAAGGTGGAGAAAATATTCCCATAATAAGCATAGAAATACGTCTTCAAGTTAAATACACTTATATTGTTTATGTTTTTAAATCAGATAAGTTTTTGTAGATTTAAGTTTATTCTTTTTTTCTAGCGGATCGAAATGACTATGAAGTATATAAGTGTTCCACATATATAAGGCCCTTACAGTGTCAACGATTGTTACAAAATATCGTACTTAATTATAGTTTTGTAACTCGATTCCTTGTATATTTTTCTAAAGTAAAGTTTTAATAGGTTTCATTAGTCATAAGCCTGCAAAATTTCTTCATTGTTCAAAATTATGATCGCTCTATTTAATATATAAATTATGTCCTTGTAAAAATGTATATCAAAACTATTTTTAAATTATTTTTTCTATTACAGATAATCATGGAGATAATGAGTATCTATATATATGTTAATCTATCTATCTATCTATCTATCGATCTATCGATCGATCTATCGATCTATATATCTTTGTTAAATTCAATGATGCTACAGAGAGCCTTAAACATTTGATTATTTGATTGTAGAAAATTGTATGAAAAGTTGCAAAAAAGTATTGAGAATGATGTTGAAGAAAAATCCACCAACAAGATGATACCACTGAAAAGTAAAGGTACATCTAAATATCTTCTAACGATTGTATTATGTATTTCAGCAGTTGTAATGCACGTTGTCAAAAACAATAACTTATCTGCCATTCTCATTACAATGGGTTTAAATGTAATTTCAATTTTATCGATTTTATGAAAGAAGATTTAAGACCAATGTAGAATATAACGGCAAGTCTCCTCATTGCTCGTGGTGAGCTGTGGTTATCAGTCGAATTTTTTTGTTTTCTTTAATGCATCAACATTCAAAAATTTTCCACAACAAATATAATTATATGGCCTTGCAGAGGAGATATGAATTACTACCTCTTCTCTGGTATGTTAAACTTTTAGTGTCTTAAAATAAACAAAATGATTTCATGGAACTTATTTGCAATTCTTATTTATCTCTTTTAGAATACAAGTTCGTGTAAACTTAAATATCCTAAAATATTTAATATCAATTCTGCTATTGGGATTTCGAATTCAAAAAATAAATGCCCTAATTTTATGGAAAAATTGATAAAGGCTTTTTGTTTTGTTTTTTAAATTCTAATTTAAACAGAATAGGACAAGACATACACAGTTATTAAAAGTTAAAAAATTTGGACATGAATTAAATTTAAGATGTGTTTTGATATATCAATGGATTATATAAAAACTATTGAAATGCCCTGTCGTCCTATTACTATAATAACTCATGTAATCAACAAAAAGTAACGTAATCGGTGTCCTGTTGAGTCGCGTAATCCCTATCTCAATGGCTTTATCGATACATAACGAACGATACAGCATTGCGTTGAGTAACGGTTTTTTAATTGGTGTGTATTACACTTGTGATTTGCAACAAAGAATATCTGATTTGAGCATTTTTATAGACCTGCCCATTTGTCAAATACCTAACACCAGAGTTTCTGGAAAACAAACAGGGCAATGTTATGTATGTAACACATATGTGAAAACAATGTTTAAGTGGCAAAAAAATATATGTAGAGAGTTTTCTAAGAGCAGGGATATGCACATATAGTTTAAAGTCATACAAATTGATCTTCGCTCATCGAATAACGTTATTCAGTTTATTGTGAAGAAACTTGTCAGAAACTGTTAAATGAATAAATATATTTTACGTTACAGTTTACAGTGCCCCATATGTAGAGTGTCGCATGAGTTAAAAATAGTGTAATCTGGTTAAAGAACATGCAATTTGTTCCTCAGATAAACTAGCTGCAAAAGATAGATCCACAGGAAAATTCGGGTTGACACGCCGTGAAATCCATATGACGTGTTACAGTTTATGTCTTCATTTATTTACTTCCAATAAATCTTTGAAACATCGTCAGCAGATAGCTCTGTGGTTTGTTTACATGTAATACCATGAAATGGCAACTCGATCTGTACAAGGATTTAACACTCCGAAGTTGGTTAGCGTATTTGAGAGAAAGTCTGCGGCGTGTCAAGCGTCAACATCAATAGTAAATTTTTTCTGATGAATTTTTAGTAACATTAATGTTTCTTAAAGCTGAGTGATTTAAAAATAAGGTTAATCACAGCTAAATAAGTCTAGAACTAAACAAGTTATGCCGTAAATTGCAAGTTTTGTATATGTTTAAAGGCACATGCACACTTGTAAAAGAAAGCGTGCCATTCATCGATCTAAAAATGCAATTTCTGTGATATTTATTGACAGTATCTGTTGTGAATTCTTTAGAATATGCTGCAACAAAATAAACACTACCTCAAATTAGATTGACGCATTAAAAAATATTGAATTACACTATAAAAGATGGTCAATTATGGCAGTGATTTAGTTAATTAAACGTCACAGCTGGCATTTAAAAATAAAATATCAATACCGTGTAAGAGTAGGCGGGCACATAATTGGCCAATTAAGGGTGATGTGCGGCCATCATTTGAGGAGAGGAATGTAAACATTTCTTGAACTGGCTTGTTTGTGCCCGAAACCGGCCAAAAATAATGATATTCTTAATCATGATATCATTTTGAAGGTGTTATCAAATAAAAATACTCCACCAAAGGGATTTTCAAAAATTTTGATTATGGTCCAACTAATTACACCTTGAATTTTGCATTGAAGTCTATGGGCAATGTATGTTTTATTAAAATATTGTAAAAAGTTACTTAATTCCTAAAACTATCTTGGTTAATACATGCATAAACTTTCTCTTTATTTAAATATGAAATAAAATGAATCATTTACCGCAGATATTTTGACGAAATTAAAATTTTCTTTTTTTCATCAAGGGGAGATAAACCTTTCAAAAACATTAAAGTGCGAAATGACCAGCTCATTATATGTTGTCTGTCATTTGAATTTGGTTCATATCACTTTCATAGTTATCTTAGACTAGCATTACACTAGTTCAAAATGATTCAAAGTTGTTCAATATCCGTTCATTATACATTGAATACCTTAATTTAGAAGTATTTCACCAATGAATTTTAAGTGTAAAGTTTTCTATCGCGAATTATCCGTGCAGTTGCGGTAAGCCCGGTAACATGCCAATCGGCTTTCTACTAAAAATACTACCCAACTTTCACGAACGTATCTTGTATTTGATTTGTATTGTAAAATGTAAATTGTAATATAAAAGATCTTAAAATCCATATGGTGAATACAGGGCAAAGCTCAATTCGTTACATTCGCTCAAGTTTACGCTGAATAAAAACTCCAATACGAAACAAAAGTTCAACAAGTTGGTAAATAAACGGTACATGGGATTCCAATAAATACCGATTCTCGGAGTTCCGAGAGAACAACTTAATAACGTGCGGAGATTCCAGCACGGACAGTCCTATATAATTCTGAACACAAAATTGACACTAACGTGCGGAAATCCAGCACAGCTAGTCCGATATCACACACACTCCACTAACGTGCGTGGTTCCAGCACAGATAGCCCAATATAACACTACGCTAACGTGCGGGGTTCAAGCACAGTTAGCCCAACCGTTCTCTTCCCGATCTTAAAACATTCTCCCTTACAATTATTTTTTTGGACAGGCATTGCTTTTTTATGACAAAGGGATAGTTATGGCATGCCAGAAAAGTAAACATTCACACATATAGCTGTTACGATAATTTCACACTTCTATTGTCCAACAATTATTTAACTTGCTTGGAGATTAAGTAAAGAAGATATCAATGACTAGTGTCAAGAAGATTAACATTTTGTCACATGAGAGCATCTCCGTTTGTTTGGTTTTTTTTTTTTGGTTATTTCCTCATTTTTGTTACAAACTAAATTGCATAGTTAATTTGAGAGAAAAAATTAAAGTTAAGTTCTCATAGCAGCTTGTAAATTTTAAATCGATAACCGTTGTTATAGATAAGTTTAGAAATCTTCGATTTTAAACTTTTAATATAACAAGTATATGTAAGATCTAATATTAAGCCTCAAGAAAAGGTCCGCCTGTTGAGAAAAACATGTTAACACCTGTAGTTAAACAATGAATTAAGTACAAGTAGTTATTACATATTGAACAAGTTTTGATGTTCATCTAAATTACATTTTTATTCAGGATACAATATCATTGTACAGAAAAGGTCCACCCCATTGAAATGATGTATGTAGATATAATTCACATTTTACCCGATGACCTTTTATTTTAGAGGTAGGACCCAATATTATAGTTCAAGAAAAGGTCCGCCTCGTTGAAAGAACTGGTCATACATTGATTTAGTTTAATATTCATTTGATTCTTAATGTGATATTTTTCACTTGATCTTCTTAATGTTGGAATGGACAAGAAATTGACTTCAGGGAAGTTTTTTGAAAGTAGTCAGTCAGCATGCGACCCAGTGGAAGATTGTATTTGCTGACAAGGTCGTCGTATTGACCATGGAACTTACAAAAAGATGACATAAAACGAGACTGTTGATAGTCCTTCTTTATCAACTTGTTTGTCAGAAACTTGCCCCGCCTTAGAAACTGTTCACACAAAGAGCATGCTATTGTGTATCGAATAAACTGAGAGACAAAAACACCACATGCAGGCGATGATGGTATATTGCTACATAAATAAGGAAAGTTGACTATAGAAAAATTAAAGTCATCGCGTTTATCATAAAGTTTTGTAGTTAGGTTACCATTAATGTCCATTTCCAGTAAAATATCCAAATATGAAACAGATGACACCGTCTTTGTGGTATCTTTTATTTAATGTTCACTGGGATATATCGAGTCGACGTAAGTATGGAAATAATATTTTTTAATTGATAATACATCGTCGATATACCTGAATGTTGAGTTGAAGGCCAAAGCGAATGTATGTTTGTAAATTATGTAGACAAGATTTGTTCCATCACATTTAAAAAACAAAATGAGATTAGACAAGTAAGTAAAATTATCTAAATTTGTGCAAATATAGTTTAAAAAGAAAGAAAGAAATTAATCTGCTTTAAATGATGTTGTTACTACATGGAATATGAAATGATCGGCATGTGATATCATTAGACTGCTTCAAGTTCATATTTAATGCAACAGCATTACATAAAATAAACATGAATTTGATAAATAGGATATATATTGCACAGTTTTGTTGATTTCCAAAACAGCAAGAAATAAATAAACTTTACTCCTAGTAGACGGAGTGTACTTCCAATTAAAATTCTAACGCATGTAAAAACAAAAGGTGATCTGAATCATTATTCAACTGTATAAATGATGTAATTTCAATGCAAATACATTAGAATAATATTGTTTTAGTAATCTATATGTAATTAAAAATAGCATAAAGCTGTCACTGCATAGTAGACAAAGTAGTACGAGGCGGAGTGCGTGCTCAAATAGTAAAATTTGCCGGGTGCCTCATATGAACACAACTGTGATCAGCCGATCACGAAAATAATTAAGAGACCTGTGTCCCCCTAAAACACGACAGCCAACATCCAAATTTTGTTATACTGAAAAAAAAAACATTTTCAAAGCATTATTTACAGCAACAAGTGAACAAGACATTTTAGCTCAAATTGTGAACATGCCCCTTTTAAGAATGGAAATTGTATATTGCATATATAGCTGCAACCAGTGAATATACAATTCATAAAATAGTGTCAACAGTTGTTGAATTGTTTTGATTTTTTGTAGAATCAAGTGATGACAAATTCGAAACAGAAAAAGCTGAGGAATATGTTAATACATCGTTTATGAAGTGAACCACAACCACTCATGCGGAAATTGTCCAGAGTATTCTTTGAAGTATTGCAAAAGTTGTTATTGTCTTCTGATAAACTTTCAATGATTTAATAACTTTAAACACACACACACACACACACACACACACACACACACACACACACACACACACACTTGATATTTTAAATAATGAAAAAAAATATTGCTTGGTCCGATTTTTTTATCAAATTTTATGCACGCTTTTAAACGATGGCTATGCTTAGTATATGTATAATAATATACATTGCAGTAGTTTTACCCGTCAATTATGCCAAATTTCAATGAAGAAAAATGAGTACAAAATTTGCTAACAAAACAAACGACATTAAAAGGTACCGCGTTATTTCGCCTCATGTTAAATTTCACCCCTGACGACGAGACGGGTATGGTTGTATTACGAATTTGACATCGCTTTAAATAAAGGTCGAAATGATCAGACAAATTACAAATAAACATATGTACGTTTTGTTCGCTAATATTTCCAAAGTCTGCTTTCATTACAATCGATGCATAGCATGCAGGTTGAATAACCCCAATCATTCGGGGGACGAAACCAAGCGGTTTCCTTTTCTAAACATTCCCGTGATGCATTTTGGTTTGTTTTTTCGTTTGCCCAAAGAGAAATTGTAAATAGTGTAAATAGGAGAAAGTCCATTACTTTCTAAGATAAATGATTTGTATGAGAAAAATGTTGATACTGTAATTACAAAAAAATCGGACCAAGCAGCTTTAAGTGTACAGTATTGACTTTTTTTCATTAAATATAAATGTTTAATATGTCAGAAGTTCAAACTTCAAAGGTGTTTGTTGTTTTGTATAATTAATTTTGATCTCATTTCATACATTTTATATATTCAATATACATGCATAAATTTCAAATATTTATTTATTTGATATAGAAAGAATGTATTTTGTTCACCCAATTTTCTTCCGCAGCATATTAAAAATCAAATACTTTCAAATGACTTCCTGACAAAAATGACCCCTTTCTAGGCCTCAGCTCAAAATATATACTGAAATCAGGACACCATACAAAATTTCTCAGAAATAGAATACAGTTGAAACACTGTACCCTATCCACATGATCAGATATTGAATGGTATTTTAAATAAAAATATCAGTCATGAGTTGTCGCTACAAATCATTCTTCCTTTGAAATGCGTGCCACACGTTTTGCTGTTAGTCCATTCTGATACCTCGAATGACCTATTTCTCAGTCTTTCAATTTATTGATTTATTGGGTTTTCATTGTAAGTTCTGAAAAAATTAGAAGCGACGTGCCAAAGAATTAATGGCGGCTTGTAAGATTTCTTCTCCCCTGTTATACTTTATACCCACTTTTTTCTTAAATGGTGTCAAACCCTTTTAGCTTTGCAACCCCTATTTTACAATATACGTCCTTTTTTGTTACTCAGACTATGCTTAAACCATGTGGCTTGGCCCATATTTTAAAATCTAAATATTTTCAACCTAATTTACACACCCCTTTTTATTGCTAAGATTGTGTCAAAACCCTGCCGACCTAGCCATAAACGAAACGTACGTCTGACCTCATTTATTTTATTCCAAAAGTTGTACTAAAACCCTTGAAGAGTATGTTGTAGAATAATAAAACGGGAGATTAAATCTATAATTATTGATTATCAAGCATATACCAAACATTCATCAATGCAAGGCAAGTATATAACAAACGTTTATCAATGAAAAGCAAGAATTATTTTCTTTGATATACAGATTTAACTCTGATTGAGCAAATCGTAAAAGCTGGAATAATGAACAGTTTTGTTTGAGATAAGTTTTCCTAAATATGTTAGATTCAATTTCCCACATTTAGGGGTTAGAGTGGGACTTCGTGCAAATCTTTGTAAGAAATACACGAACAAACCTTTTAACTCGTTTTCCAAAGTACAAACAAATTTGACAATGCGGAAGTACTGAAGACGCATGTATCTGCAGGAATTTTTTTTTAGACCGGTGAAATGAGAGATGGGGCTCACATTGGCGGGGAGAAGGGGGGGGGAGTTTAAATCACACGACGTTATATCTTCCAAAGAAAAAGAATTATGATTGATGAAATAACCATAAAGAACAAAAGCAAGCTTGTATCACTAAAATCATTAGTTACAGAAATTCCATAATGATTGGAAAGGGGACGGGGCAGTTGAATATTACTTTGATACCTTTCAGAGAAACAATTTTTCTGAAGAAAGTGTAAAAGAAGAATCCGGGAAACAGAAATTCGTTTTAAACAAAATTAAATCAAGATACTATTGTTAACGAGGAATGAAAGTTTAATTTCTCAAAATTTTATTCAAAGTGTTCAAGAAAAAAAACATATATATTTACTATTTTTTGATATTGTTGTGTTTGAAAAAAAAATCTTTTTTTAAAAAGTAATTGTTAGGCTCAACAAAACGGCGTTTTAGCTCTGGACTAAAAGCTGAAATGAGACTTTGTTGTTTAATTTTGCCGTTTGTCTGTCTTTCTGTTAGTAAATTTGTTAAAATTTTCATATCAGGCTTTTCCAGAACTTTAGAACCAACCAAACTTGGCACAGAGCATCCTTATGGAAGAGAAATCTTAATTTTAAGAGCTAAATAATCATAAAGCCACGAAAATGTGTGTCTTTTGTTTTCAAAGCGCGTTGATATTGTAAATGTTAATGAACAGGGTTCGTTCAAAATTCTTAGAACTTTTATGATACATATAATTAGTTTACCTAAATTTAGCTCGATAGGATATTTATTAAAGAAATAGTTTTATTTCTAGTTAAATTGTAATATCATGCTTATAAATTAATTAGATTTTTCCCAATAAATTATAAAATGCCTGCACCAGAGTACCTGTTTACACCTTTGGTATTTTAACACGTGTGATAAGATATCCGTCGGCTATAATTGAAATTTACCTAATGAATATTTACTGTTAAATTAATCAAAACCTTACTTCCATGTTCAATAAACAAGCCCGAAATAGCAAAAATGAGAGTAAGGTGGTGGACACGCTTTGGCGGATCCAAGTCAGTAGGAGTTTGCATCAAAATGTATGCTTGCAATGAAATAATATTGAATGATTTCGTAAAGAGTGAATATATTTACTTGGAACTTACTTAGAGTACTCATAAGTGTTAAGATTTAACAAACGTTGAATAATAAAAATAAGACAATTCGTTTCTTGAATGCGCGATTTTGATGTATAAAACGCTTGCAAAGCACGACCTCTTGTTAGAGAATGGGATAGATTTTTCCAGAACTGGGTACATACATAAAAATACATAAAACGGGGAACTTAACTGGGAAGGAGCTGATCCCCCTCCCGATTTTTTTTTCTCAATACAGTCTTTTTTCTAAGAATTTTATTTGGAACAACGATGAAAAACTAGATTACAATTTGACATAAAGAATTAAATTTAGAAAAAACAACGCACTAAATACCCACTTCCTTGTTTAAAATTAAAAAAACAAAACATTATTGGTATTTTTTCCTGTAAGTTGCAACAAAAAGAATTAAGGCCACGCACATGAATATATCATCCTTTTCAGTTTAGAATGTTCAACTCTGTCTGCTCTAAATGTCCAGCCAATATAAGTTGCCCGATGCAGTTGTTTCTTTGTTTCCATTTCAAATCAAGGTACTCAGAGTACTAAAAGACGGGGTCTTGAAAGTTTGAATTTGTAATTGTCCTGGATTTCCTCGAATATGCTTCCAAAATTTATGAGTTTGAATTATTTGTTACAATCTAATTCGGCTTTTTTGCAATTGTCTGCAATTGTCTGATACTTTGTCTAAATTTTACTCTATCCCGGCCTTCATAATTGTAGAAAATTGACACAACGGTATATTATGTAAAATAAGACCCCAAGGAAAAATTTAAAAAATTACTACTAACCGGGAAAATCAGACAACTATATCAAAGTAGATAATTTTAATCGTTAGATTTATTCAATTTTGTGATCCAAGGGAAAATCCACAAGTCGGACGGTATCCGTAATAAAAGTTTTATGAAAACCCCGAAAACTCTAAAACTGCTGAATTAACAAACCAAGTGAACATTTGTATACCGATAACAAACACAGGCACCTGACGTTAGAAATATTTTTTTTACAATAAGATTCCAAGAACTTTGACAATAAAAAGAGTTGTCACGGTCGCCATTTTGATTTTTAAGACCGACTTATCTGACACGATTTTCTTCATTTGCGATTCATGCAAAATTAATTGGTAAAAATAAATCCGTTCGCCACTTACTACTTTTTTGTGTAAACTCGTGCATCACCTACACGAATTACGATACAACCGTTCCTATCATTAAAAACATAAATAACAGTCAACTCTGCCATTAGCGTGTAAATGCTACGGGACCAACCTTACTTTGAGAACTACAAGTGCAACAGCAATCTTGTATAAGTCATTAAATTTGAACCTGATAGTAAACATGAACATGAACCTGTAAATATTTTAAGCATGTTTTATTTATGAAATATTTACAGAAACTCTTTATTTAGTTTTTAAATTACTTTTTTAAAACTTATGACTTTTCACAAAGTAATGGTAATGCATTACTTTACTCATGTAATGGTAATGTAATGCATTACTTCAAGAAAATTAAGTAATGGTAATGGTAATTCAATGCCCTAATTCATAGAGTAATGGTAATGTAATGCATTATTTACAATGTAATTCACCCCAAGCCTGATTCCAACTAAGCCGGTGTAATGAAGAATAATGACCCCCGTAGAATAATGACCGGGGGTCATTTTTCTATGTAGAATAATGACCCCCCTAGCTGAAGAATAATTGGATTTTTCTGAAGAAAAAAGACCCAGGGGTTATTTTTCTTCATGTTAAACATGAAGAAAAATGACCCCCATAAAAAATGACCCCCTCCCCGTAAACATGAATAGAAATTGGTTACCCCGTATCCAAGAAATGACTTTGAAATTACTTCATTTTTCACTCTGTTCAACTGATTTTGAAGTTATAAACACCGAACTTGTAAATAAATCACTCTATATAATTTTTCATATCCGTAGCAAGCACACACAAAACACTCTGACATTTCCACAAATTGATTGTAAACAGTAAAGTCACTTCTCTGGTCGACATACGGCGGGAAATGACGCAAATAAAGAAAAATTCATACACAATGAGGATAATGTGTGATAATTAACGAACAATAATCATGAAAGAATAATTGTTGTAATGATATAAGCAATATTCATTGGTGAATGAATTGTCAATCGAAGAATGATACATGTATATATTTTTATGGAAAAAGACTAAGGGGCAGGTAACGTACGAATATGAATACTTCTTATTTACATTTCTCGGGGAAAGTGATTTTTGAAAAATCATTCTGTGTTAGTTTTGTTTTCTTCTACGTAATACAAGACCATCAATATTCTAAACATTTGTTGTAATGTTGTTTTGTGATCATGAATAAACTTTATTCTTTTGGAGCAAATTTGTGAAAAGTACCTGACTATAGTAAATCTTAATAGATGATAAACACAGATCGATTATAATAAGAAAAGATTGTTTCTAAAAGCGTTGATAAGAGGTTAGGGCCCATGTTAGAGGTTTATATCCCGCTTGATTTTGATCACACGATCTTTATTGTATCCAAAGTTACCAATGCTTATACAAACTATTGAAGCATTAATCATCTTGATATTAACTAAACTAAAGTGCCGAGGATAAAGTAAAATATATTTTCTGTACGAGTACTCTCAGTACTTTGACGATTTTACTTATTGGCCGTCAACATCTACTGGCGTAATGGCTGCTGTCAGTGCCTATTAAATTCAATGTTATAATGCCTAACAGTGGAGTAAACTTTTCATAATTTTGGTTTCCTCATTAATTCTGGGTGATGAACTTGTATACCCAGCAATTTGTATTGTGGAAATCCTCAATGCAAGTATAATTCATGAACAATATAAAAAATATAGAAGATGCGACGGCGAAGCGCGAAGATGCGAAGACGAAAGTGCTAAGTTGCGAAGGCGAAGAAGTGATACTACTATCGCTTCTTCGTGTTTGCAACTTCGCACTCTCGCCTTCGAATCTTCGCGCTTTCGCCTTTTTAGCTCACCGAGACGAAGTCAATGGGAGCATATGCTATACCACAGGCGTCGGCGTCCGGAGCTGGTTAAAGTTTTAGTTGCAGCTCCTGTATCTAAGGTATTACTTGTCCTCTCGTCACCAAAATTACATGAATGATGCATCTGGACCTGCTAAATCTGGTTCCTAACTTTCAGATGCTGGAGGAGGTTAAGGTTTTTGGAGCAGGTTAAAGTTTTTGTTGCAGTTGCCCTTAAATAGCAATATCTAAGTTACTGCTGGACCGTACTTCACCAAACTTGTATGGATGGTTTGTTTAATGATACTGATGCACCAGACAGGCTTGAGTGCTGAATCTGAGCTATAGGTTTCGGATCATGGAGGAGGTTTAGGTTTTTGGAGCTGGTTTAAGATTTTGTTGCAGGTGCCCTCTTATGATTATATCTTAGTTACTACTGGTCCTAACTTCATTAAACTTGTATGGATGGTGCGTCTTATGATACTGATGCACCTGACAGGCTTGAATGCTGAATCAGAGCCATAGGTTTATGATTCTTGATAAGGTTTAGTTTTTTGGAACAGGTCACGTTTTATAGATGATAGCTTGCATAGTTGATTTAACTATATTATAAATGAAACGCAGAGGTTGCTTTAGATACAGAGCCTGATCTCCATTATCAAGGATGCTAGAGAAATCTCCTACCTCACTTAAACCTGCTTGATAGATAGATGTGGTTGTTCTAAAATGATGTAACATGATTTCTATGATATAGTATTGTATGATTTGAAACACTATTGTTTAATAGGATACAATATAATACAATATGTCATATTGTAAAACGTTATATGATACGATAAAATATTGTATCAATTTGTTTTATATTTTATGATATGATATTGTATCGTGATATTGTTATGTATAGTATTGATTTTTATGATACAATATTATACAAATATTGACTGGGGTTGAGGGCAACATTGTTTATATTAGCCCCCGAGTGACGAAATATTATATATAATATAATATAATATAATATAGAATATTTTCGTCTCAAGTAGGCTAAAATAATCAATGTTGCCCGAAATCCCAGTCACCATTTGTTTTGTTATATGAAGAAACAAACCAAAATTTAAGAAAGTAATTGAAAACAAATCGCCGTAATTTTCTCAGCTCAACGAATTCAATTGTGTGCAAAGTTCATTTCATATCATACGATATTGTATAATATGATATTGGTTTATATTATATATTATCATATCACATGAAATTGTATTTTATGATATTTTAATATATATTATTGTATCATATGATACAATGTGTATAATATGATTGTATTATATAATGTTTTACTTTATCCCATGATATTGTATCATTTGATATGATACAATGTTGTATCAAATTATATTGTATAATTATATAATACAATATCATATTATGTATCAAATATGATACAGTATCATACAATACAATATCATACTATATTATACAATATAATATCATATGTTTCAATGTCATGATGTATTCATGCAATATGATATTGTTTCATATAATACTATATTGTTTTATGTTTTATGGTATACTATTATTTGATCAAAATCAATTATAATGTATAACACAATACAGTGTCATATCATACGTTACAATATCATTTCTCACAATTTTTTACGGTATTTTATGGTATTATATGATATATATTGTAAGTATGATAGGATGCAATTTTAATTTTATATTATTGTATTGATTAACATATGTACATATGATTATCATACAATTTTTTAACACATGATATACGATATTGTGTCAAAACAGAATCCATGAATATCCAAGATCATAAAGAATGGTTTTCATATAATATGATAAAGATGGTCTCATAAAGGTGATGCCTCATAAAGGTAATGCCTCGTCTCGGTGAGCTTTGTAATCTGTGATTACCTATGTTTTATAATTGCGGAACTCTCCATCATTTAAAGGATTCCGAGGCATATTTTCGAATTTTTTTTTTTATAAAATTAATAAAATTAAATTATCCAGGGGGATAGGGTCCGGACTCCCTCTCCCGTTTTACTGCGTAAAATTATTAATATTGAATTTTCCGGGGGCGGATCCCCTCTCCCCCTCTAGATCCATGCATGAGCAAGGAGTGTCGCATAATGAAATTAGAATGTTACTGTATTTGGTCCACGGTAAACAGACGTCTGGTAAGTGACAGGAGTCTAGAAGTGCATATGTACACATTATGGCGGACATTAAATTTTGTGTGTAGTAGATAATGATTAGGCAAAGTCAGCACTGGTAAACATATATGTTACATGTACACATTAAAATATTTATAAACATTCATAGTAAGCGCGATGGCCTAGCGCATGCGTACCAATAATATCATGGATTAATCGGAAAGCCTTGGCGAGTACGGTGCCTGTATTAAATTTTATGTAATCGACCGAGACTTGCTGAATGCAATCAAAAAAGGCGAAGGCGAAAGTGCGAAGATGCGACGACGAAGCGTCGTCGCATCTTCGCACGTTTGCTCCTTTGCCTTCGCACTATCGCCCTTGCAACTTAGGTCGAAGTGGCCCTATCGGAACACCATAGATATATGTAAATGTAATTGTTTAGATGACAACCATACCCCGGTGCAATACGTCAATATCTTGTTATAACGGAAGGATTTTTATTTATTAAGATATACCCCTTATTTCACGTTTAGATTCTGTAAACTGCAGCAGTAAAAATTACTATAGTGTAAAGACTATTTCACAAATAATAAAAAAAATATACTGACAAACTTTAATATACAAGGGGGTCATTATTCTACAGGGGTCCCTTTTCTTCATGTGGAGTGTGCTCATTTTTATGAAAATGACACTTATTCTTCAGGCAAAGGGGTCATTTTTCTACGTAGAATAATGACCGGGGGGTCATTTTTCTGCGTAGAATAATGACCGGGGGGTCATTATTCTACGTAGAAAAATGACCCCCGGTCATTATTCTACGGGGGTCATTATTCTTCATTACACCGGAAAACATGAACATTAACATTTCTTCAATCGATAAGATTGTATATATTATATGATGTATAAGTCTTCCAAAATGTATAATCTATACAATGCATTGTTTAAAATTTAAATTCAGTTTAATCAACTAAAGAGCCAACGAACGAGAAGGCAAATTCAGACTTGATTTTATTTTCTTTGTACAAAATTCCTTTAGAAACGAACAGCAGTCATACCGCAAGTAGACTGGAAGCTAATGAAACACCTATTTAATTTGTAAAACATCTGTGTATAACCCGCCCCGATTTTAACTTCAGCTTGCGCATGAAGTTTGGTAGTATTAAGGTGAAAGATAGTCAAAATAAAATTCACAACCTTTCAAAAATGGCACATTGCGTTTGGGAACTTTAATTTCGATTCCACCATCAACCTCTTCTATTGATTAATGAGCTCGTACACCAACTGAATCGTGAACGGCGCTGTTCATTCAGGTACGTAATTCATTCCACATTTGAACCCGAGCAAGAATATATGATCAATAAAACTATTTGTTTATTTTCTAAATAGAATTTTGTTTATACACAGAGGACTTAAAAAGATTTAATGCGTGTTTTTATAATACACAATATTTACTGAAATGCATGAAAACTTTCTGCACTATTTTCTTACGCGTAGACTCAATTCATGTGTTCTACGCGTGCCTTCCGGTTTGAGACTTCGGCTGACAGTAAACCAATAGACGGGGTCACGTGACCTCGTCTAAAAATAGGTTAAGAAAGCAATGAAGAATACTTTGGACACAGTACATGAATAAACAAAAATGAACAAAATATACGATTTAACATTATTTATAATATTTTATTTTCTGTGGATGTTGTCCGTCGGTAGGAATGACATATTATCTGAAAGTTTTGGGTATTGCATCGCATGCCATTAGTATATTGTTTGTGGATCAAGTATAAAAGTCGATATGTCTTTAATATTGAGGTTGTTATTATTCCTTTGAATAATTGATAAGAACGACTGGCCCAGACAAACAATTAAAAAATGATGTTTGTTTACCGGAATGAAGTCAACGTAACCTTTTCTTTTTTCTTTATCTAAAAGGTTGTCTAAAAAGTGTTTCACTACACACACACACACACACACACACACACACAGATATACGATATATATATATATATATATATATATATATATATATATATATATATATATATATATATATATATATATATATATATATATATATACACAGTAAAACTCGGTTATAGCGAAGTCCTGGGGACCAATGAATTTACTTCGTTATATCCGTAATTCGTTATATCCGTATAACGAATTCGTAATAATAACTATACGAATTCACTATATACATATTTTCTTTCACCAGACTATAATTTTTGCTGATTGAGGCTTAAAATAAGAATTACATTACTTTGATACCTTTTATAATCGGATTGATAGTTGAAAAATTTATATAAAAATAAATTCATTCAAACTATTATGCTAAATGGTAGTGAAAACTTTTCTAACTGTAAAGAAATTCGTTATAACATTGTTAAATTTCGTTATTATTCACCTCTATGGGACTCAAAATCAGTTCGCTATAACCGTAAATTCGTTATATCCGAATTCGTTATAACCGTGAAATTTTGCAAAGAATTGTTAAGAATTTGATCGGGGACTCACAAATACTTCGCTATATCCGAGAATTCGCTATATCCGTGTTCGTACTAAACGAGTTTTAATATATATATATATATATATATATATATATATATATATATATATATATATATATATATATAATGATTTACGTCCAGTTTATAGATGACTGCAATCCAGTATACGGACATTTGTTCTTTTGTATTAATTGTATATAAGTAACGTTTTGAGTGCATTATGCTGGTTGGATTATATTGCTTTGTTGTTGATATGATTTTCTAATGCGCATTTTTATGTATTACAGAATGTACAGAATTTTCATAGCCAATGGTTAAATATTGAAAAGTTTAAGAAAGTTAGCCATTTACGAGATATAGCGATTTTTTTGCCGCATATTGTGAAAAACGCAAAATCTCAATCGACGAACAAGAAATCTCAAAATTCAGAGACTGGTGTTCGAAGCATTCTTTTGTACATCTTCCAGCATCAGTGTCTACCGTAGCTCTTTCCGTGGGAGGTTTGGTGCAACAGAGGGTTTCAACTTCCGTTTTTGAAGCATATTTCTACAGTATTAACTGGACTCACGAATTTTCTTCACGTTCGAATCCATGTGAGGACAAGTTTTTAAAACTAGTACTTGAAGGAGGGAGACTTATGTTATCAAAACCTATCAACAAAAAGGAGCCTATCAACACAGATATTCTACGCAAGTTAATGGATTTCTGCTCCAAAGATCCTTCAAATGTTTTGCAATTAAGAACATTTGTGATGTGTTTATACTGTCATGTTGTAAATTTTGAACATAACAACTAGTTGTCATGTTGTAAATTTTGTATTTACTGCCACCCGGTAAATTCAATATTTACAACATGACAATACTTGGGTTTTCCGGATTTTACCGATTTAGTGAGCTATCAAATATTAGAATGTGTGACATTATGTGGGAAAATACTTATTTTGAAATCAACATTCCTAAGAGTAAAACGGATATTTATAGAAGAGGAAATTCCGTGATTATAGCAAAGACTGGAAACGATCTGTGTCCTGTTTTTTGGTTGAATAAATATATATTGATATGTTAGGGTTAGATATTTCCGAAGTTTATCTTTTTACAGCCGTTATTTTTTTAAATCCCAAAATAAGTATAAAGTTTCTAACAAATCCAAACCTCTCTCATACACGAGAGCTAGAGAAATATTGTTATCATCTTTGAAAGAAATTGGCCTTGATAGTTCCAAATTTGAACAAGTGCACTTAAGCTATGTACAGAGAATGGGCCCTTTTTCAATGCCGGTTTATGTAGAAAATATCAACAAATTGCTTTTTTCTCGTAATAGTTAAGCACTGATAGATACTTCTGATTTATATGCACGCTTACATTTACCAAGATTAGCATACAGTTTAAAAAATTGAGGATTTTTATATGCCTATAAATAATCTAAATCCGGAAAAATCGAACCGAACCTACTTGAATTGTGTCTATTTAAATAAGAGGGAGGAGACATTTAAATCAACATTGCTCCGTGGGTCGATCGAAAGGCGCGTTTGCAGAATTATACTTTATGCATTATTTTACGTCTGAAAAAAATCGAAAAAAGCTTTGAAGTTACATATTACCATAGTGACCAAAAAAATTTCCTTACCATACAAAGATGATGGAAATCGATTTAAAACGTGTCAATGTTTTACAGTGAGCACATTTGACGAACGGTTACCTGGACAGAACCCATGTGATTGTTTGAAATAATTTATTCCATGCGTGGGTTCAAACATGGGTCACGCAGGTAAAAGCTTTCGCTTGAGCAGGAAAACCTTGAAATTTTCATACGTTTTTCATTTTTTTAGGTACCAGCCTAATGTAGTACAAACTTCTTACTTTCACAGGAGTTTTCTAAATGTATAATGCGTATTTTGTCTTTTCTACAAGTTTGTTCTCTGTTAGGCTGACAGTAAACAAATGACAGTCCTCGATTTACTATCTAAAATCACGAATGTCTGCTGACCCCTACTATGATTTAAAACTTCGTGCTTTTTATATACCGTACAATAAATTCAGCTTATAAATACTTATTGTTCATTGTAGCCCCACTTTTATGGTGCTATTTTTCACTTTCAAATAACTAGGTCAATGACCTACTTTTTCTGCTAGTGACCTCTAAATGTTTTTTTGAAAAAATTGTCCACCATTTTCAAGGTTTTCTTTATTTTTTAATTATTAAAAATAATAAAACAATTTGTAGATTGGGAAATGATAAAATACGAATAGCTTTACTAATTTTATATTTGAATAAATCGTTTTATGCTGATATCTTAAGTTTAATTTAGTCCGAATTTCCTCTATCAATTTCTAAAATTGTACCCCTTTTTGATCGAGTTTTACAAAAAATTTACTAATAGGAGCTCCAAACCATTGATTGCCTAAAACTGTTTTTATTGTCTGTATTATGTTGTCATTAACATTATATAAGGTCAATGATCAAAATTTCGAGATATTTTATCTTGAATCGATTTTATGTATTTTAAAGATTTTTCCAACCGCGTGCCAGCCAGTGATATAAATTTATAGACGAGTAAATACAACCATAAAATATGTAAAATGATATGAAAAAACACATAAAAACTTAACTTTTGCAATTACACTGCAACAAAAAGATTTTAAGAGAAAATAATAAAATGGAAAAATTAGTCCGAATTTCCTCTGTTTCAATTTTAATCTACCTTTGTCGGAGCGTATCTTCCTCAAATAAACAAATCATGGATATCAATATCGATATTTGTTAATAACGTTGTTATTTTGTGTTTTTAAAACAACTTTGGACTTCATATTTTGACTTTGTAAAAATATTTTTTAAAATCTCAAACCCTGAGTAAACGTAAATCTTAATCACATTTTAACCTTGAGGCGCTAAATGGAATTGAAACGGGGAGAAGACCAGTTTTAAAGTGTTAATGATAGACACTAATTAGCAATAAAATTGAATTAATGTTTTGGAAGAAGTTACTTGAAATCCTGCACTGTTTACCTATTGACCGTTCAAAATTTCGAAAGTGCACACATTCAGCATTACAAAGGGACTGAAGTTATTATTTTGTATCTTGAAAAAAAATACAAATGGAAAACTGTTGGCGCATCATTCATTTTGGCATATGCGCCCAAAATTTGTAGTGCTCCATATTTTCTTGTTTTACAGTTTAAAAATAGAATCATGTTTTCTGTATTGTATCTTGGTATTTTCTGGCCCCAATATTTAGTCTCTCCCATTTCCTAACACACACTTGTAATGTATGTAATTGATCACACTCGGCATTAAAAAAGTTATTGTTCATAGTTACAAAGCAAACTGTACAAATGATAATCAAAACCCTTCTTATGGGTAAAGAAAGAATTTCTACTACTCTTTAGTTCTTCAACAATTATTTTAATATAGACATATTGGCAATACACTTTTTCATTACATAACTGTCTTTATATTACATGAACAACATCTTAAATACTACAGACATAGAATGTCATTGCTTAACAGAGCTAAGGTCATTTTGTTGTATGGACCTGGTTAAAAAGTCTGTCTTTGATCACTTGGGACATCAAACCATGAATAGCTTCCATTGTGGTTTTACATCTGATACAAAAAAAAACAAAACTTTTGATTTTATCAAATTACTTTAAAATGTCTATCAAAAACAAATGGAATCAATTTTAATATCAATTATTTTTAATAAATTGGAAAAACAAACTCCATACCCATCTTTGGTGGCCTTGGCGAGTTTATCCTCTGACTTCTTTTCGTGGGTGTCCATGCCTAGCATGAATCCCCCTCTACAGAGCTGTACCTCCGACTGCTCCAGTTTGTCTGCCAGGTCAAAGATCTGACCGGTGGTATAATCCGCATTCTAAACATTACCACAAAAAACATTTTATTGCAAATATATTATCAATTTTATAGATAGTAATTGATTAGTTTATGAATTTTTCATAACCAACAATATTTATGCCTTCAAGTGGAAAAGTGGCTCAGGTGAGCTAAAAATGTTTTTAATAAATGTCTCCAAATTACATTACAATGACATTATATTCCTTATACTGAGAGATTGATTACATTTTCAATGTACACTGTAGAACCAGCAAATGCTGAAATACTGGAAGTCACGCACAATAAAAAGTATTTATATATGGTAAGTGCAGTATTTTTTTCATTTGACAGACATTTCAACATCTTAATATTCTACTTACTGTTAATAAACTTGAAGAACTAAGTGTGTTGACCCAGTATTTATTCCAGAGAGATTCCAGAAGTTTTCTGTCGGCCACAGACTTAAAGTAGGACATGTCTAAGCTGTAGTAACTGAAACATAGAAATCAACATGTTATCAAGGCATTCTTCATATCATCTCTTTTTAAAGCAGCATGAATACATGATTGTGTAAATATTTATCAAAAGAATGAAAAATTTACATTACACAACCATTAAACTCATGTTGATAGTCAGATATCATGTCACTCTCTTGAACTTAATATAATACATAGAAGTCATCTTGTTAATAACAAGGCATTCTTCATATAATAACCTTTTCCTTTCAAATGTTTAATACTGCTTCTGAATACCATAAAACTGAACCACTCACTGTTTGCAGTGCACTCCAAAGTCTTCTATTTTATTCAGAGGTATAGACTGATATTCTGAGGGGCCCTCATCTGGGGGCTTAAAACCCTGTAAATATAATTGCATATGTGTCAGTCACTGTCAGAACTTTGGATATGAACTCTTTAGTAAATACACATACAAAATGTATCAAAATAAAATAAAGCTGACAAATTATCAAATAATTTTGATGTTAAAAACCATTGACATTTCAACTTTAAAGGGAATTGGGCACGATTTGACTTAAAATTTTCAAATTTTATTTTTCCATTTTCAATGTTTATAATGATAAATGTAGAAGTTTACAATACTATGTTAAAATTTGAAAGTCAAATATCAAAAATAAAACGGGGGCAAATACTTCCCTGTAAACAGTAAGCATAAAAATATGCAGATCTTTTAAACAACATATACGCTACTAAATGGTAAAGATATTTTGTATTTGATGCCATGAGGTTGATTTGATCACGGGTAATGTTATGGTTGCTCTGGTGATTGATGTGGTCTGTGGGCCTCTCATTTTTTTTTTAGCAATCAATGATTAGTTGATTACATACCTTTGGGTAAGTCCTGAATGCTCCTATATTAACTTTTCCAGCAGATATTGTTCTTACAGGATCAACCTACAAGAGGTACAAGTGATAAAATAATCCCAGAAAATACTTAAAATAAATCTAGATCTGAATAACAGCATAAAGTATTGCTTAGGTGTTGATATTTTTTTTTCCACTTTTTGACCGAACATCACAGTGATATAAATATTTTTGTTTATCAAGGTTTAATCTCCAAAATTTAGCACCTTTCATTATGATTTAATGGCATGACATTGTGAAGACAGAGGCAAATGCTTGGGCAAATGAACACATAGTTTTACAGCGAATTACAGAATACCGGTAGAGTTTTCAATAGCTTGCTAGATTGATCAATAGGGTATTCAATTTGGTCAGCAAGGTATCACATTAGGTTTTAAATCTAGGTCATGTGATTACTCAGGTATGACAGCAATAGAGTGAGTTAATCTGGTTAACATTTGCACGATTTGGGCCTTTTCGTTTCTCTCTGTTATCCTACATTACTGCTATAAAAAGTCTGAACTAATTAAGCAGTCAGCAAAAAAAAAAATACTAGTGCTGTAAGATGCACCAGGAATCAGGGAACCAAAAAGGTTAATGATTTTTTGCAGGAAAAAAATATCTCCTTTTAAAGTTATGCTTTTCTCTTTTGTTTGTTTCTTCAGAATTTTGAATTCTTCTTTTGAATTACTTTTTTTGAAAAACAAAATTCAAATTACTCCAAGCAGAATTGATGCTCTAAAGAGTCCAGTGCTGTCCAGGTGAACATTCTTTTACAGCGAATTACAGAATACCGGTAGAGTTTTCAATAGCTTGTTGGATTGCTCAATAGGGTATTCAATTTGGTCAGCAAGGTATCACATCAGGTTTAAATCTAGGTCCTGTGGTTACTCAAGTGTAGATTGTTATTTTGCACTCAACCCATTCATTTTACACAAAGAAAACCTCTAGAACACTCCCTCCTATTGTTAGCTATTCTATTCATAGACTTTTAAAAAGAATGTTCACCTGGACAGCACTGGACTCTATAGAGCATCAATTCTGCTTGGAGTAATTTGAATTTTGTTTTTCAAAAAATGTAATTCAAAAGGCAGTTCTGAAGTAACAAACAAAAGAGAAAAGCATAACTTTAAAAAGTTGATATTTTTCCCTGCAAAAAATCATTGAACATTTTGGTTCCCTGATTCCTGGTTCATCTTACAGCACTAATACCAGTAATTTTTTTTGTGCTGACTGCTTAATTAGTTCAGACTTTTAAAGCAGAAATGTAGGATAACAGAGAGAAACAAAAGGGCTCAAAACTTGCAAATGTTAACCAGATTAACTCACTCTATTGCTGTCATACCTGAGTAATCACATGACCTAGATTTAAACCTAATGTGATACCTTGCTGACCAAATTGAATACCCTATTGATCAATCTAGCAAGCTATTGAAAACTCTACCGGTATTCTGTAATTCGCTGTAAAAAGTCTATGAATAGAATAGCTAACAATAGGAGAGAGTGTTCTAGAGGTTTTCTTTGTGCCAAATGAATTGGTTGAGTGCAAAATAAAAATCTACACTTGGGTAACCACAGGACCTAGATTTAAACCTGATCTGATACCTTGCTGACCAAATTGAATACTCTATTGAGCAATCCAACAAGCTATTGAAAACTCTACCGGTATTCTGTAATTCGCTGTAATATATGAATGTATCAATAAATTTTAATTCATTTTTTCATGATTCAGAATAATTACACCTGAGTCTTGTAAGAGCAACAGTGAAAGATCAATTAGGTGCACTGAAATTCACTG
This sequence comes from Magallana gigas, assembly GCF_902806645.1. Lineage (NCBI taxonomy): Eukaryota > Metazoa > Mollusca > Bivalvia > Ostreida > Ostreidae > Magallana > Magallana gigas. The sequence goes on from NC_047568.1 coordinate 14,095,176, forward strand.
TGGCACAAAGATATTTAACTGTGGTGCTAAACATCTTATTGTGGTAAGAGAACTTTATTGTGACACTTTAATACAGTGAAATGGTTCAAGGAGAACCTCAATATGTGTGCTGACTAGTTCAAAACTAGCACAAGGTTTTGTGTGCTGTAAATTGCAACTTCTTAGAACCATTTTAACCAGGCTTTGGACTTTCAGTAAGATGTAACTATCATTTTTTGCATAAAAACAAGATTAAAATGATGTTGTTTTAAAGCGAAATATACAGTCTCAACTCAAAAGCCAGACAAATAATGTTGATTTCAAAGAGCCATGGCTGAGTGGCCTTTAATGATAGACAGGCATACGTCATATTGCTGTTTGACAGAACTACCCAAAGACCAAGCTCTTGTTAAAATGGTTCTAAAACATAAGGAACTGTAGCTCCAAGGTCATTCATCCAAATATTTTCACACAGGAAGCCACAGACCTGCAGCTTCTGACTTACCACAATGGCCACAAACGGTTCCTGGAACTGCTGATTTAACATCTGTGTACTGACATCTATACCGGACAACCAGCATCCATAGCCAGGGTGACTGTGGTACCATCCAATAGCATTCTCCAACCTCCCAACCTACACATCACAGAGAGTATTACTTAAGTCAATGAAAATTAAAACATATAATATTATTAATGAAGTGTCAAAAAAGACACCAAGCTTATCAAGAATAGGTATAAAACAGTAAGTTAACAATAAATTTGATTTTTGACAAACCTGCTTAGCTGACTCTGTGTATGCAGCCATATACTCGTAGGCTTGTGCTTGTGCATTCACTCTGGTTTCTGTACCTTCCACTGGCAGCGCAAAGCTATCCATCACAATCATTGTATTGCCATCTACTTTTCCCAACAAAAGTCCCATTACTTCCAGATTTCCTCCTGATCTGGAGTGCATCACCATTTTTAGCAGTGCCAGAGCACTGACTTTGATGTGTTTGAAATAATGTGGACTGAAATAAAAATACAAATTCCAGCATGTATTATAAATGTGAGAACCATCATATGCACACATATATGCATACAGTAAAACCTTATTATCTCTACATGGTAAGACCAGGAACAACTTTGAAATACCAGAGAATTTGAGATATAGAGATAATGGTACAAAACTGGATCAGACATCCTACTCACTTTGGCAAATCATTTAATTTGAGATATTGATGTCAGAGATTATTAAAGTTAACATTATATAAGAGAGCTATGTGTTTCTCATGTTGAATTACAACTCTCCTCTCATTCCTTTGGTAAAATATTCATAAAATATTTATAAAATCAGATTCTAACATGTACTTGTTATCAGTTTTGGTGGTATATTTTTGTACTGGTTTTTCCAACATAAAATGTTTCCATTAACATTTTTTGATAATTTGACCTTGAACTTGATAAATGATTTCATATTGACCTTTGATGGTTTTACCTTGACCATGACAAGGTAATCAAGTGTAAATTCTAGTTACTGTATAAAAAGTTAAGAGACAAGACAAAAGGATACTTGGATGAGACCAAAGATTTAAGACAAAATACAAAAATATTAGTGATTTCCACATCTAAATATTAAATAGCTAAAGTACATTATAGAAGTAGTGGATACCATGAGTTCAAATGTCAAAGTATAACTGTCATTGACATTATCAAAGTGTAAACATTGATGGTGGATCAAGACTTCATTTTTTTCTTGTAGAAACTGTATCAGACATTTAGATACATAAGTAACTGAAATGTTATAACAATTTGAAAGCATGTTAAGATTGGGTTGTTTTCTGTCTTGATGCAGTGCTAATTAAGGATATCCGGATTCAATGTTTTTCATGTTAAATTATGACACATTTTTATCAAATGACAAAGACATTTTTAACAATGCTTACTCTTTTTCCCATGGTTTAGCTGTCAAGATATCTTGTTGTTGCTTCTTGTCATATCTGTAAATTTCGTCAACACCGCTGACATTCTCTAAATTATTACTTAATTCCCATGTTTTCATAGCATTTTTCGAGTCCATTCTGGCTAATGTTGGGAAACAGCGCCACCTGTCGGAAAAGCAAGACCGCGGTGAATTAGTTACGCAGAAACTGTGTCGTGTAATCATTTAAACGAAAAAGCATAATTTGTTCTGGTCAAAATACAACATAGATTATCTTATACTATTAAGGGATATAAATGATTTATCAATTATTTTTTTCCTATCAATCCCAACACTGAAAACATGACCACGTGATCATATCTGTCATGGTGGACAGACAGACTCGAAGGAGGAACCGGGTAGAAACACCTGTTTGATTTGAGACTTGCAATACTACTATAAAATGTTATAATGTTTTAATATGGCGACAGGCACTAGGCCACACGATATGTTCCTTACGCGTGCATTAGAGAAGATACTTAGCGACAAGGAGATTAAGAAGTCGTATCATTCACAATTGAAGAAAGCTTGTGAGGTTGCCCTAGGTAAGGGAAAAGTGTTTTACCTGTCCCACTGTTCATTTAACATTCTTAGGAAGGATCGCTGTCTGGTTTATTTTTTGCAATATGATAAGTACTCAGTAGGTTAAAAGTAAAATTATTTGTTAATTTAGACTCGTGAATGCATTTAAATTAAATTTAGTTATGACACATCATAAATGAACATGTGGAATTGCTCACTTGGAACTCCAAGTAAATATGATTACACTGTAAATTAATATGTTTTACGGTGCTACCGTTCTCGCGAGCGCTGCAAGAATAACACATACCTTGCATCATTGTCAACCTAGTGTAATTTAGGTATCAACGAACGTCAATTTTTGAGAAATTATTTCTCTACAATATTTTAAGTATGCCAGGGCAAAGGTACTAATTTTAATGGTCATGATACATACACCGCAACCCCCTACCCCTCTCCCAAGAGAGAGAGAGAGAGAGAGAGAGAGAGAGTGTGTGTGTGTGTGTGGCCCGGTCCCTGTTTGTAGGTGTGTAATTTCCCACTTTTAAATTTAATGGTTTATCTATATGCAATATCTACATAAATTTTTTTTAACTGTTTATTTTTTTCTCTTTATTCCTTTTTATTTAGTTCAAAATATCCTATTGTTTATTTCCTCCCTACTCATATACTTACCTGCCTACTGTGCATGCATGCACAATTAGCTTAAAAATGAATCGATATGACAGTAAAGTATGGCTCTTGCTAGTATATATTTAAATAATCTCTATATAAAAAAAAACAACAAATCATATGTCAATGAGACAGGTATTGTAGTCTATACTGAAATAGCTAGTACACGCTTTACAGATGTTTGATCCACCTCTAAATTTATCACTGGAAATATAGCGCGAGAGCACTGTAACATCATCCATAACTTTGTTCATCTTTGTTTACGTATCACTACTCAATACGAAGGTATGGAAGCAAGAAACAAATCTCTTGAGTCTCGCCAAAGCATATGCGGTACTCTAAACGTGTCTTCAAACCTTAAGACACCGTAAATTACGAGTTAAAAGTCGGCCATTTTTGGCATAGCACCACGGGTGAAAACATTAGAGAGCATTAAGGGACATAGACAAAAAATTTTGTTTGATGAACTGTAGGTTTAGATCGTTCTTTTTCCCGTGCACACTGGTTCTTAGAGCTCGCTTCGCTTAATTGCTAATATATTTAGAGCAAGTTCGATCACATGCAATGTTCATTGTAGTTTGACTAAAAATGAGATTGAACTCGCTTTAGTCTGACTAAAATAAAACTGTGGTTCAACCAGCTTAGAGACTCGATGTGGCCCGACTCTGGTCAGGAAGTTTAAAGATGGCAGAGGAAAGTGAAACCTCCAAAACTTTGCTCTAATTAATCAGCACAACATGCTTTCTGTTAAGTTTTAGTGCACACAAATAGGATTTAATGTGTTTACATGGTATTATCCTTCCCTTTAAATGAACAATAAAACTATGAGTAGCAATTAACATCATTATTTTAACCAGACATCAACTTTTGTGAGTTGGAACTCTCATATGCGCACAATAAATTTTCCTTATTACCATGGTTAGCTAAAGCCTGTCAAAGGAAATGTTATTTGTTAATTATTTGAATAAAACATGCCTGATTCAACTATTCTCAATTAACTTTTTATTAACAAAAACCAATGAAGAAAATATCCTTTGTAGGCGCGCTTGATATATCAGGTAGATTTCCTAAGATATTTGACTTAATGAATAAGGTTTAGGATATAAAAATATTAGTAAATGGGTGGTTTTCTTTTCTACCAATGGGGAATAGCTTCTATAACCATTCTAGTAGCAAATGTATAGCTTAGAAAAACAATCACCGGACACAAATAATTTTCTGTTAATCAAATAAAAAACTTTAAAAAATTAATCCTACCACTATTAAATTATTAAATAGGTATCACATTTATTATCTAGTATTTTGTGACCTGTCAGTAATACTAAATAAAATGTATTATGATTTTCTTGGCAGTTGAATTCAGATTTTTTAGTCTACACTTTGAAAAATCAATCTTTTTGCATTGAGTGGAAATGATACCCATTGTTTAATTCTCATTTAAGTTATTCCTTTAATAGTTAGTAAATGTAAATTAAAAAAAGTTTATGCTCCATAACCCATAAAATAGAAATGCAAACTTTCTCAATTGAGGATATGCATATAAAACTTAAATTAATTTTTGGTGTTTTTATTTTTCACTAAAAAATATATAGTAAACCAATCTCTTATTTTCATCATATTTGATATTGTGTTCATATTTATATTATTAAAATACAGGTTATGTTATACTAAATCTCCCAAGACTACAGGTTTAACTATTTTTTTTACAGAGTTCTATTCATTTGGTTGTATGTTTTTTGGAATGTTTAAAGTATACAATTGAGATAGTACATGACTATAATTTGTTTTACAGAGGAATTAAAAGATGATAACAGTTCTAATGGGTAAGTACCGGTATTATCCATGTCATAAACTTTTACTATTTTCAGTAAGGGTCAAAATGTGTCAGCATAGTACATTTTGTAGTTACTTATGAAGATTTGAATTATATCTCGCTATAAAGGTTGATTTCAATCATAAGTTTATTTATCATAAAGTGTAGCTATTTTAAAATTTTAAACCAGTTAATGAAGTACCACTTAAAAAAAAAATACCTTTATAGAAATAAAACTGTTTTAATACAATGTATACGGTAATTGTTTCCAGAAACCAGCCATCTTCTGCATTGCCACAACCCCAGAGGGCTGGATTTGTTCAAGCGGACAAGTATTTTCTGCCTTTTGAACTAGCTTGTCAGTCAAAATGTGCCAGGATAGTCAACATAGCACTAGATTGTTTACAGGTATAAACTTGACACAAAATATCATATCAACACAATTGACAAATAAATTTTAAAATAGCAATTGCATAATTATTTATCAGTTCTATAGTCATGCACTAACTTACAAGTCTTACATGTTTTATTATTTGTTCCAGAAACTGATTGCCTATGGACACCTGACCGGGAACACTGAGGATAGCACCACCCCCGGGAAGTTACTGATAGACAGGATTGTGGAGACCATTTGTGGATGTTTCCATGGACCACAAACAGATGATGGGGTCCAGTTACAAATTATAAAGGTCAGGAGTCAAAAGTTTTCAGAACTGAAAAATTTGTTTAGAAATTCACAGAATAAAAATGGTAGACTCATTAGAAGAAAAAGTAGTAATTCAGTTCTATTTCCATTTCATGGTTAAATTATCTCCACAAGAAAGAATACTGATGGAGTTCTTTTTTTATTTGGACCAGTCATTTTTAACAAGCTGGCTCATTTGCATCATTCTGTGCTTCTTTAAATATGTGTTTAAGTCTCCAAAAAGAAGTTTAGATACTTGTTGGTTGTGCCCAGTTCTTATGTATGGCACTAGTTGTCATTTGTAATGCAGGCCATGTTGACAATGATGTTAGACAAATTAGCATATTTCTTATATTTTGTTACTGTGAAAATATAATTCCAATTGTAATGCATGATTCATTTTGATTATGTAATGATTTCTATGTTGTAATACAGGCGCTGTTGACAGTGGTGACCTCCAACACCTGTGAGATTCATGAGGGCACGGTGCTGCAGACCGTCAGGACATGCTACAACATCTACCTGGCCAGCAGGAACCTGGTCAACCAGACCACAGCCAAGGCCACCCTCACCCAGATGCTCAATGTCATCTTCTCAAGGATGGAGGTCCAAGCCGTAAGTGTTTTCACACTACAGTCATACGATTTTGTCAGTATCATTTTCAAGTCTATTCAGAAGTTAGTGTAATTTAAGCAATGTTTAGGGGAAGGTTGAACTTGCAATACACATGTGCCAGTCTAGTCTCTAGTTTATTCAAAAGTTAGTGCAATTTTCAAGCAGATAAAATGCATATCTTTATAGGCCCAGGAGACAAAAGAAAGAGAACGAAGTGATAGCAAGAGCTCAAGAAAAGAGGTAAGAAACAAAGAAATATTTATAGTATTAATAGTAGAAATCATGCTGTCAGATATGATATGGTTGTGTAGTTAGACTTGATTTTTGGATGAAACTTTTATATCGAATTGAAAATGGTTTTGACAGGATGCAGGAATTGATGTTGAAGAAGAGAGACAAGATGGGCCAGGTCAGGGGGCAACTCAAGGTGACTTATAACTCCAATTTTGAAAAATGCATGTTTTCTTTTATTTTAAGTATTATATTTGGATTTCATGAACTATATTTATGTGCATGTACTATATTTATTAAGGACGCTGCACAAATACATGTACTTCATTTTTCTTGGAGAAATTTGTGATATTTATATTTTGGTCTTTACTAGTGTAAAAGCATGGAAAATTCAGATTTTGACTACTATTTGCCTTTTACTTGGTTCTGTAATACAAGTGTAAAGGATATTTTTGCTCAGAAAATGATAAAACAAACCAAGAGGAGGCAGAGGAAGTTGAGAAGGAAGTATCAACATTAGAGGTTGTACAAGAAGTTTTGGAGGACATGATAAGTCAGGTGACTGGAGAGGCCATGCCCACCAAAGGTATGATTGACAGCTACACAATGGCAAGCAATTGTGAGAAAAGGCTTTGATTTTAAAAACGGGAGAAAAACCCATGATCGCTTATTATCTCTGCTTTGTATTCTAATCTTTGGATTCTTTTCTGAGTGTTGATTTGTCTTTTCAATTAAAATATGCATGTCTTTGGATAATTATCCTCATGTTAGCAAGTTTCCATATAGATAATGATTACACTTGAATTACCCAAATAATATTTTAGTTTGTACATATATCTAACTAAATACACTTAATATATATTTGCATAAAAACACAATTTATGTACATTGCCAAATACAGACCAAAATGCAGTCGCGGAAACTGGTTCTCCAGCAGAAACTAGTTCTCCAACGGAAACTAGTTCTCCAGCAGAAACTAGTGCCCAGGCAGATAGTCCTCAGCAACCCCCACCTTCAAATGTATCCGATAACCATGACAATCTTTGTGGTAATTGGGTTCTTCATTCCTTGGCTTTTTAAAATGGTTCTTGCTACTAATATTTACACAATTAATATGCATGAACTTTGAAATTTTCTGCATGAAAATTGTACATTCCTGATTCCTGTGGACATTTTCAAATTTTGTAATACATGTACATACAGTGTATAGAGATGACATGCATTATCAGGGGAATGTTGTAGAGCTGATGAGAGATGATTTTCTGTTTTGTTTTTGCCAGTATCTGGAGGTGGAGAGGACGGGGAAATGACACAAGGTGTGTTCAGCCACATACTGCAAAAAGATGCTTTTCTGGTGTTCAGAAGCCTGTGTAAACTCTCCATGAAACCTTTGGCTGATGGACCACCAGATCCAAAGTATGATTTCTGATCATAAATACTTTTTATATTCAAATTCAGAGTGCATTTATGTACATGTACATGTTAATATATTGGAGGAATTTCATTTTGCTGAATTTCCATCTTCATTGTTTCTTCAGGTCACACGAACTTCGATCCAAAGTTCTGTCCCTGCAGCTCCTGTTATCCATTCTACAAAATGCTGGCCCTGTTTTCAAAACCAATGATATGTTTATAAATGCCATCAAACAATATTTGTGTGTAGCTCTATCTAAAAATGGAGTCAGTTCTGTTCCGGAGGTGTTTGAACTTTCGCTTGCCATCTTTCTCACTCTTTTATCCAACTTCAAACAACATTTAAAGATGCAAATTGAGGTATGCTAATTGTTTTTCATTGAGAAAAAACTCATTTTAATGCATGTACATTGTTCTCTTGACTTCAGTGCAGTATTTTGATGACATTACCAACCTTTTTTTGCAATATTGAATCCAATTTTTCAGGTGTTCTTCAAAGAAATATTTTTGTACATCTTGGAAACACCAAGCAGTTCATTTGAACACAAGTGGATGGTCATTCAGGCACTGACAAGGATTTGTGCAGGTTTGCTTACTATATTTCATATCTTTAAAAATGTTTGTAATCTTTCAATGTAACACTCTTTTATATTAACAGAACAATGAATTTCATGTCTTTATTTTGCACAACAGATGCACAGTGTGTAGTGGACATCTACCTGAATTATGACTGCGATTTGGCCCTGGCCAATATCTTTGAGAGATTAGTTAATGACTTGTCCAAAATTGCCCAAGGAAGGCAGGCTTTAGCTCTTGGTAAGTATATTTAAATTTTGTCAAAAAGATCACACTTTGCAATTATTTTTTTTCTTCAATACATCTTCGATTTTTTTATAGAAGGGACTTAGTAAGAATAGACAATACATCAGTTAATTTGATTTAAATCTTCAAATAATAAGGTTTCTCTTAACTTGTACAATGAAGGTGCTACTCCAATCCAAGAAAAGAGCATAAGAATCAAAGGCCTGGAATGCCTGGTGTCTGTGCTGAAGTGTATGGTGGAGTGGAGCAAGGATCTGTATATCAATCCCCACTCCCAGTCAAACCTGGGTGAGTGATGCATGTAATTGACGTATACTGATCGGAGACATGGCAACTCTTTACTTAATATTAACTTTCTTGCAGTACCTGCAATGTACATATACTGCATACATGCACTGTTCATAAACTGCAAAAATGTGATTTTATTTACATTGAAATACATTTGCTGCTTCTAAAATAGTTTATTTGAGTGATGCAGCAGTTACAGGTAGATGCACAATGTAAATCTTCCTATAGTTGTACAACTCTCTTTAAAAAAACAAAAATAATTTCAAAGATTTACATTTTAATATGCATTAATTTTGTAGGCCAGGAAAAAATGCCCACAAGGGAGACGGATAGTGATTCAGGGAAAGGAACAATGACCAGCTATGGCAGTGTAAACTCCCTGAACACCAACGATGGCTCCCAGACAGCCAGCACACCCATGGATAATCCGGAACAGTTCGAGACCCAGAAACAGCAGAAAGAAATCATGGAGACCGGCATTGAAATGTTAGTGATGAAGTTCTATTTAATGAAACATATGTTTATGAATTGTGGAATTTTTATCAGAACCGCTGTGAACTCTTTCATGCTCACATCAATACTTTCTGGAAAATTTTACAATATTGTTACTTTTGTGGGTGGTGATGTTTAATATGCATTCTTTATGACAATAAATAACTGAGGAATGATTCTCTTAGTATTAGTGGTAGTGCAGGTAAATGCTCTTTTAATTTAGTTATAAATATTTCAGAGCTTTAAAAAGTATAAGTAGTAGAGTTGTTCCCCTTTTTTTAGCTGCTCTTATCTTTAATGTTGTGTTTTTTTAAAGGTTCAACAAAAAACCAAAAAGAGGCCTGCAATATTTACAGGAGCAAGGCATGCTGGGAACTTCTCCCGATGATTTAGCAGAGTTCTTCCATTCAGAGGATCGCCTAGATAAGGTGAGTTAAGTGTACAAGGATATTCATTTTGGACTGTGAAATTGATTTTCAGATGTTAAAAATTTTCATGAATTTTTATCTCTTTGACCAATAATTTAATACCATATTTTCAGACTGCCATTGGAGATTTTCTGGGAGAAAATGAAAAGTAAGTATTTTCAAACAGTTTAAGACAGATTTAATACATCTGACTTTATGTTTCAAGTTTGGATCAAGAACTGAAACATTGCATGTAAATATGAACTTACATGTAGATCTAGTTAATGTCACAATCATTATTGTAGAATGGTACAAAAATACTTAAAGCCAATATTGTGACCCTTTTCAGGTTTAACAAAGAAGTTATGTATGCCTATGTGGACCAGCTTGACTTCACAGAAATGGACTTTGTGTCTGCCCTTCGGAGATTTCTGGAAGGATTTAGGCTGCCAGGAGAAGCCCAGAAAATTGATAGATTGATGGAAAAGTTTGCTTCTCGTTACTGTGTGTGCAACTCAAAGTAAGTCACTATTTCTGATTCTTTGATATTGTGTATGCAGTTGAGTGAATTCTAATGATATTCTGGAATATTTCTATGATGCAAGAAAATGTGAGGGGTTTACAATCTGAAGTGGATCATCTGCATGTAGAATAACTGATTCGTTATCAATGATTTAAGAGACCTGGAACTTCGGATCTCAATATTAATGAGCAATTTTTAATATTCAGTTGTTGTATATTAGTATGATATGTTGTTTGCAGCACTAACCTGTTTGCGAGTGCAGACACAGCCTACGTGTTGGCTTACTCCATCATTATGTTGACCACAGACCTCCACAGTCCTCAGGTGAGACTGATTCCAACCTCTGTATATTTTTATATGATTGACTAATCTGTAAGATGGGTATCAGAAATGACTACATATCTGATATGCTGCTGCATGTACATGTAATACATGTCTTGAATTATATCTTGGAAAATTTTGACCTGTAAAGGAAAACAAAATTTGTTTAAAAGTTTGATGAAAGAAAAAGTAATCCTTGATAAATGTATACTGAACTTCACAAACTTATATCTGAATTGAGTGCATGGTATTATTTTTCTCCCATTACAGGTGGTGCACAAGATGACAAAGGAGCAATATATTAAGATGAATAGGGGCATTAATGATAGCAAGGACCTGCCAGGGGAATACTTGTCTGCTATCTATGATGAGATCGCAGGGAACGAAATCAAGATGAAGGTTGTAGGCGGAGTAAAGCCAAATAAATCATCTCGTAAGTTTTGACAAGTATTTAAGTGTTTGATGTGGTGATTATAAAAAGGGACTTATTTTGAATGGAAAGATGAATAATTTTTGAAGTTTCAGAAAGTTTAAGCTGGTTTTTTGCTTATATGAATGCTTGGATTTTTCGATAACTTGATTTGGGTTGGTTGATAGGTGATATCACAAGTGACAAGCAGCGTCGATTGCTATACAACGTTGAAATGGAGCACATGGCAACCACCGCCAAAGCTTTAATGGAGAGTGTCAGTCACGTCCAATCAAACTTCACCAGTGCCACCCACTTTGAGCATGTCCGACCAATGTTTAAGGTCAGTATAAAGCACACTTGGGAATTACCTACAGAAGTAAAAAAAATATTTGAAAAATTAGATATCAAACTTTTCATAATGATACAGTTGAATAGTGTGTAGGACAACCCCATTGGTTTTATGGTTTATGTTATAATACTTTGTATATGTACATCAGAAGAGTTGTAGCATCATCCTTTTCTATTTGGTTACAGACGGCATGGACTCCATTCCTGGCAGCTTTCAGTGTGGGGTTACAGGACTGTGATGATTCTAACATAGCCACACTGTGTCTGGATGGAATACGCTGTGCCATACGAATAGCTTGTATATTTCATATGGAGGTAGGCACTGAAAAGGATTCTCTTTAAAAATCAATAACAGATAATGTTTCAGAAAACATTTCTATGAACTGCATGGTTGATTAAAGCTTAACTCAGTGTCATGTATATGTTTTGTAGAATATCAAGAATTTTGATGATTGAACATTTTTGTTATTGTTAAATCAATAAAAGTACATTTATAAACAAATGTACATATATTGTTAAATCAATAAAAGTACATTTATAAACAAATGTACATATATATCTACTCATGTTTGAAATAATGACATTGTAACATGACAGTAATTGTTGTATTTTAGCTGGAGAGAGATGCCTATGTCCAGGCATTAGCTAGATTCACCCTCCTCACAGCTTCCTCTTCATTGACGGACATGAAAACCAAGAACATAGATACAATCAAAACCCTCATCTCTGTGGCCCACACAGACGGCAACTATCTCGGCAAATCCTGGCTAGAGGTAATATTTGTTCTATAGGATAAACTTGCTTGATACCTTACAAGAATGATATTGTACATTGGATTTTGATTCCTAGTCAAGATTTTTCAACTTGCACAAATGAAAAATAATTCTTTGTAAGGAGAATTTTAAAGAAAGTTTAAAAAATGTACTTTACTTTTATATTTGTTTATACATTTCCTTTCCTCTCCATAGATTGCAAGATGCATTTCACAGCTGGAACTGGCTCAATTAATTGGGACAGGGGTCAAACCTAGGTCAAACAAAGGTCACCATAGGGAAAGAGATATGCAGAATGCAGGGCATCCTCTGGAGGCTTTTGATCCTGAAGGTAATAATCTATGGACAACATCTGTCACTATAAAAGTACATTGTATATTTCAAAGGTCAGTGAAAATACGTGAGATCAATGTTATGCAGAAATGAATTAATGAAGTGAAAATTTGTGATTCAATATTTTTCTCTTTTCGAATTAAACATTGATTGAATTAAGTTGATCGTAGATTGTATACTGTAGATTCCTTATTTTACGCGAGTACTTAATTCCGCGATTCAACGATTTTTCATCAAATCACGAGAACATAAAATCGCGAATGCCGAAATTTTATCATAGTTTCATGTAGTTTACATTTGTCCGAAAATTTAAAAGCGAGAGTTTAGAATTCGCGAGATGGGCTTCTCGTGATTTTACGCGGATATTAATTATTGTAGAATGAGCTGAATTTCAGCCAGAATTGAGTTGAACCCCATTGTTACCCGGTATGTAGTATTTCCCTAACTCATCTTTTTTGGTGTTGTTTGTTGTCAGTGATAGCAAGAGGTGGTCTGGACTCTAAGAGACTAGCCAACCTACAGGAACAGATGGGAGAGACCAGCTCCCAGAGTGTGGTGGTGGCAGTGGACCGCATCTTCACCGGCTCCCTCAAACTGGATGGGGACGCCATAGGTCAGTTGTGTCAAATAATCCAAAAGACAATGTACTTGCAAACAGATTATTAATCATGTACGTGTATATGGAAAAGAATTTTCATACTCTTAACATTAGAGAATTGTCATTAGATGATATTGAAGAACTTGTACATGTACCTGTCCTGCTATATTTTTGATTCAAATGTCAATTTTCTTTGATCATTTTTTTTTAAAGAAAAACTATTTTTTCTTGTTATAACTGTTAAACTACATGTATGTCTTTTTCTTTTGTAGTTGAGTTTGTAAAGGCCCTGTGTCAGGTTTCAATGGACGAGCTCTCCAATATAAATCACCCCCGCATGTTCAGCCTGACCAAGATTGTGGAGATCTCCTACTACAACATGGGTCGTATCAGGCTGCAGTGGTCCAGGATCTGGCAGGTCATTGGAGACCACTTTAACAAGGTCAGCCAAGGGCATTTCCTATAGACTTACATGTGTAATAGAACATAAAATTTTCAATTCAGTTGCATTTGTGCATGGATTGAATTTTAAAAGTTCAAAATTTGCAAGGAAACTGGTAATTTATCAGTTTAGTCTCAAACGAATTTTAAGTTTATTTAACTTTTATTTGTCAGAAAATATATAAATTACAGTTTTCAAGGAAATATTCTGCAATGTATATTCAATTTTATGAATTTGTTATTCATATATTTCATACCAAAGAGTATGAGTTTTCAATTCGATTAAACTTGGAGTGGTCAATAATATGTAATGTTTTGATATTGTGAAGAAAATTTTTATCTTTACTGGTATCTTTTGTAGGTTGGGTGTAATCCTAATGAAGACATAGCTTTCTTTGCGGTGGATTCCCTACGGCAGCTCTCCATGAAATTCATAGAAAAAGGAGAGTTCGCCAACTTCCGTTTCCAGAAAGATTTCCTCAGGCCTTTTGAACATATCATGAAAAGAAACAGGTAAAAAATGGCTATAATGGAAGACAGATGGATTGATGCAAAATTAATTTAGCAAAAGGGACTTACTGTAGAATAATCAAGAATCATAGGGGCCAATTTCTGTAGTATGCTAATTTTTTAGAGCTTCTTTTGAACATAATTCCATGGATTTTCTTGTACAAGTAATGATTTAAAACTGTTTTTAGAATAATGGTTTGTTGAGAATTTGAATTCATAGGTGTGGGTCCAACAAAAAAAACCCAGTAAAAAATTGTGCTACCATAGACTTTAATAGTACCACATCTTCAGTAAAATTTTAAATAGAGAGATACTGAACATGCACTTATTATGTTTCTCTCATTGTTGACAGATCTCCAACCATCAGAGACATGGTTGTCCGATGTGTCGCTCAGATGGTGAATTCCCAACACGCCAACATTCGGTCTGGGTGGAAAAATATCTTTGGCGTTTTCCATTTAGCAGCTTCTGATCACGAAGAAAGCATTGTAGAACTGGCATTCCAGACCACCGGCAGAATTATATGTAAGTTTGATTTGTTAGATTCAGTTGTGGAATTTCGATAATTTTAGATGTTTAGTACTTAATGTTATGTATATTGACAGGGTTCCTTGTCTGTAGTAAAATTTGGGTTTAGTTGATTGGGAGAAAAAACTAAATTAAGAGTTTGTGGTGAATAACTACATTTCCATGATATAAGCATTTCAAAGATTTGTTGTGAATAAATTAATGTTAAAGGTATTTGTCAGTGTCAGTATGTGTTGAATGACTTTGTTATGACTACAATACATTGTCCAACAGTTGCCAGCAGTGCTGTTGTCAAAGGATCAGATGCAGACGCAGTCTGTGAAGGTAACACAGGTCTTTGCAGTGTGTCTAGTTATTTTCTACACTTGTGTTTTTTTATTTAACTTTTTAGCTAGCAAGGTTTCACAATCAAACTCAGTCTTATGAAAAAATCTTCTAGATGTACATGTGTCAAAATTCTTCTCAACTCTTGATCTGGATTTAACTGATTGCATTTTAATCTTGAAACTATGGATCAAGGAACTTCAAAATGTGACGGAGTTCAACTTCTAATAACTCCAACAACTAACAACTCCTGAAAAAAATCTGTCACATTCTCAAACAGTAGCATTTGTTAAAACACTCCAAAACACTGATACATGAACAACAAAACTTGTCTGACCTCTGGTTTGTGCATGGTTAAGTCTTATGTTGTCTGCATGCACATTCTGATGCTGAGCTCTTTGTTTTTAATCATTTACATTTGAATGTGTTATTTTCTTGATTCTGAATGTTGCTGAATTCCATATTTTGTTGGAAAAGTACAGATTGCCAAAATCTTTCAATTCTGGACAAGTTTTGCTGTTTTTTGGTTGTCTAAGAACATAGTTTGAGCAGATTAATCACTATAGGTGTGGATATTTTTATAATTTTATGTAGCAAATTGTTTATAATGTACATGTAAATGTAGGTAATTTTTGCAGCTGTAAAATGTTTTAAAAAGATATTAGATCTTATACATGTAAGTCAATGCTTTTTTACTGTAACAGTTGCAATATTGATCATTTTTGTAAACCCTTAGTCATCATAAAGGTTGTGAAAGAATTCCACATTAAATATATTGACATAACATTGTTCTTGAATTGGTTTGTTATAGCAATTGTTTTCTTTTTATTTGTGAAGAAGTATAAAACATTGGTTGGTGTATTACTATAACAGCATTTCTATTAACTTCTTGTCCTGTCTTCATTGCAGTTTTGTATAATCCAAGTATCACATAACAAGCATAATATGCCTGAGGAATATTAGTATTCATTTCGAATTATTTTCAATCTACTTATAGCCAGCATATGTGAAAAACATTTTGCGTCCATCATTGATTCATTCCAAGATGCGGTGAAGTGTCTGTCTGAATTTGCTTGCAATGCAGCTTTTCCCGATACTAGTATGGAGGCAATTCGGCTGATCAGAAACTGTGCTAAATATGTCGCTGAAAAGCCCCATGTAAGTATTATTTTAAAAAGGAATTGACCGAAAGACTGTAAAGTCTGAAGAAAAGATATCCTTATTTCTGAAAATGATTTTAAATGGTATTGTTCTTCCATGGTACAATTAACAGAGTTGACCTCCTTCAGTTTAAACAGTAGTGATTGTTTACGGTACATGTAATGTGTTTGTTGTAGATGTTCAAAGATCACGGAGGAGAGGATCTAAATGTTCCAGAGGAGGACAGAGTGTGGGTGAGGGGGTGGTTCCCCGTGCTGTTCGAACTGTCCTGTGTCATCAACAGGTGTAAGCTGGACGTCAGAACCAGGTAAAGTACTGGTACAGGAGCAGTGCGGCAGGAAATCACATTTAAAAATATTAAATAATATGTACAAGATAGATATGTTAAGTCTAATGATGTTAATGTAACTATCTATATTCATGTATTATACATTTCCTTCGTAGAAGATCATTTACTTTTTAAAAGAAAGGAATGCCCAATATAAGCAAAATTTCATGTAAATAATATTAATGGGATATGTAAATAATGTTGGTTTACAGGGTCTGACTCTTGTTTGATAAATAATTTTTGCTTGTTTGTCATATATTTAATAAATATTGTTTGTTTACAGGGGTCTGACAGTAATGTTTGAAATCATGAAGACATATGGTGAGACCTTTGCCAGTCACTGGTGGAAGGATTTGTTCCAGATTGTATTCCGTATCTTTGACAACATGAAGTTACCTGAGCAACAGAATGAGGTGAGTGGGCGGGGATTGGGCTCTGTGTTCAGTGAGCTTCATCATATATCAGCTTCTTCTTGGAGTGGGGTTTCTGTGCCATTTAATCACACACAGCTTTTGGCTAACATCGTAGACATGGGTTTTATTGTCTTCACACAAAGAAATCAAAGCTTTTGGCTCACACTGTAGACATAGTACACGTACACATAATATCTGTCTACAGGATGTTGAACACTGCTTTTTACTTTTCAATGGAGATCCTTGCTGCACAATTGTACAAATTCAAACACAATATATGTACTGAGTATACATGTACCTGTACTTATTCTAGATTTTTTACTAAGAATCAATTTAAACTATCATGGATATTATAATACATTTACATGTATATGAATATACAGTTGAATGAATACATGTACTACAATAATTACATTTAAACTTTTCTGTAAATGCTTTGATAATTTGTGATTTAGGTTTTTTTTAAAGTACCGGTAGTTTACACATTTTTTTTATTCTGCTCAATGAACAAGTTCTATAATATTGTTTTTCTTTTTCAAAATTGAGAAATATTAATTGAAATCAATGGAAACTTTGTTTAATTTTAGCTGGTTGTGTCAGAATATTTCTTATTGTTTATTTATACATGTTCTTAAAAGTCAAGGCTACAATGTGTTTTGATATTCACCCAAATTACTAACAACTCACCAGTATAAGCTTAAAACATTTGGAAGTAAAATTCAAAAAAGGTTTACAACAAAGACAACAAGTAAAATTTGATGAATTTAAAAGTGCATTTACAGTAATTCTTAAATCTACTATAATGCTGGTTGTAAACACAAAATAACTTGTATTACAGCATTTTAAAAGCAAGGTAAAGTAGCAAGCTCACTTAGTGCTCAGATTTCAAACTAAGGCATGCACACTTCAGCACAATTCTAACCTCTGAGTATTTCAGTGATAGAAGATGTGTGCTCTTGGATTTGCTTTCTAACTTTCTTTCAGCAGTGCAATCTGATAGCCAAGAAGTGTACATTAAAATGGCTGTCATCACATTATGGTTCTTGCTTTAAAAAGAAACAATCTGGAATCCAACTACAGTCTCTCTCTCTCTCTCTCTCTCTCTCTCTCTCTGTATATATCATTATGCCATAATTACAAACTTGAGTCAGCAGACATGGGTAATTTCCATCTAGTAAGGGCTTCTCTTATTCTTCTTAAATTCTCTCTGACTTTATACAGTTTTATCTTGTCTTTATACGTCACAGGCGGAACAGGTAATCTTTCATTCTTCCCTTTTATTTGCATCATGTATGTTCTTTCTATTTCCTTTGAAAAGCAAAGTGTGTTTATGAATGTCAACCACCCCCAATAAAAAAGGTCAATACCTCATTCAGTTCCAAATTATCAGTTAGAGTTATGCAAGTTACCACAACACAGTGATATTAACCATTATGATTATGATCCATCTATAAGATAATGCTTTGGCCTTGTGGTAATATTATACAGCAGGGAGTCCTCTATTTATCATTATTTCTTGGTCCTTTTGGTTCTTAATGACTATTAAGTATGCATAGCTTGCACACAAATATATTGCCCCTTTCTGAGTGCCTTATTCCGGGTGTTCTTGGTTCCTTGAAAAAGTTGCTTGTTTACAATTTTTATGATGTTTAGCAATTTTATGTTTTAGAATGAAGTTGTATTATTATACAATGTATAAGTTGACAAGATTAAAGAGGGATTTTTTTCTTTAGTATTCTGTATCATAAATGAATTCATATTTAGAATATGTCAGTATATTTGTCTAAAGTTGATTTATGGAGTATGTTTTAATCTATAAACAATTACTGTAGACGTACTTTTGTCCGCGTGGTATTTATTTACGCTATGAACGCGGGCACAAATTTTCCGCGGAATTTTTTCCCAGTGTACTTAAAGTGCATTTTGGAATGAATTACATGAATAAGGATAATCGGAAGTTACTACATTATGTAACACTTGCATATACGTGTATCCAATGTATATCGTTTTTATCTATGCAAACTGTCAAACAAATTTGTTTTGAGAATTCACATAATAAATAATTTAATATCCTAAAGATTCGAATTTTCTGTAAATTTACTTGCATAAAATTTTAACTTCTCCCAGCTTGAGATAACGGCACGTGTCAGACGACAAATAGCCCCAAGCGGGTCTGTCTTTCAATGACCCAATTAACTACACGCTAAGACCCGTGTTTTTACTGCAATTTTTAGATCCCTTTGTGCTCTAATTTTTAATTGATAAAACTGATCAACTCATAATTTAAACGACATGTGAACCCATAAATTGACAGTTAAGAAAGAATAAAGCGTCGTAACATCTTGACGGCTAACTAATGACTACCGACCAGTGCACAACCAATAATTACTGTTCACTGTGAACAGTTCTTACAATTTAAGTCCAAAGTTGGACAAATTCTAGGTAATGAAAATCGCTTAGAACTAAATTTAATAATGATTATTCAAATGATTTTTTTTTTCATTCAAAGAATCCGCGTAAATTTTTACCCGCGGATTAAATTGATATTGTGATTCCGCTGAATTATGACCCTGTGGAAAAAAATACGTGTACAGTAATTTGTAATGAAGCACAATGCTATTGAGACTTAATGTTTCTTGAAACAAAAAATATAGAAGATCCATTTCCATCAATAACATGAAATGTCAAGCAAAAAGTGCCAGTCATTAGCTTTTTGGAGTCCTAGGGGCTTATAGAGAGTAGACATTACCAAGCTATTAATCAATGCTTGGCATGATGATTATTTGAGCTGTCTGATGAGTTTTGTTGCTTCTATAAGCATGCACTGCTTATTTTGAGCTGCTGTTTGGTTGAGATCAGGTACTGTACAGGAACTGTATATACATGTACAGGTAGCTGCTTTTACAGTTTTTAATGGTTTGAAATTTGTATGAATGTACTTGACAGTGAACTTGATTGAGTGTATTTACTAATCATTATTGTGTGTTTTGTATGAAGTTTTTAAAATTAATACAAGTACTTGTACTCTGATGTAACCTCAGTTCTTAAATTCTGTTGACAATGGTTTAGTTATAGGAGAATTTTCTTTATTTTTAAATTTCCATTTTGTACGTTGTTTTAACGAACGTTGTACATGAATAAACACTGTATTAAGTTGACAGTAATTGTAAAAAAAATTGTATATCTTAATTCGTAATTCAGTAAGATATCTATGGTTTCTGTTAAGTTGAGTATGGATACTGTAGAAGCACATATTTTCATTGGGTTAAAATTCGTTGTTTTTAAACCAGATACAATTTTGTCAGCATTTAATTTCGTCATATCATAATCCCTTAAATGAATTGTGCATCAACTCTGTATTTATTGATACTTGGGTTAAAAAATTTGTCATGAATAAAAATAACAAAATTAAATCTTGAAGGAATATTTCTGCTTCTACAGTATTTGTGTACTTCACAGAAGGCCGAGTGGATGACGACCACGTGTAACCACGCGCTGTATGCCATCGTGGATGTCTTCACCCAGTACTACGAGATCCTGAGCCCTGTGCTGCTCACTGAACTGTACAATCAGCTCCACTGGTGCGTGAAGCAGGACAACGAGCAGCTGGCCCGCTCCGGGACCAACTGTCTGGAGAACCTGGTCATCTCTAACGGAGCAAAGTTCTCGTCTTCTGTCTGGCACCAGACTTGTTCCTGCATGCTGGATATATTTAGGTCTACAATCCCAACTAAGTAAGTCGTTTTGGCTATTGTGTAAAGGAAATGTTGGTATCGGAATTTGATACTTGATTGATACTTTATACAACTATCGGTACGTTTATGTACATGTACTTTACTTAAGATAAGGTAAAATTTGATGGTTTGTTTACAGTTTGTTGACATGGCGACCAGATACAGCTGAATCTGCCTCAATGGTCTCTAGTCGAGACTCAGAACCAGATGCTGATGAAAGTCAGGTAAATATCTAGTACATGTTCTGTTATAGAATTATCTAATGTTTGAACAATCTTTCAAAGGTTTTGAACAGATGGAAGATCCTATAAAACTACCAGTGCCCCAAAAAATTTCTTAGCAATCCCTCATACAATCTACCATTAAAGCATATCTATTTTGTCTGAAGTTTCAACTAAGCTATTAAAAGTTCATTAGAATTTTCAGATCATGAATTGAATCAAAATCTAAAATTGGTCTGTCAAATTCCCTGAATAAGAATAATCAATCCAAAGAGCATGTTTGATTATTTGGTGTTTTTTCCGAAATTTTCCAGGACGCTGTCTCTATGGACAGCAATCAGGACAATCGTGCATTAACAAGGGCAGACAGTAACCATAGCGTCAACAGCACTGTATCCCAGGATTCCAGAGATCACAAAATTCCACGCTCTAGTAAGCTTAAAAGTTTAAAATAAAGTTTAAAATAATCACTTACCCATAGGCAGTAAATGTTTTATGAGTTTTACATGTACATGTACATGTATTAGCCAAGAGGTCAATTAAAATTAACTCTGTGTGTTACGTTGTAGTTGAACTTTGTTAACATTTGTTGTGTGATTACAGAGGTGTCGACGGATCAGAAGCTTTTCCAGGGCCTGCTGATCAAGTGTGTAGTACAGCTGGAGCTGATACAGACCATTGATGATATCGTCTTCTTCCCGGCCACCAGCAAAAAAGAGGACGCTGAAAATCTAGTTGCAGCTCAGGTATGACACTGGTATATTTTACTCAGACATTAATCCAGAGTTTTGTTAAAGAATCCATTTGTCTACTAGTATATGGACAGAGTGTATACCATACTTTAGACATAAAAAAGAGTTGAAAGAATCTGTTTGTTTTTTGTTGCCAGGGTGGCTCTCCAGACGACGGTCAGGATGGGAGCCAGCAGAGGGAGGACCAGGGCATGTACCAGTTTCTGGCCTCGGACCAGCTCTTCCTGCTCGCCGACTGTCTTCTGGAATCCCACAAGTTTGCCAAGGCTTTCAATTCCAACCATGAACAAAGAAACATCCTCTGGAAAGCAGGTTAGTAGGCCTTTTGGTGACAATTTTTCTATTGATCAGTATTCAAGAAATATGAATAGTATTGGTTTTGATTACAACTTTAAAATTTATGAATAAATAAGAAATTTAGGAAACTTTCATCAAAATTTTTCAAGTTAAGATAATTATTTTAGAATTATTGAATAGTGATAGCATTGGTCCACAAATTTTATGACAGAAATAAGAAAAGTTAATTTTGATAAATGACATTCTTGAATGAAATATAACAATTAAATACAAATGTACTACTCTTCAAGCATTCATTTTGATCCCAAAGTTTAATTGTTTTTAATAGATGTTTCTTTTTAAATTCCATCCGCAATAGGATTTCGGGGAAAAGCCAAACCAAATCTTCTGAAGCAAGAGACCCAGAGCTTGGCTTGTTTGTTACGAATTCTGTTCAGGATGTACAATGACGAGTCACGGATGGATGCTTGGAAAGACGTGGAAAATATGCTAATCACGTAAGATATATTATTAGGAAAACATAGACAGTCGTACAAAATTCTCTTGTAGATATTCTCTTAGAATCTAATTCAAAATGATAAAAAAAAAGCCTGTTAGGCAGTTGAGTTAATTTATTGTGAAATAGTTTTTAACTTCATTGCTAGATTTAAAGAATGATTAAGGTGTAAAAAAAAAAATCTACGGATTTTTATAGACAGGGTTTTTCATTTTCATCGATATACATGTATTGTTGTTCTGTTGCTAGTGTTTGCCGGGATTCCCTGGAGTACTTCCTGTCCCTACAGTCAGACAGCCACCGTGAGGCGTGGGGGAGTCTGATGATCCTCCTCATCACCCGCCTCCTCAAGCTCCCAGACGATAGGGTGAGTTCTCTAACAAACGCAAACTCCTGTTATAATCTTAGATTCGATATCTCTTTACTTGAAATGCAATGCTGACTTGTAAATCAGCTTTAGTTAGATCTATCATTTGGGTTTATAGTGAAAAAATGTATCTTTCATAATACTTGTTAATAATTTTGTGTCCTAGATTGAAAAGCTGAAACTAAGACATTGTACATGGAAAGTTGATATTTCCTACCTGCATTTTTTTGAAAATTACACATTACCATGCTTAGCACTTCCACTTTAATTTTTTTTTGTAGTTCAAAGTTCACGCAGCAGCTTATTACCAGCTAATGTGTGAGGTCATCATGTTTGATCTGAAGCTTGAAATGAGATCCACATTACGCAAGTTCTTCAGCCGGACCGGCCTTGTGTGTCACATATCCAACAGCTAGCATTCAGACCTTGTTTCCATTACCCAGGGCCTTCACACAAGCCCACTGTTCTTTCACTGTAATACTTATATATTGACGTGTTCAGCACTTAAAGTGCTCTCTTTTAAAAAGTGCATTCAAAATTTTTTAATAGCATTCACAACTTCAGAAAATTGTATATATGTATTGAAGATTTATCCCAGTATACATCAGTTTTTAGAACCAAGTAAAAATCTAATGATTCTTTTATTCCATAAGTACATGTATGATTTTTTGGAGTGATTTTAAAGAATATGCATATAATGTACATGTATATCATAGCAAGAGTCAATTTTAAATTTGTACAAAAAAAATTAGGTAAGAAGAATAATAAACTTGATACCCTGTAGGCTTCTTTGAAGGAACATTCCAATAAAATTTCTGTTGATTGAAAGAAAACTGTGATAAATACAGTACATGCATAGATAGTTTGAGATTTATATCAATTGTGAAATTAATAGATACTACATGTACCTATCCAGTCATTTTGTCTTAATTAGATGTCTAATCACAGTGTGATATCCATATTTTCTTATCTTGATCTAGTAAACTATTTAATGCCATAATATGATACTGGAAATGAAAGATATAGATATACATGTACATGTTTATGATTTTGTTTCATTGATCAAGGGAAATATACAATGTATATTTGAATGAGGTACATGTATGTGTGCATACAAACTGTACAGGACATATACAAACGTTTTTTTTCTACTGTGTATCGTAATTAAGGGACCAATGGTATTCAGCTTGAAGCTGCAATTAATATACTGTATGATTCAGTAATTCACAAGTATATATTTGATCATAATTACCCAGAATTTAGTTCTCAAGTGAGAGGCATACATGGTGTTTAAAAGGATTGGTTTATTTGACAGTGTTAATTTTAATGCTTTATTTATATTTATTATGAGTATATAGTGTAATATATTCTTAAGTAATCTCATGGTAATACATTTATTCACACCACTGTTCATTTGTTTGTTTTATTTATATGTAACATTTTGTGATTTTGAATTTCTAACAAAATATTTTAGAATTTAAAGACAATGTGATGTATATGCTGATGGAAGTCCTTCAAGCATGAATGAGGAATGAATTACATGTACATGTATTATACTAGTATGTATGTGTTATATAGAGTGAATTGGCTTTACTTCATTTTCAGAACCCACATGTTTTCTTTCTGTTACACTGCTTTCAACGCAATGTAACAGATAGAAAACTCTGGGTTCTGATGATGGTTTTACTTGTGAATACATGCATTTTTGCCTAGTCTTTACTTCAGTTCAGAAAACCAAATATACTTCATTTGATAACTCTTTAATTTCAAGTCTTAATTTACAGGTATTCTAGAATGCTGTTACATTGCTTTTAATTAAAACATCGCAACCATTATACTTTGTCAAATTTCTTTCTTTAAAGAATTGTGTTTACATGTGATATTAAAAAGAGTATTTTTTTTTAGACAATTAAAAGTGTGACACAGATAAATCAATTTTTGTTTCTTCTAAACTTAAAAACTAGTAAAAGTAATGTGACTGCTAAGTTATTATTACATTGTCATGACTAGAACTGAATTTGTAAAAGTAATATAATAGTCATTTCATGTGTTAAAAAAGCTTTTATGTTAATAAACATGCAAACTAAATTTGTGTATGTTATGTTTTATAATTCTGTCCTGAATTCTTACGTAGTGAATTTCATTATTTTACAAAGTCAAGGAGAGAAAAAATTATTGTGCATTTTGTCATATGTTTAAGTGGGAGAGAGGACACTCTTTTGAATTTGAGATGTGGGCTTTTTGGATGGTTGAGAGGTAGGATTTGATGCTATTGGTAGTTATAATTTTTAAGGAAAAAGGGTAGGGATGTTATTGTTTTCTATTTCAGTTTAAAGTATATAATGCATGTTTTATGTGAAAATAATTATATCGAGTAAATGAACTAGCATTATAACTTCTATATTAAAAGTTATATGCATGGGTAAGAAAAGAAAAAAAAATGAAATGTGATCTAATTTCTAAAATTTATAATCCAGATTCAATATTTCTCTAGAAGTGACAGATTCACTTCAAGGTATATTAGATCTAAAGAATAGATTTGAAGTATCAAGAAATATTTTGGAAGTTCCATTTGGTTACATTGCTTTTGTGTAGTTCAACCAAAGTAAAATGAGGTGTGTCTTTGTGTGGTCAATTAACTCATAGTTGATCAATCACCAGAGGAAAATAACATTTCTCTTTCTACAACTGCTCAATAAATTCTAATTTCTGAATTTTTTTCCTTTCAATCTAGAGTAATCAAAACACAAGATGCAAACATATTTGATGTCAAATGACAATGTTAAAAATAATGGTGGCTAAGGCCAGTAAGCAGCTGGTAAGGGACATAACTTTTACACAAGATACTTTTAAAATTACATGACTAACATGAGTGTAGATTCAATTATTTACTCTAATCATTAAACTTATGCTGTCGATGTATGAACGTTTTCATAAATTTACATGTTATATTAAAGCAAAGATCTTAAAATCCCTTGAGCACTGTGGTCTATAGGCATTTCAACTGAATGTATGTACGACTTATCAATTTTGATCACGTGATTCTTTCCCGGGGATTTCAAGATGGAGATAGGCCGTGGTTTTGAAGCTCAAGAAAATAGAAGCCTTTTCCAGACAATTCACAAAGGGAAAATGAACAAGGAAGCAGTATGTAATATTCATTATATATATATTAAATTGCTGAGATGATTTGAATTCATTTATTCCACTACAAGCACTTCGTAATGAAGTGTCTAAATGTTGTAAACAAAAGGCAACGCATAGCAAAGCAACGAGCTATGTACTCTGTACTTACGGCTAAATATAACGTTAAGCCAAATAGTTTTATACCTTCGATGTAGGTAATAATGTCTTTCACCTAGAGCTACAATAAAAGTAGTGCTTTTGAGGCAAAAATAAAACAGGACTAGATTTTTTTAACAATGGTCACCATGGATTTTATCTATAGAAATTTTATTTTTCAATGTTTAATAAATACGAAGAAAATTCAATGTCCATGCCGAAAGGGCCATTGAACTTTCTAAATACAGCATTAACCCAAATCATTTTGTTTGGGTCTAAACTATCTGGCAATCAATTATTTTGATTGTCCAACCAATTTAACACAATTTAGTACATACTGTGGAAGCATGAAGCAGAAATATTCGTTGAGGATTTAATCTAGTTATTTTCATTGGCAGTATAAATCAACGAATTTAAATCCATGACTAATTTTTAACCCAAGTATTAATGAATACAAGAGATAATGAAATGACGAAATTAAATGCCAACAAAATTGTATTTGCTGTACAAACAACGAAATTTGGACCCAACGAAAATATGTGCTTTTTCAGTAAATATATATACCATTGCCGCACGTTTTTCCCTATCATGTGTTTACCATAGCCACTTAGAGTTATTCTCTTTTTAGAAGTGGGCAGGCATGCCTGTCCACTCCCCAAAAGAGAATAACTAAGAGTCTGTCCTAAGATATTTTTGCCGCACATTTTCTCAAATTAATTATTCTATATTTGCAAATACCTTTGGGTTTAAACAATGTTCATTTCATAGTAATTTTATTATGAAAAATTCCCAAGATTTCTTCAAAAAGCCTCCTCTAGCGTTTCAATACACAACTAAAAAGGAAAAGTCAGGGATTTTCCATTGCTAAAGAGATGAATGTACCCGGATGATAATGTTGAAAAATTGTATGAGGCATTCTGAGTGACTTCCAAATGGAGGAAAAATGACAACATTTCCCATTATAAATATCCCTGAAATAGCTTTTCGTTCTTGTGAATTTTTCCGAGTGAAAAATGATAATTTGTCAATGAACATATCCTAGATATTTTCCCTTTTTAAAATAGATTTAAGTTGCAATTCTTCACAGGTAAGTGTATTTCTATTAAAAATCGTCCCAATATGCTTCATAAATATCTTGGGACTGACTATAGAAAACATAATTATATTTTTGTTTTAGATATGATCATGTGGAATAAAACCCAACTTTATTTTTATTTACTTCTATTTTCAGGAAAAATCCCAAGGAAACAGAAAGATCTTCCAGACTCTTCAGTGTTCTGCTCAAGATCCACAAAAACTTGCTGGACAAGCTCCTGTCTCAAAGGTTAGCAGTGCCTGAGGCTGGTATATGCACATTCAGTATATGAACGGTTATGTTCTTTACTGAAAATGAAGGTCAAATGATTCATAAGTTTACGGTAATTTTTAATAGGGTTGTTTCATAGGAAATATTCAGTTGTTAAAATGATGAAAATCATATGGCGGGTGAACTGCTGCCAAAAGGGCACTCCTATTGTATGGATAACTCTTCATACAGTTTTCAAGATAGGAAGTTTTTTGTTTTGCAGATCAATAGTACATATATTAAAGATGTGCATATTACTTGAATTTTGATTTATGTTAAATGATGCTAAAAATACCAGCTGTTGAACTTAGTAATTTATTTATATTTATTTTTTGCAAAATAATGCACAAGTTCCCCATTTCTTTAAATAGGAAGTGTTTTCAATTTAGGGTTGACACAGTTCCCACAAAAGAAAACCCTGTTTGTTGTCACATTGACAGCTTTTCTCTTGTTTATGATTTTTCATTTATTTAAGGATTAGTGCTTAATTTGATTTACAAACACAAAAAAATGATTGTTATTATCACGAGATATACAATAGACATTACTGATGCACCTTCCATGAAAACAATTTCATAATCAGGCTGGATTTCATTGTAATTTTGTAAACTTTTATAATTATTTATTTACAGAAACCTATTTCAAAGCTGGTGCCATCAAAGGAACCTTTGTCTAAACATGTATATAAAGATCCAAAAATTGTCAAAACATTTGATCACAAAGCTGTGCAGACCGAGAGGAACAAACGCCTGGGAAGTCAAAGCTCGTTAAGTGAGGACATAGATCAGGAGGCGTATGACCTGATGGTTAGCGGTAAGATATTCATCATTACATGCTTTCTGTAATCAATTACTGTAAACATATTACATTTGGCTATGTATTCTATTTAACGTTTTTGGCGGTAAACAGCGTCTGCTTAATCAATTAAATGTAAAATATGTAAGTAGATAAAAAGTTACATTTAGAAATGCGCTAAATCAAATCTACGCTAAATTGTTCAAAAATCATATTCCGCCAAATATCGTACATGCTAAATATAATATGTTTACGGTAGGTAAAATACCTAGCCTGTTGAAAATATAAAAATATTGGATTTGCCAAAAATCTTATTATACCCCCGCAAACGAAGTTTAGGGGGGTATATTGGTTTCACCCTGTCCGTCTGTCCGTCTGTCTGTCTGTCCGTCTGTCCGTCTGTCTGTAGACGCAACTTTGTCCCCCCTATAGAATTTTTTATTACTGCATGGAACAGTTTGAAAATTTGTACATATGTTGAACACCATCTGAAGATGTGCACCTGCAATTTTTTTTAAGATCAGACAAGATTTAATGATTTTATGACAGTTTTCATTTTCCTAATTCTATATATTGTACACTAATGTTGAAAAGTAAGGGAGGTAATCCTTACAGATTTTATTAATTAATTAATAGAAAACACTCTAAAATATATTTATATAAATTATGTCTTAATTAATAAAAAAAAAAATTATTTTTTATAAGTATTCTATCAACTGACAATGCAAAGTTTTTGTTTGTCAATGATAAATTCTTAGGAGCTAATGAGAACATCAAAGACAAGTGTGGCTGAATTCATTTGTCCCAAGGGAGCCATTATCTGAGCCATGGTTCAGATGGAGCATGTGTTTAGGGGAAATTGATAATCTGTAAAATGGGTGGTGGTTTTGGGGCTATTTTAAAACTGTTTCATGTAAACCAAAAGGTCTATCATTATAAGGAAATAAATAATATAATTATTATTAAAGAAGTTAAACTATTTTTAGAGGTTGTTTAAATTTATTTGTCAAGTAATTTGATGAAGTGACCCTATTGGGCATTAATTTAAATGAAATTCAAAATTACTGATATGATTGAAGTGTTTTGGCAATTTTAAAATTGTTTGTAATATTAAATTTTCTTTTTTACATATTTTTACATAGTATGGTAATTATGGTCATGTTTTGGGAGTTTATTAAATTTAACAAGCTCATCAAAGAAAATCATAGTCCTATGGGATCAATTTTCTGATTTGGAGTTCAATTGTGCCATAGGAGAAAGTGAGGAAAATTTGAAACAACTAATTGCATCTGTCAAGACTCTTATTAGAAAGATATTGAAAGTTTTATCAACAGAAGAGCATTGCTTGGCTACCGGTATTTCTATTCACTGCAAAGGGAGGGGTTATTGTCATTTTGTTGGTTTTTCTTTAAATCAATTAAATTAAAAAAATATATCATCAAATACATACATTTGTAAATGTATTACTGTTATAGATATGTATTTACAGTGAAATTCTGACAATTTTGATTTTAATTTTTCTTTGTTAACTATTTTTTTTTTTTTTTACATTTCTAGAATTTTTTTTTGTATGTGTTCCAAACCTTAATTATTATTCAATTCAATTATTTGTCCCATTTGAAATTAGCCTAGCGGGGGTATTAGTCCCATTAGGACAGTTCTAGTTTGAAAAACCAGTATGAACTTTATAAGCTCAATAAAATCATTTGTTGTGAAAAAATCTCATGGCATCATTTTTAACATCAACATTTTAAGGAGGCTGTTTTACAGTATAGCCTTTTCATTTGATATGCTTTTGTTGACTGTACAAAATCATGTATGTGAAATGCTGTTTCTTGTACAGAGGAAGTTCCAGAATCATATTGGAAAGAACTGGCTGAGCAGAGAAGAATGGCATTAAATGATTCTCTTCATGAGAATGAAATGGTAGGTTAATAAAGTTTTATACTTTCAGAAAATGGATATATTTTGTAGAGTAAGTATCTGTAGTTTTGAATTTCAAATTAAGTTGATGGTCAACTGTAATGAACACGTATAACCAATACCATCCATTCATGATAGAAAGAATGTGATAAAGACTTGATAAAAAAATTCAAAGAATCAATGAAAGAAATGTCATTCTAGATGGCCTTAGTACATGCATCATACATGAAATAAATTGAAGCTCTTTTATTTTTCAATAGTTACATAAAGAAGTGGAAGAGCTACGAGAGGAAAATTCTAAATTATCTGAGATGGCAGAGAAGGCAGACTATTTTGCTGATGTAATTCAGGTAAAAAACCACAATGCAAACATTCATAATGATGACTATACATTGAACATGAAAGAGACTACTATACACTGCTGTACAGGTTAATGCAAAATCTTTTCTCTCTTTCTCATGTACATGTATAGAAGTCTCTTTCATGTTCACCTTTAACATGAATAATATTATAGGCCTTTACATTGAAATACTTTGAGCAGTTAAGAGGTTTATGACTTATTTAGGGGTTGTAGGGGAAGTGGTGATAGAAATGAAATATTTCATACAGTATCTTTTATGAGTTGACTTGTGTTCAGCATTATGATACAACATCCATTGTAGTTTGAAGCATTAGTTAAAAATGAAATATATTTAAACAAGTTTATTTTTTGCTAATAGAATTTTATCAGCAAGGGGTATTTCAATTAGACGGGAGGCAATTCCAAACAAACAATATCTTTATTTTGGTCTCATATGAGATCATTCAGATCAATTAGCTTACAAAGGATTAGATCAATTTATTACTTTTTCGTCTAGACAATGATTGGTGGCGAAGAAGAACAGGAGAAAAATGAAAAACCTGATGAAGAACAAGAAAACCAAGAACTGGATGAAGAGCAGCCATCATCTGGTAAAGAAAAGGATACCCCCTCCTCAGGTGAAGAACAATGTCTGTCAGAATCTGATGAATCAGAAACACCGGAAGCGCAAACAAAGGGTATGTATATTTCTGTAGGTTTTAAGATTTAAAGATCTTTGCATACTTTATATAAAAATTTTTTTATTAATATTTATAAGTTAATGCTTTTTTTTTTTACATTAGATGTTAATAAGTAGAGATACCTATACTTTAACTTCAGAGTGAATTTGAGGGAGTCCAAAATTCTTAAGAAGTAAGAAGTGAAATACTTCACAACACTGCGCGAGGTATTGGCATCCTTCCCTAGAAGGAGACAGAGAAAACCGATGATGGATGTCGTCTATAAGTTTCAGTCAGTGATTGCCATAGGATGTGAAGTGTACTTAATTTGAATCACCACAGATATTGTTATAAAATCTTTTGCATTTGTAGCAAGTAGTTTTAGTGTTAGTACTGGTATGTGAAATGAACTTCATAAAAAACTGTCTTTCAACTTGATTATGATTTTATGTGCATTTAATTTTTTTATGATTTTTTTTAATTTGTATGTTGTAATAGTTTTACTAGAATAAACATTCTTTGACATTTTTTGTTGCCTTTGTTAATTTTTTATAAGAAGAATAGTTAAATCCATATTTTCCAAAAGTCTTGTCCCTTGATATAGCTGCAGGTCTGTAACTCCTGGCTTGAAAAATTTGGATGGACAACGAGGTTGTCCATCTGAATTTTTTCAGGCCAGGGGCTACAGACCTGCAGCTACCCTTAACAAAGCTTGGCTTACATCATCTGGAGGAGTCATAAAATTCTGGCTAAAGCCTTTGTAACTTAAAGTTTTGTATTAATATATCCATAATTAAAATTAAACCTCTATTACATTATATGTCAAACTTGTATAGCGTATTGTAGAGTAGCAGTTCAACAAGATAGTATCTTAATTGTCATTTTACTTTTTTGATAAACACCAAATAAGGCACATTTCAATTTTTTCAGTTTTCATTTTTTTTTTATTTTTTTTTTACAATTTAATATAATGAATGTTAAATTTATTGATGATTGGGTTTAAAAAAAATGTTCAAAATTAAGTGAATAGTTGTCTGTATAGATGTGTCATTGAAGATGTATATATATTTCTAATCAGATATATGCGACATAAAAGCATAGCCTAGAGTTTAAAGAAATCCGTTTTTGTCCGAAGAGTACATCTTGAGTTGCCTCCCTTAACCAAAACTGACGTAAGAAATCGTACTAAAAACCTGTCACAACGAAAACATGGATGAAGAAATACAAAGAGAGGCGCACCAGGTAATATTGTTTCTTTAGAACGTACAGGAATTCGTTAAATAGGCTGCAAGTATGTATTATACATAATTTCCACGACAAAGCTCTGCGTAAATATTACGGTAGTTCGAATTTTCTTCAATTACTGAGTAGGGTACTTAATAAAAAGTATTTTCTGTTTCAGCGTATTCCTTTGCCGTTGCTTTCTACAAAAGCCAAACTCTTATGTGTATTGATGAGTTTTATCATTTAAAACGAGCATCCTCCTTATGATTATGATGGTTACAGATTAATCTTTTCGTCACAAAGTTTATTTACGCACTTACCAGCTGGTCACTATAAATCTTGTGACGGTCCTACATTGTCCCGAGACACAGTTAAAGTAATCTGACTGTGTCTCTTGACCGGCCTCACTTTGTCATTGTCTCAACTCAAACCATTGTCTCAACTCAAACCAAAATGAAAAAAATGTGGGTCCTTATTATTTTCTTCAAGAAGCATAGACTGGACCTGTGGATGAAGGCAATATGTATGTCTACATTTTTTAAAAAGAAGATAGGTCCATAATTGTTTTACCTTGTAGAATAAAGCAAAGATAAAAAGCAAGTTTAAAGCTGAAAATCACAATCAAAATAGACAAAATGGAATGTTTTCTTTATGATTTAGGCCTACGTACATTAATGTTCATATGCTTTTACATTATCCATGATTATCACCAGTGACATCTTGTAATAATGTTGATTTATTTTTTACGTGTTGATATATATTGATCTTGGTTAATATATGAAGTGCTATAAAATAGTTTATTTGGTTTTTTGGGGTAAAAGTATGGATTGAAACCAAAAAAAGAAGATAAATCCAACATTGATAGAACATAAGATTGACTTTTATTCATTCATTCTGAAAAATTTTGAAGATTTTGATGCTCAAATTCATGAATCACAAGGAAATATTAAGCAGTTTTTAAATTGGCATGATTGTGTTTGGTCTAAATTGCTTTATGACTAATGCTTAAATGGGACTCGATCAGCAAAATTTTTCTGAGACTCAAAATGAATGGAACAGTCTGGAAATTATGAAGCATTGATAAAATTAACACACAAATAAAAATGATTTAGGCTCTCTTATATTTGTATTAAAACAAATAGATTTAAATTTGTTGACCAAGAATACAAAAAATTAATTTAGGTAAATGATTTTAGGAATAGTCCTGACATAAAACCTGTAATGGGATTCTGAGTTGCACACTTGGTCACTGAAATAATAAGTGCTGTTTATTTCTGTTTGATTTTACCTCTTGGAAATTTACATTTGCATTAAAACTCAAAGATGATAGTTTTCTAATCAAAAGTTTGCTATTATTTTGTTTTATGTATAGGATTTTGCATTTATTTTGATTTACATGCTTTGAAAATGGTTAAGTTTATTGCAGAAACAAATGCTTGTGAAAGTATCGGGGTAAAATAAATAAATTAGTACTGTAACTAAATAAATAAATATATGGGTACCGGTACATGTACTATATAAGAACAAAGTATAAAAGAGCATCTTCTAAGTTGTTGAATTAAAATATTGTACAGTAAATATTCAATTTGGCTGAAACATTAGAACCAAAATCTCTGCCACTGAGATAATGAAAAATTGTGTCACTTATTCAAAGCAGACATAATTTTAGAGTAAACTTTGCACATTGAAATTTGAGAAGTGAGTAATTGCTACTCTGTGTTTTGTTCGGGATGTTGTGTTTGCATGGACGCATCAGTTTCATGTTTCAGACAAATCACTACAAAGGGGCTTATCATGTATATCTTGCATGCCAATTAGAGGTTTAAGTAGAGTGACTTTATTGTTTATTAATCTAAATTTCAGTCATTAAATTCTGTTCATATATAAGAAAGGATATCTGTAAATTGCAGTGCATTTCTATGCCTGCGAGATCAACAATTTGAAACATTTTTGACTTCTGTTTTCTTTGTTTTTCCATACATCAATGGCTCAATGCTCTCTTTATTATAACTTTTAACTACCTGATCAAAAGCAATACATACTTAAATGATAAAAGACT
This sequence comes from Magallana gigas, assembly GCF_902806645.1. Lineage (NCBI taxonomy): Eukaryota > Metazoa > Mollusca > Bivalvia > Ostreida > Ostreidae > Magallana > Magallana gigas. The sequence goes on from NC_047568.1 coordinate 14,129,600, forward strand.
TCGAAGGTTAATTCCAAAGTTATAGAATAATAAATTCAAGGCCATCATTTAAGGAGTGAAGGACCCTGGCATAGTTGCACAATGCACATACATGATTTTCTGAGATTTATTTATCTGGAACCATTCTGTGAAGATGTTTTTACAGTAGGCATTAAAGGACATTGTATTGGGCAGATGTTTTAATGAGTATAGGTAATATTTATTGATTTTTTTCTAAAGTAAGAATATTACAAGATTTTTGACTTACATAAATCAGATTACCGTAACACTTAGTACTTACAAGTGCCTAGGAAAAAGATCATGGTTACATTTGATCTTTTACAATTTTGTTTGGCATATTATACAAAACTGGAATGAGAGGATGTTTGTAACAGAACTAATATTGCAGGTTAAAAGTAAGAAGTTCTACTCTTGAATAGAGCATTCTGATAGGTTGAAAATATGCTGTGTCATTAATGGTCATCCTGAGTTTCTTTGCATGTATATGTTGCATCTAAAGGCATTTAAATACATGTATTACTATGAGGAACGCAAACAGTAAATCTTTAACTTAATTCCAACTCTCAACCCCCAACCCCCCCAAGAAAAAATGGTGGGAGGATGGGGGTTTAGGTTGCATGGATTGAAGTTGAAAAAAAATTGACTTAATAGTGTCTGTACCTAACTATTAGTATATTCTGCATTAGGTTGAGTGTATAATTCGTATCGTGATACATTCCGATAGAACTTATTGATTTAAAAGATTTGGATGCTGCGCAGTACCCTAGTTGTCTGGTACCCAAGATATTTAATAGTTATAAATACAATTTTTTAAAATACGATATTCAAAGGATTAAGTTTTTTATCATCCTCTTTGTTTCATGTACCGTATATATATTTTGTAACATGCAGTGTGTAAGAAAATTTAAGATCTGCTGTCGCAGTTTTCCTTTTAATCTTTGATCTTTATTAAAGCAGAAATTTCTACAGCTTTTATTACAAGGAGACTAAATAAATGTATACCACAGTAATGTAACTTATATAGTTTGCTCTTTCCCCTTAAAAAAATAGACATTAGGATAGGGTGTACCAAAAAAAATGCTTGAAATTTTTTCCTATTGTAATAGAAATAGCTATTTTGAACAAAATCATGCAGACTATGACTGCTATATAATACCAAAAATGATATTGCACTTCTGTGATTGTCAGAATAGGCCGAATTATGCGTCATTTTTTCGTATTATTATCACATTTAACATCAGAAATAGGAGAGAATGAGTCCCATTAAATAGGTGATGATTGTGTTTTCTATTGATTTCGATGACGAACCTTTCATTACGACGTATGTTTCACTTTTTTCACTCCTTCTTTGGCACAGCTTCAATCTGACTATTAGGTGCTAATTTCAGATGTAATGATGTATAGGCTGCCAGTATTAAAGATTAATCCATTACTTCAGCTTTCTTCCATTGTACTGTTGAAACTGAGCAACACCGAGGCAGATTTTTTTTTTTTTTATTAATTAATACTTTGTGTTGAAGGCTCTTGCCTGATTTAACCCTCACAAACAACTCTTGTTTGCAGTGTATACATTTTACTAAATCTGCAATTTGAGGACCTGATTATTGTGAATTCAAGGGAATTAGATATGGTCAGTGAGTTTTCTCGGTTAAGCTTCCTTACATGTAAAGTTCAGGAGCATTTTATTTGGTTACTTGTTTAGCATTGCACAGGTAATGTAGTAAGTTTTAACTTAAAGGTACAAATTAAACTGTGCTCTGTAGACACTGTTTGCAAAAGACTACTGTAATTGGCCTTAGTAATTGATATATGTGTTACAGCACAGAATACACCTGGTTGGTTGGATTATGTCATGGATATTTGAGAAGTTATTATGAGGCATATATTTCATCTCTAAGAGGAAGGAATGCTCATTCTCAGACCTAATTAAATATTTCTTGTATTTTCAGATGAGAGCTGTTGAGGCAGGTCTACAGCCAGAGATGTCATATTGAGGAAGAGACTTCCCTTCCACAGTTTTAAAATGGGGACTCCCAACAAGGAAAGATGTTTTCTGAAAAGTGTCCAGTATGCTCCTGATCTCTTGAAACAGCTAAACAATCTGAGACAGGAGAAAGTTTTTACTGATGCCACCTTGTGTGTTCAACATGAAGAGATTTACTGTCATCGCATCATTCTGGCAGCCAGCAGCCCTTATTTTCGTGCCATGTTTTCCCACAACCTGCGAGAAGGGCGTGATTTCAGGGTATCCTTTCAGGAAGTTTCCCCGTGGACCATGAAGCGAATCATTGATTATGTCTACACGGGAAATCTGGAAATAACAACAGAAAACGCTCAAGAGTTGCTGTCTGCAGGAAGCTTGTTTGAGTTTCCAGCTATTGTGGCAGCATGCTGTGATTTCCTTAAACAACAGCTCCATATCAGTAACTGTTTAGGGATAGAAGAATTTGCCATGATCCATTCATGTAAAAAATTGCAGGATGAGGCGCACAAGTTTGTTCTAGAGAACTTCAGCAGTGTACTTGAATGTGACGAATTTTTGCACTTGAGTCTAAACCGCCTTAAAGATTACATTGCAAGTGACTGGATTGAGGTGCAAGTGGAAGACACCGTGTACGAGGCCGTCATGAAGTGGATAAACTATGACATTGATGAAAGGCGCAGTGATCTGTTGGAACTTTTAGAAGAAGTAAGACTTCCCGTTGTAGATTTGAACAAACTTGCCGCCATCGAGCATGATTCTCTCGTTAAAAGCATGCCAGATTGTCTGAAGCTAGTTTTAGAAGCAAAGGAGCAGCATGCCTCGATCCATGATCAGCATGGGCGCAGAAGACGCAGCATGCAAAACTGCCAGGTCCATCCTCGTCCGTCCACAGTGGCCACAGAAAAACTGGTCGTTATCGGGGGTCAAGGGACAAGGTCGGTGGAGATGTATGACCCCCAAAAGGAGAAGTGGTCAGACCTTCCTGTCTTTCCTAAGTCTGCCACCTCTTATAGTGTGTGTGCTGTATCCAACTCTATTGTTGTTACAGGTGGAATTTTTGAGAACCGTATCATATCAGATGTTTGGAAATTTGACAGTGTCAAAAGGATTTGGATAGAAATGCCACCACTGCTTAAGCCAAGAGCTCGACATTCGTCAGGAGTGCTGCAAGACAGACTCTTTGTGCTTGGTGGGATTACTTATGAAACAACCTCCTCCATCATTGATTTAGACACCATTGAGAGTTATGATTCTAAAATCAAGGCATGGACGGTTGTCGGAAATTCTCCCTTTCCAAGAAGTCTCTCCCAGGTCGTCTCACACAATGAAATGCTGATGGAAGTGGGGGGACTCCAAGGAGGGGTGAAAGTGAACACCATTGACAGTTACACACTGAGTGAAAACGGGAAGATGAAGTCAACAGGGGAACAATTCATATTACCAGAAGCCATACAACTTGCTCAAATAGTTGTGATCAATGGGATATTTTACATTATTTGGGAGGACTCGAAGAAGATGATTGCCTTGAATCCTCAGAAGCGTACATTCCAAACACTAGCAGACTTGCATTACTCCCACAAGTACAGTGGGGCCGCTGTCCTAGGGGAGAAGATATACCTGACTGGGGGGTTAGTGGATTCTCGGCCCAGCAATGTGGTGGAATGCTACGACCCTAGTACCGATACCTGGACCATCGAAAACACAATGAAGGAAACGCGTGCCTTCCATGGCTGTGTCACCATTCAACTGTGATCTGGACATTGTACAAAAATGAAGTTGTTATCTTTGTCATTTGACATATCTTTTGTAACAATTATTTAATTTAAGTTGGCATTAACAGAAAGTGCATCCTGAAAAAAATCATTTATCTCCTTGTTCATTGCAAACAAGTGCTATATATCATACATACTTTTTTTTAATGTGTGATCCAGGTTGCTTTCTTTCTATTAAACGTGCCATGAATATCATCAGATTTTGCTATGTATAATTTTTTTTGCCCTGAAGCCAATTACATGTACTTAATGTGTTAATAATTTAATTTTCCAGCATTGAATTAATTAGATCAAATGCTTACTGGTTTATTAGGATGAAAGTTAGGTGTAATAATTATGCAGGAGTGATGTTAATTAGGATAAATGATAATTGCAATAACAACAATTAACCCACCATACATATATACATTTTGCCAAAAAATATTGCTAGTCTTGTATATGATGATATAATGTATCAATGCCATACAATTTTATGGGTGCAGGTATGGGGGAAGGGATCAAATGTATTGGATAATTATCACAGTGTCAATTATTTATGAATTTTTGTCACAAGATTTGTTTTAAATTTTATCACTATCTCAAAGCTTTGTTAGTGTTCGGCCTAGATTTTCAGGTATGCCTAAAGGAAGACATCTTCACTTGGTATAACAGATACTGTTTTAAAAATACTGATATGTATTCCAAATATAATTTATTTTGTTCATAATCATAAAGTTCTTGCACAAAGATCAGAACATTTGGCATGGATTGGCACATGGGGAACAAACACAAGTTAACTTTCTGTAACTTTTTTTGAACTTTTTGTATCCAGTTCCATACATGTATTGCGTTTTAATTTCTTTAACAAAGTTAAGTCCACAGTGGTAGACCAATAATCATTATTGTCATTACAAAATAAATAAATTTCAATTATAGATGACCTTTTGCAATAAGTTGCTTCTAAACTAACATGTAATTGCCATGGTTTTATTTACTGTAATTCAAATCCTGACATTTTCTGTTAATACATGTACCGAACAAACCAGTGTGTCTCTAAAGATGCTGGGGCATGTATTTTCAAAATCTTTTGTAAAATAAACAAGAATTTGAATCAAAATGATTGACTATGACAAGAGAATTTAAACTTCCAGTTTTTGAAATTTCCTTTTCGCTTTTGTCTTTCTGAGAGGCTTCTTGAAAAAACGTAGTTTAATTGGGGGCCATTTTGGTCAATAAAATAAAGTGCCAACAGTAACACCTTGATTCATCACCTATATCAAAACAACATTCAAATTTGCTAAAATATTGGTCTACACAAAACTTGGCTATGGAAAACATGCTTAGACAAACTCAGGCCTAGTGTGGAGCATCCTTACAACATCCGGTCTCGAGTCCACTCGTGGCCATGGCCACAGACTCAGCACTCCTAACGTTGTGAGGATAAGTGTAGAGTTAGGTCCATTCCCCTTTATATTTAGATAATTATAAACCGATTGGATATAACAAATTATGTTCATAGCAAATCAAAATTATTGTTTGTCTTTCGCTAGAAGTCTGTTTTACCGTAGATGAATGTAGTTGTCTATAATTCTGTAAGTTTACATCCAACAATTTTGTAAATGTTTGTATAATGTATTAGATTTCTAGATCATTTGCATCACATGATGGCGCTATTGTGAATTGGTGCTGGCATTACAGTATTGCAAGTACTTTAAATACTTTAATGATTTGTTTTATATTACTATAACTAGATAACTAATGAGCTTCAAAAGTTGTGTGCTAAAAGCACCAAGTTAATGAGTTCAGTCATCAAAAAGTTCAATCTGATTAAAATTAAATCCTTGATCTGCTCCTTGTTTTTCTATTGTGGAGAAAAACGAGCGGATTGAGGATCCGATTTAAATCACATTGCAAAAGGTATACCTATAGAGATATAAAACTTGCTATTGTACATTTATATAATTCTTCAATTTCATAACACTATGCAGTATAAACTACTTATTAATTAAATTTACTGCACAAAGGAATGACAGAAAATTCTGTTTCAATGAACATGAAAGAATATACTCCTGCACTTCTTCAAGGGAGATAAATTGTATAAGTTTACGGTATATTATTTTGCTTTTGATATATTTATTCTAAATGCAGATGAAATGATTTTATAATAGTAAAGTTTGAAGTTGGTGGGATGCAATTTTAAGCCTTTATTCTCAGTTAAAGCAGTTTTGTATAGCCGCCAAAAAAAAATGCTTTACATGTAAATGTAATTAAATTTGACATACTTAATTTTTGGTACATGTATCGTGGATGTTGAGCTCACCTTAATTATGTCTAATGCAACTTAATATGTTTATATTTAAACTAATCCAAATTAATATAGAACAGGCTTTATTTTGCCACAGCCGTGCTTGCTTGGTATGGATATTGAAAGACATGTACATGGATGTTGCCTTCAGATTTTACATTGGATTTACCAATGTTTTATCAAGGGGACCAGGTGAATGATTTGGAATCAAACTTTGCTGCTACATGTATATATAAAGCTCCTTTTACCCATATTAATTGCTTGACATGCATCTATAAGATTTATACAACCAGTTATAGACTGAATTTGGAATAATTATTAAGGAATATGGTCAATGACATATTAACTGTTTTGGGAAACAATTGTTGGCATAGATGAAATTACTTGAAAATGACTGTTCTGTTGTATCTTATTAACACATTCAAAAAAGTTGTATGCTGCAGTTTCTTTATTTGCTTTGAATTAATCATATAGACCACTACTGTAAAAGTGATATTTCTAGAAACGTGTAAAATCAGGCCACCACCACATTTATGGTTTAAAAATCAAAACTTAAAGAGTGGTAAATCATGCATTCGCATATTTAATATTGTTTGACGATGGAAAAAGTGTATGCTTAATCACCAGCATAAATAACCACTTTTACAGTAATTACATCTTAGTTTACAACAAAGCATGTATGAGGTGTTTGTAATACATTGTACCTCAGATTTACAGAGAACCAATTTTATATGTGTACATGTAATAGGTATTTGGTGGGAGTTTGTTGACTTTGTAGACATTTCCAAGGTGAGCTTTACATTGATATCTTTGATAACGCTGTGAAAGGTATCCTCAGGAAAGCATTAAATGATGCATTTAGACATATTTGTTGTTGTTTTATTTCATGTACTGTACGTACTACTGTATACAAGAAAATATTCTCTCCTCCCCCCCCCCCCCCCATTTTAATTTTGCCTTTGTTAGCGGGACAATTTAAGACTGGGCGAATTCAAATATCAAATTATCTCTTTTTTAAGGCGAATTCAAGAAACTGTTTACAAGTGAAGAAAAGCCAAAATAACACGGGGCAAAAAAACAGTAAACGGTATAGAAATCCATTTGTGCATTATCATTTCAAGTTTAGGGCCTTGACTAGTTGGTATGCTTCCAAGAAGCAGAGTGATTGATTTAAGTGGCTTGCAAGGGGATGGTGAGGGGTTGATAAACCAAGGCTGTTTGGACGAGTTCACGATTTGAGCAAAGGTTTCATATACATATGTTACATAAATTATTGCCATGAATTGGCTTTACAAGTGTTCATTTCATCAGTCTTCTGACTTGAAACTTACACTCATGTCCCTGATTGTTCCATATAGTCATATGCTAGGTTTTCTACTGAAAGAGTCAAACAAATGTAGGTCACAGTGACCCCTTTTTGGATCGCGACACACATACCATTCAAATTGCATCAGTGGACCAAGTTTAATGGAGCTTTAGTGAAAGAAAAATGAAAGATAAAATCTGGACACATTTTGATTATGAAAAGCCATAAAATTCAAGTATGAGGTCACAGAGACTTATTTTTGTGGCATTAAAATCTTTCCCAAAGTTTCATAACCCAGACATGGAAAGCTAAAAAAAATGGATGGGCAGGAGAGTCCAAACTCTGATTTGACTCAATAAAACATAGATCTGCAATAAAGATCTGCTGAGGAACTACCAGGTTAAATTTCAAATTATATTAATTAAGCTCGGTCATCATCAGTTGGGAGAAAATAATGTACATGCAGGAAAAAACACTTATCCCATGAAAAGGACCATAAACTCACAAAAAAAATGTAAAAGACTTGTTTATATTTGTATTTTAATGAAGTTGGACGGATCATAAATTATGGAATGTGATTTAAAGATTGTTAAATATTGCATGCGATCACTCCAAGGGGGGAACGTCAGGGTCGTCCACAAAGCTCTCACTATTGGGGCGTTCCTGTGCTTTCTGCCGAGACTTGTGTCCTAGTGGAGGTACAACTTTGTCCATTTTTTCCTTCACAATGTTCGCAATATCAACTGTTTTATGTGCTGATGCATCAACCTCAAGTTTTTCATGTGTGTTTCTGTTTCAAAAAACAACAAAGTAAACATTAAGCATGTGTACAGACTAAGTGCTCCTTCATCTGGCATCATATAGTTACTGGTAATATTTGTTTGTACATGCAATACAGATGATCAAACATACACACAGCTTTACTGATATATATTAAACCCAAGACTGAACACATGTCATTGCAAATTTTAATACAGTTTCCAGTTACGGTATGCTTTGAACTTCATACATATTAAATTTCACCTGTTTCCCCTCTGTCTGTTTTCTTTATTCTCACTACTGCTTTCTGCTTTGGGTTTTGCTGGCTTTATAACAGGTTTAGCCTACAAAAATTAGTTTTCACATTGCTTTTAGTAAACAACCTGTCATATACTGGTATTTTGTTAGCATAATTGAAAAAATTCAAACATCAAGTTTAACTATTGTAGTATTGTATGATTCTTTACAAATTTAAGGGGCAATATTTGTATGCTGCCATGTTTATTACTTGAGTTTGCTAGAGTACACTGTACATGTATTCTATGCATTGCTCTCTCTCTCTCTCTCTCTCTCTCTTTGTCTGTCTCTCTGTCTGTCTCTCTCTCTCTTAATAGTTTACCTTCGGCATTGTGACCAGCAAATGCCCCGTGATCTGGGACCTCTTTGCAGTGCTGGAGTCTGCATTGACTTCCTCTGTTAAACACAGCTGGAACATCTGAGGAGTAACAAGAAATAAAGATAAGATAGTTCAAGTATGATTCTTGAAATACACTGTAATACATATACTTACAAGTAAATGCATTGTATAAAAAAAGATTTAAGAAGAACAGGAAATTTTTTTAGAATCTAAGCTTTTTTTTCTCGAGTTTTACCTTTCCTTTAAGGCTGACTCGAACATAGTTAGGCTGTACGTCACAATCAATCAAAGATGTGTCCATGTGTCTGGAAACAAAAAGAAACAGAAATCATAAAATGCATATTACCAATTACATTCAGTCACCATTCAAAAGCAATGACTCCAATCTAGTTCAATGTTGTTGTTTTTTTTTTATTTCCCACATCCTCCCTTTTAATCTTGCAGCTTTCGCATACTGTTTAAAGAGCTATTTTGACTGCTGTTTTAATTTTGCAGACGAAATAAAACAAAAACCATGAAAATGAAACTGGCATAACTTTATACAATGTACTCCAAGATGAACATGTTGGTTACTGAGAACAAATCAGTCAGCTGACTCGGATCTGACTGATCCTGGTTTGTAACCTTGTTTGTCTACATGCCAGGAAAACCAGGTCTGGTCGTCTTGAACCAGACTGGATGATAGACATGACACTGAAATTTTCACCTGAACTCCATAGAATCAGAAAAATACTTTAAAAAGCAAGAGCATTGAGGAAATTGATACATAAATGTACACCTATCTTTTAGTTACATGTGCATCAACATTGGTGAAAAAAACATGTACCAGTACTGGTAAAATATAAAAGTAGTTCTCATTGTAAAATGAAAATATCTACAGTGACAGTGTTTAGAATGCACTTACTTAAAACAGGCTACATCCAGTAAAAAGCAGTTCTCACTTTCATCCTCAGTCAGTGTAAAGTCAATCCTGAAAAAAAAATTGTACATGTCAAATAAAATGTCCATTAATGTCAAGCTGTGTGCTTTATCTGTAAAATGTTTAACACTTAATAGCATGATTAATCTAGAAAAAGCATTATCTTTTTATCATTGTTTAACAAATGCCCTTACAGTTTCACATATAAATATATAAGTTGCTGTGATGAAACATGTACTGAATTAGCAATGACTGTTGCCTTAAACAGATATGGACACACTGTTGCTATCATTAATTTTTTGTGAATTTTGTCATTAAGTTAAATAATGAAATAAATGGTCTTTAATTATTTCTCTAATACATGTACTTACTTTGCTTCATTCACATTGAGTGGTCTTCCATCATCAGCAAACAGACGTCTCGGCTGCTTTGGAGGAGGTTTGCTAAAGTGATCATATTAATTGTTATATTTTACACCTTTCACGGACTTTACAATAAATCAGCAACATAAAGGCATAAATGTATAAAGAATCGAAAGCTCCATACTTTTTGTCCTCGTCCTTCTGTTTGAGCTTCTTCATGTGTTCGTGGACGGCCACTCGTGACTCGGGTGTAAAAGGAACCTCCTCATCCCAAAATCTGAAATTTTACCACCACAAATCAAATCATGGTTGCTGTTAATTCATTAAAATATATGGCGGTCTTTTTGTAGATTTCAAGTTTTCAAAGATTCGTTGGGGCCCAATTTCATGGATTTACTAAGTATGATTACCGTGGTGATTTAATCTTATGTTTTACAACTCGGTAAGCATGTAAATTATTGTCGAGGGGAGCTAACAAAATCCATGAAGATTGAGCAACCATGAATTTTAATGATTTTCAGAGTATATTTTTCATTGCAATTTGCTAGATATTTCAAGGAGCTAACTAATAGCACCACTTATTCTATAGTGAATTTAAATTTTATACATCCAGGTCATTTACATGCAAATTTTCGTGACCAGTCTGCAGATTGACCTACTTTTTATCTTTCTCCGCTGACATTTCTTCATCGTCTTCTTCTTCTGTGTTTAGCTCCCGTGGCTCCCTTGCATCTTGGGAATCTTTTTGATCACTAAAACCAGGTGAGAGATAATCATTATAAATGCTCTACAGCTTACATGTATTGTTAACTAGGGTGCTTATACATGTAGATATTTCTCAACTATACACTCCAGTAGCTCACTGAACATCATACCAAGTACAGTAAAACACGGTTATAGCGAACACGCTTATAATGAATTGACACTTACAGTGAAGTGAATTTCATTCCCCAAGTCTCTATTTCCTGTCGTAAACTTGACGGATATAACGAATTACGCTTATAACGAAGTTAAATTGCCCGTCCCTGGTACTTCGTTATAAGCGTGTTTTACTGTAACTGTAATCACTTGCTCACTTAAGGTTCGCTCTTTTAAAGTGAACTACACAGTGAAATATAGCCATCAACGTTTTAATTAACTACACAGTGAAATATAGCCATCAACGTTTTAATTAACTACACAGTGAAATATAGCCATCAAAGTTCTTATCAACGACACAGTGAAATATAGCCATCAACATTCTGGGGGAGGGGGGGGGTGTCAGAAATCAACATAAAATTATCAACGTTTTAATTAACTACACAGTGAAATATAGCCATCAACGTTTTAATTAACTACACAGTGAAATATAGCCATCAACGTTTTAATTAACTACACAGTGAAATATAGCCATCAACGTTTTAATTAACTATACAGTGAAATATAGCCATCAAAGTTCTTATCAACGACACAGTGAAATATAGCCATCAACATTCTGGGGGAGGGGGGGGGGTGTCAGAAATCAACATAAAATTGTATTGACATCTGCATTATTATTAATTTGACAACATATGCTTTTCATTATATATACATAAACATGCATCTATATGTACTTACCCATTGACATCTGTGTACCAGTCTGTGCCTTTCTTAGATTTCTCTTTCATTTCTTCATGACGCCTTATCTCCTCTTTCTCTTTTTCCTAAAATATTTCATTTTGAGAATATTATTTGCTTCTTATGACACTTCTTACGTGTATTTTTAAAATCAATTTATCAAAAATATGTTCCTCTCAGTACCAGTAATTTTATTTTCATCAATTCTCAATTTTATTTGAAAATAAATCCCTCTTATCTGCATGTGCATGTACTGACTAGTAAAACAATGATAAAGCAAAGTAGCAGGAAGAAGAATTTTAAATTCTTCATAGACATACTGTATACAAAGAGATATTCGCCCCCGTTTTATTTTTGCCCCTTTCATCCTTGTTGTTAGTGGGCAAATTTCTTTTAATATCAACTGTGTCTGGGCGAATTCAAGATAATTAAGCCAAAACTGCAAGCGTAGAAGGGCAAAAATTACACGGGGTGAAAATAATCCTGTATACAGCAATTCTTTACATCTAATAAGGGAATGAAACTTACCATGCTCTAATCGTGATTTAAGTGTGTATGCTGTATCGGTAACTATTTTTACTGTAAATGTTATGTACATATACATGTACTAATGTAAATGAATCTTCACTTTATTCTTTCAGTTCCCTACAATTTACTGATCATACCTCGCTATATCTTGCATGTAAATAATGAGCAATAACCAGGTATCTTTGAGAGAAAAAAGGGATTCCTAAGACTTACTCGTTTTTTGCGATGTCTGTTTTGTTGTTCTATGATATAACCTTTCAAAACTCCAACGTCCTGGAAAAAAATACATTCATTCAGGACTATTCAATATTCAAATGGACATACACTAAAACACCAAACAAAAACAATGAATTTATTAGACATATTATATTATATATTCAAATTTAAATCCATGTAAATCAAATGTAAGTAAGATCTAATTAACCTGCATTGACTTTATCCTTTCTGACTTTTCAATTATTTTTCCATCCAGATACTGTAACATAAAATTCAGATCAAATTAAAAAGAGAAGCTATCTCTGCATATTCATATTTACAACATCATTTATCAAACTGAAGCCTATTTTGATTGACAAGGGACCACCTCTTTAGTCCGTACCTTTAGCTGTGGTAATGTGGCTACAACATATTCCCTGTAGCCCTCATATTCTGTGCAAGGGTTCCCTGTCAAATACCTTGAAAACAAAATCCATATTTTAAAATAATTCATAATTTTAAATAATTTAATTCTGGTTGTAACATGCTTTCTGATTGGCTACAAAACTATTTTATATCGTATAAAGAATGTTGCCTATGTCATAGTAAGACTAAAGTCAAAAACGTATCAATACGCCTGACGTTACGTTTGAATTTTGTACAAATTTACGTCATTTTAAAGGTCAAATGACCGTTTCTATCTACAATGAAGAGTAAAAAAATTAAATTATAAGCAATGAATTCAATATTTATTAGTTTTATACGATATAAAATGGTTTGGGGCAGTTAACGCTTTTTAAACCGCAAAGCGGTTTATAAAAAAGCGTAAACTGTTTCAAACCATTATATTGTATAAAACAAATAAATAGTGAATTCATTCCTTAAATAATAACATAACTTTTCATGAAAATTCCCATTTTTATAAATACCGGTACTATTATTTAATTTATCTACATGTACAATATCCAAAATCAACTTACAGTTCTCGAAAATGAGCCAAATTCTTGAGACACTCAATGCTAGTAAGTTCACCAACAAAGTTCACAGTTAAATCCAGTTTCTGCAGCATTTCACAATCTAATATGAGAAAAATAACCTTTCATAAAAAGACTGACTATAATCTGGTACAAACATTTCTTGAACAAAGAGTCCATGTTTACATTGTATGCTTATCAATTAATTCTTAAAACAACAATAAATGTTAAAATATGTGTATTTTTTCATACTTACTTTCCAGGTTTTCAATTTTTTCAACATTATTCAAAGCTAGATTTAGGTATTCTAGTTTCTTTAGCCTACCAACATTTTCTGAAACAAATTGGAAGTCAACAAATCGTTTAATAAACAATTAAATCTGTGTTTGTTGTAATGGTATTCCTTGTATTTATCAACTTTTCTTATACATTGTAATAAGTTTTTAAAATGAAGTATTATGTGTTGTTTAAAGATAACGTTTTGATTAAATACCAATTTTGGGGATCAAGTTGCTCTGTAAATATAAAATTTTTAGATCCCTGCACCATTTATCCAAGTTTTCAATCCTGAAATGAAAATTTTAAAACAATAGATACATACTTATTATATTAGAATACATATATTAGTCTATAATCACTTGACTACTGCTCTTTGAATAGTTTTAAACCAGGTAATCATTATTTTGCTTTCAACAAGAGTGTAAATTTACAACTTTTTACTGTTATTTGTCAAATTTGTGCATTAAACATTTAGTTTTTCAAAAAAGTTTATATTAATGAAAGGTTTTTATTATTTAAATATTTTCTTTCAATAAAGCAAATATCAAGCCCATTTTTAAATATCAGCAAAACAGTTAATGGGACATAACGTACAGGACACATGACTTACTTTTCAATGTCTTGCTGATGAAGAGAAATTTCTTCCAATGTAGAAATTTCTAGATTATTGTGTTCTGCCCTCTTGCGCACTAGATCTTCAGTAACTTGATAAGAAAAATTAAATAATAAATTTTCCTTAATGTGACAATTTAATTATTGATAGAACATGGGTATACAGAATATCAGATTATTTTATTTTATAATATAACTTAATGTAAACAATTAAATATTTAATTATTCACTGAGTAATGTACAATAAACAGCATGGTGATAACCAATGATAACATGAAGGCTACCATGTAAAAGCATTACATTTCAATTTTTAACATTAAACGTTAAAATGATACATCTATACTTCCTATCCATTATAAACATACTGAAGGCGAATTCATTGTATAACAAGTTAAACTGAATATGGATTTCAATTTACAATGTCTTACTTCGAACCATAGTTATATCTGAATCGGGGTTTCAGCTTAAAAACTGCGTTTATACAAACGATCCGACATGCACCAACGTAAACAAATTGCGACTCCTGATCAATCATGCTTCTGTAAAACGTAGTATTACTACTCCTTATTCAAAACGTTTCTGTGATCTGGAAATATTCTCAAGGGAGAGCACTCGTTTTATTATACCTCCACTTTCGGATGATTGAAAGGCATGAAAGATGGGGATCGAAAAAGCGTTAAGATTAGTGAAAGATTTGCCACGGGTGGCTCTTAATAATATAAAAAATTCGCCTATGGATCAAAAGAAACCGGTAGGTATTAAAAAGATGCTTTAAACCCTTTTGACTGTTTGAGGCCCAGAGATACTATAGAGGAAATTCGGTACATAGTGCAACTTTGATGTAGTTAGAGTTTGTATTGTTAGACTCAAATTGTATTCATGGTATTAGAGTACTTGAATGTTTTGAGATGAGACTCGTGCTAAATAGATACAAGCATTAGAAGAAAATGGAATCATGCTACAACATAATGTTATGTCTCTGCTACTCTGACACTTGTATGCCTATATGAATGAAAACAATTTGACTGACATCTCAGTTAGTCTTGGTGAGGTGAA
This sequence comes from Magallana gigas, assembly GCF_902806645.1. Taxonomy (NCBI): domain Eukaryota; kingdom Metazoa; phylum Mollusca; class Bivalvia; order Ostreida; family Ostreidae; genus Magallana; species Magallana gigas. Next base: position 14,144,863 of record NC_047568.1, read on the forward strand.
GTACAATTAATTTTTTGTCCAAGTCCATTCAGCTCCTAACCCCCCAATCCATATACCGGTAGTCTCCATTTACTTTCTCACTTTTCTACTTTTTTGTTTTAAATCAATACTGGCGTGCGACCAGTTCTCGCCGAGTACCATTTCTCGCCAGTACATTGTGACATCATTTTATCAACAGATAAAATTATAGACGAAAAATTACGTCACAATGTACTGGCGAGAAATGGTACTCGGCGAGAACTGGTTGCATGCCAGTAGTGTTTAGAGTACCATACTCTTTAAAAGAGTACCAGTACTTTATGTTATCATCAGTATTTGGTATTTTGCAGCATAATCTTCGGAGAGGTTGGGGCAAAAACAAAACACATGGTAGAGGTCACAAGGGTCAAGGCCAGAGGATGACGTTGCCCAAATTAGGATTTGAAACAGGACATAAACCATTTTATCTCAGAGTTCCACAGGAATATTACTATGAAGGACACCAGTATGTATAACTAATCAGAGAGTGTTTGTTCAGATGACATTGCATTTGTTATGCCATGCTCACAGTTGGTTTGATTAAAAAAAATGTTATTTCTTTTGTATAATGAGTTCTTGATGAAGAAAATAGAAATACTTGTAAACACTTTTAGCTGGATGTTTTTGAAAGCAAACAAAGTGAAAAGTGACAAAGCTTACTATGGCAAAGATAACACTTGTACTGAAGCTACCTCAAAATATCTTGATGAATTTCTTAATTCTTTTAGCAAGTAGGGCTTATATAGATTTATTAGACAATGATCCATATGTATAACACTGAATTCCATATAGCCATTGCAAAAAATCATAATTTTGTTTAGGATTATTTTGAAAATGTGATGTCGTAACTGTTTATGTGAAATTTCTACACAAAAGTTGTTTTGATTTCTAGCTTAAAGAGACAGTATCCACCTTTGTCGTTACTGAGGCTGCAGAGAATGATCGACATGGGGTGCCTGGATCCCAACGAAGTGATTGACATTTCCTCCATCTGTATGACTGGTCACTATCACCTCCACGTGGATCGACGCCATTATGGAATCAATCTCACTGAGGAGGTACTAGCAGTTGTTGCTCACATAGGGGATATATATCTCACAAACATAAAACTGGGTTTTTTTCCCCATTTTTTTGCAGTAGATACAACACAGTGTGTATATTTATGCTCTGTAATACATACTGGATTGTGCATCAATATCAACATCATGGTTAATATACAAATAAACTGTAATTAAAGTACCTGGTAAAATGAAAATGAAGTAACTGTGGTAGAAATCTCATATTGCTACTAGCACTACTAGTACATATTGTATTCTTTTCATTTTTAAAAAAAAAATTTTTTTGGGGGGGTAGGGTTCTGTGGTTGCATGTATGTTTCATTATCAACATTCTGTAAAACATTTGATTTGAACATATTTTATTATGCAAATATACATTTACATAAATGGATTAGGCAGCAGGCAATGCCTATGTAAGCCTCTTCCATTCTGTAAAATATGATGGTAAACAAGTTATAGAGTTGACCATAGTATTTACACACTACATGTAGTTGTATACTTCTTAATATTTTGGGTTTTTTTCAGGGTGCAGAGAAATTTTCAACCCCCATTTGCATTGAAGTACAATGGGCCTCAGAAATGACCATTGCCACAATAGAGAGATTAGGAGGCGTGATCATGACGAGATTTTATGACCCCCTCAGCCTCATTGCCCTACAAGATCCTGAGACATACTTCAAGACAGGAAAACCAATTCCCAAGTGTAAACTTCCTCCCACAGATGCAGTAGAATATTACAGTGACCCCAAGTTCCGAGGGTACCTTGCAGATCCAGAGAAAATAGCCGAGGAAAGAGTGGCGTTATCCCAGAAATACGGCTATGATCTACCAGACTTATCAGAAAGTGACAAATTATCATTGTTATTAAAGAGGAAGGACCCAAGACAAATATTCTTTGGACTTCATCCTGGATGGATTGTAAATTTAACGGAAAAGAAAATTCTGAAACCTAAGGCTGAATATTTACAAGAATATTACCACTCATGAGATTTGATATGAATAAATTTTGGAAATTCAAAAAAAGGCCAATTTGATTATTGTTTAAAGGTTTGATGAGTAAGGTAAAATACATGTATACTCAAAACTACATGTATTAGAAATTTTTAGCTCACCGAGACGAAGTCAAGGAGAGCTTATGCTATACCCTCGGCGTCGGCGTCGGCGTCCGGACCTGGTTAAAGTTTTTGTTGCAGGTCCTGTATCTAAGCTATTACTTGTCCTGTCTTCACCAAACTTGCATGGATGATGCATCTGGACCTACTTATGGACTTGAAAGACTTGGATGCTGAATCTGGGTCCTAAATTTCAGATGCTGGAGGAGGATAAGGTTGTTGGACCAGGTTAAAGTTTTTGTTGCAGGTGCCCTTTGATAGCAATAACTTAGTTACTGCTGGTCCGTACTTCACCAAACTTGCATGGGTGGTGTGTCTTATGATACTGATGCACCAGACAGGTTTGAGTGCTGAATCTGAGCTATAGGTTGCGGATGCTGGAGGAGGTTAAGGTTTTTGGAGCAGGTTAAAGTTTTTGTTGCAGGTGCCCATTGATAGCAATATCTAAGTTACTACTGGTCCTAACTTCACCAAACTTGTATGAATGATGCGTCTTATGATATTAATGCACCTGACAAGCTTGAATGCTGAATATGAGCAATAGGTTTCGGATGCTGGAAGAGGTTAAGGTTTTTAGAGCTGGTTAAAGTTTTTGTTGCAGTTGCCCTCTGATGATTATATCTTAGTTACTACTGGTCCTTACTTCACCAAACTTGTATGGATGGTGCGTCTTATGATACTGATGCACCTGACAAGCTTGAATGCTGAATCTGAGCAATAGGTTTCGGATGCTGGAGGAGGTTAAGGTTTTAAAAGCTGGTTAAATAAAGTTTTTGAAACAGGTGCCCTCTGATGATGATATCTTAGTTATTACTTGTCCTTACTTCACCAGACTTCCATGGATGGTGTGTCTTATGATACTGATGCACCTGACAGGCTTGAATGCTGAGTGTGAGCCATAGGTTTCGGATGCTGGATAAAGTTAAGTTTTTTGGAACAGGTCACAAGTTTAATAGATGATAGTACTATTTCAAACTTGCATAGTTGATTTAACTGTAATATGAATGAATCGCAGAGGTAACTTCAGATGCAGAGCTTGATCTCCTTTATCAAGGATGCTAAAAAATAGTTCTTAGTTATTACAGGTCCTAACTTCACCAAACTTGAATGTATGGTGTGTCTTATGATACAGATGCACCTGACAGGCATGGATGCTGAATCTGAGCTATAAGTTACGGATGCTGGAGGAAGTAAAGGTTTTAATTGCTAGTGCCCTCTGATGATGATATCTTAGTTATTACTGGTCCAAACTTCACCAAACTTGCATGGATGATGCGTCTTATGATACCAATGCACCTGATGGGCTTGAATGCTGAATCTCAGCCATAGGTTTCGGATGCTGGATGAGGTTTAGTTTTTTGGAACAGGTCACATGTTTTATAGATGAAAGCTTGCATAGTTGATTTAACTTTATTATAAATTAAACGCAGAGGTTGCTTCAGATGCAGAGCCTGATCTCCATTATCAAGGATGCTAAAGAAATCTCCTACCTCACTCAAACCAGCTTGATAGATAAATGTGTTTGTTGATAAATAATATAACATGATTCCTATGATATTGTATGATATGAAACAATATTGTTTGATATGATATAATATGATATCATATGTTATATTATAAAAAGTTATACGATATGATATGATATTGTATCAATTTTTTTGATATTTTATGATATGATATTGTATCATGATATTGTTATGTATAGTATTGTATATTATGATACAATATTGTATAATATTATATTGTATTTTTAATATATTATTTTATCACATGGTACAATTACATAAGATATTGCAAAATATTATATTGTATCCTATGATACAATATTGTATATTCTTTAATATTGTATCATACAATATTGTATAATATGATATTGGTTTCAGTAATATAGAATTACATCACATGAAATTGTATTATATGATATTGTAATATTATATAATATTGTATCATATGATATTGTATGATATGATATTGGTTTATATAATATATTATCATATCACATGAAATTGTATTATATGATATTGTAATATATATTATTGTGTCATATGATACTATATGTATAATATAATAATGTATTTTATAATATTTTACTTTATCACATAATATTGTATCATTTGATAAGATACAATGTTGGAATCAAATTATATTGTATTATATGATATAATATCATATAATGTATCAAATATGTTTCAGTGTCACTCAATACAATATCATACTATATTATACAATATAATATCATGTTTCAATGTTATGATGTATTATGTAATATGATATTGTAATATAATACTATATTGTATTATATTTTATGATATTGTATTATGTGATCAAATACAATTAGGTATAACACAATACAATGTCATATCATACGTTACAATATCATATCTCATTATTGTTTATTACGGTATTTTATTGTATTATATGATATATATTATAAATATGACATGATGCAATATTTAATTTTATATCATTGAATTGATTAACATATGAACATATGATTATCATAAAAAAATTTATCAGATGATATACGATATTTTGTCAAAACAGAATCCATGAATATCCAAGATCATTAAGTATGATTTTCATATAAAATGATAAAGGTGGTTATGAAGGTGATGTTTCATAAGGGTGATGCTCCGTCTCGGTGAGCTTAGTAATCTATGATTACCTATGTTTTTTTAGTCTATTGATTTTTTTGCATTGAAAGGTACAATGTCATGCTTAATAATCACTAATGGCAACATTGTCAATAGTTGAAGGATAATATTTGAATATCTTTTGATGATTGAAATGCCACAGAATTAAGCCAAAAATACCGGTAGCCCCTGCAGAAGCATTCATTCATCAGTATATTGTAGAATTACAGAGCTATGCAATGTTCAGTAAACTCTGAACTGACAAATAATAATAAAATATGTTTTGTGAAATTCAATACTAGCATTATAAACTCTGAAAAGACAAATAAAACTTTTTTTTTTGTAAAATTCAATATTTTATTTCATATTCATTAACAACAACATTCAAGGAAATAGGTCACCCAAAAACAATCACATACTTGACGGAAAATTATGCTAAGACAATTTGTAAAACACACTTGTATATTTCCCATTTACTGCCATCTGATTCATATCGTGACAGCAAAAAATAAATTAACATAATATACAAATATTGCAAATCAAAAATAATGTACGGTACATGATTAACCATTATGTACAATTAACATTAACAATAAAATATACATACATGTATATTCTTGTACAAATAAAATAGGTCTGAACTGCTTTATAACAGTACATCTTTCTTCATATGTACAGCCATCTGTTTGTTTAAAGAACAAGCATGTAGCTTGGAAATCATATGTATACATTGTACAGAGTTCGTTAATTTTGGCTGATCTCTTCAAGGTTATCTAAGATTTCTTTGATGCATCCTGGTTATTCTCCTAAATCAGTTGTTAATATATATATATGTACATGGAGGTAATCTTATGAAAAACATTCTTTGAATTCTTATTCTCAAATACCTGTACCGAAAACTGGCAGATTTAAAAATTTCACCAAAAATAGTGTGAAATTCTAAATTAAATTCCTTCATTTGGCAAACAAAATTTCCAATACTACATATCAAGATGCAAAGTAACCAGAGAATTTTCTTTACTCTTTGATGTGAGCAATCATTCTAGTGCCCAATGGTAATTAATTTAATCATGAAAATACGAGATACAGTAAAATGTGAATCCTCAGAAACCTGAATTTACGAACATCACGTACTAACTGAAGTACAGACTTAAGTCACCACATTAAGTTAAAAGTGTCAAATATTTTGACATTGTTCAACTTGGCAAATAGGTTCAATCCAATACAAAATTAACACGGCAAAATAAACTCGGGATGTTTTGAGAGAGTTCACACAAAATTAACATTGCCAATCAATTTGGGACAGTTTATGCAAGTCTCGCTATTGCACAAGGACAGATGAAAACATGGTGAAGTTAATATGATCAAACTTACAGTGTGCATTTACCAAGAGAGTAGAGCAGTTGTTATACATGTAGGACGAACACTTCTTACAGGGAAAGACTCTCAATGAAGTGTAATTGATTGTCATGACTTAGACATCTGGATTTTGTGCTGCAAGTTTTACATGTATGGTACGTCTGGTATTTATTCTGGGCTGAAAAATAAGCGCGATCCATATCCCATTGATGTCTTTGAATTCTGAACTTTTTACTGCTTGGGATTAACTTCACACAACTAGGAGTAAATATGTCGTATCGAAAATAAGGGTTAGGACACAAATCCATTTGAGCTTTATATCACTTCTAAACAAGATGGACAGATGTTACTAACACACTATACATATATGCTCCAGATAGTTGCTAAGGTAATGCCTCAGATATCACCTTCCCTCAGATTTTCTTTTACAGGAATTTTAACTAACACCCTATAAATATATGCTCCAGATAGTGGCTAAGGTAATGCCTCAGATATCAAAGAACTGATATGCTTCATTATGCTAGAAGATTGTTAACATAGTATAGAATGTTAAACATAGCTCTCAAGAAGGAGAAACATACATGTACATGCTAATTTGTACTACTGCACTCCATAATATAATAAGGCTAATTCAACAAATAAATAGTGTTTATAAAACTACAAATTCCTCAGAATCCAGTGTCTGGGAACGAATGCGACCATATTCGTCCAGGCGAACGTGCTTGACTCGTAGGAGGCGGTCCTTTTCAGCCGTGTCTATCTTGACCTCATTACTATGTCCATCACTGAACACAAACATTGGGTAGGAAAGCCTTTGTTTTGGTGGTGCCACCATCTGCAATAGATTTGTAAATCTCATGCGTGTATCGTCTCCTTTATACCACATAAAGGTACATGACTTTACATGTTATAAAAATTCACACGTACACTAGTATCAAAGCACTGTGCGTGATAAAAATAACACAGGTTACATGAAAACTGCAGCACACCTACATTCATTACTGACAGAAAAACTTGTTATTACAACTGCATGTCTCATTTCCATGTAAAATGCTCCTATATCGAAATAGTAAAACCAACAAATTTTGGAAAATTTACTGTATAAAAATGTCTATTTTCAAATCTTGAGTGAAATATAAATAGCCATTTTCTTACCTCCTCTGTTTGCTGTACAAACTTTTCAAATTCTTTCTGGTTTCTGCAGTAGAAGCCAATGGTACAGCTAGGGTCTATTTTGTCAATGGAGACCTTTCTGGGCGACATACAGTGATAGGACTGAAAACATAAGACAATTCATAAATACATTGTAACCTGTATCAACCACAAGCACCTGATGTTTATTTTCCTTGAAATGAAAAAATAAATCTATATCATAATACATATACCCCTACCAAATAATACATTGTATCATTATTAGGTATCTTTTGTTGACGTAAGGATGAAAGAACATTGTAAAATATGTTCAAAAAGTACCCGGTATACAGTATATTGTGAGTAAACATTTTATTGAAACTCTTTTATAATCAAGGAATGAATTCATTAGCTAGTTTACTCATATGAGTAAAAGTTTAGAAACTGGGTAGCTATTAAACTTACGACTTGTAATTTAACTTTTAGCTACTGTTATTTAAAAGGTAGAAAACAAAGCCATGTGACCTTTAAATTGATGTTATATTGTACAAATTTAATGATGTTAGTCTAACTCTGACATAAGCAAGGTTGATTGTATCAGCCAATCAAATACATGTAGTGCATTACAACCACACTTAACTCATGCCGGAAAACTCGAAGAAACATTAAAACATACCGGTACATGTCAAAAGATTTTTTAAATCAAATTTTTAATATCTTTCTTAAAGCACTGAAAGTGCATATGTATACTATGTATATACATACCGGTATGCACTTTCAGTATATGAACAGCATATGAAGTCAATTAAAAACAAATTGAAATATATATATGAACTTGCTTCCTCTGAGTTTTCACATGTACGGTAATTGCAGATGACTTAAAATGCTTACCTGGATTGGAAAGTGTCTCTCCCTTGTGTCAACCACATCCTGACAGTAGTGTGGATCTAAATATATCAGTTTGTCCTCTGAAAAATAGCATAGGAATTTATAAGTATGACTTTAATGAAGAAACATCTTTATCCGGATACGCACTAATCATTAATCATACTGATTAGTGCCTATATGTCATGTACATGTATGAGAGAATACCTATGTATGGTGTTCACAAATTGAAGGCAAACTTATACCTGGGCTGCGTTCAAGATCGAAGCTGCCACGTAGGGCTACATAGCAGCTGCACAGTTGAATGGTAAGCTAACCTAGCCACTACGTAGATATTCGTTGTCTACATTTTTAATGCTAAGCATCAAATTCAAGATGGCTACCTTAGTAACCATTATGTAACAAACCTGAAATTTATTCTATCTTGTGATATTTTGTTCATCCTATAAGTTATTGTGAATTTAACATATATTTCCGCTTAAAATTAAAAATTCATGTAGATGTTATATTTTTGTATTTGAATTTCCAGTATTCCAATTTTTAAATCAGAGACCTAGAAGCTAAACTAGTGGTCCGTTCAATAGACCTAGATATCTATGACCTAGCGGCTAGGATAGCTGCTACAATCTTGAACGCAGCCCTGTAGTATATGCATTAATTTGCTTCCTGTAACAAATTTAATTCTTGAGAATAACGTTCAATGAATGTAGTTTTAATATACAAAAGATCTTAAAATCTGTAATTGATTCATTTCACTGACATGCATGTACATGCTGTTCTATACAGCTAAAAATCCTCAATCAAAATTTAAACTTTACCTTGCCATCCTACAAAGTAGAGTGAATGTTTGGGCTTCCCTCCGATGATGCCGATACAGGAGTCCTGAGATAGAAGCCCTTTCACACAAGGAATGTAGACTGGATTAAGCTGCTCCCCTCCTAGTCTAACCGGAATAAGGATCACGACAGCCCGCTTCCAGTCCATGGAGGAAGCATCCTGACTGGATTCATGCTCCGACTCCGTGGAGTTGGTGAACTTTGTATCCGCCCTCGGTCGCGTACAACAGAGCTCATATATGTCCTGTTTGTAGACTGAAAAGTAACATCAGTCTTTCATTTTGAGTTTTCACACAAATGCAAATATTAAACAATAAAATGCTTTCTTTGGTGATTCATTCGGGATATGAAGGTAGCGACATTGCAGAAAAAATACATAACCCGCGTTAGCGGGTTATGTAAATTTTTCCTGCAATGACCGCTAGCTTCAGAATCATCAAAGAAAGCATTTTATTGTTTATATTAACATCTTTCTTTTAGCTAATTGATAAATTGATTATGAAAAGTAAGTAAAATTTACTAAATTACTGTTAATGTACGTAAGTACATTAGCTAAAAGAAACAGCCAAATCGTCTCCTGTGAGACTTTGATTCTGACATCGTCATGATTATTTCGTGCAGTCCATGATTTTTCCTAGGTCGTTGTAGGTTTGGACCAATCGATAAACAGGGCGTGTCAATATCTGTCCTGTCATTTTCTTGTCAGTGTCAGCCGATGTAGATTTCGACCAATCGATAAACGGGGCGTGTAGATTTCAGTCTGGCTGTTTCTATAGAGCTATGAATTAACTATAAGTTTCCGTAAGAAATAGAAGGAATAATACTTGGTGGATGTAAATATAATAATTTTGATACATGTAACACGCAAGATCATTTATATGTTGTATTCGCAGATAAAGTGAGTAGTGGTTCTCAAAATGAAAAATGTTATGTCCACTCAAATACTGAAACTACGACGAAATAATTTCGAAAAAGTTTTCTTTAAACAACAGTCCCTCAAAAACCTGTAAATTTAATGATAATCCATAAAAATTGACTCCCACAAATTAGAATAACTTTGCAGATTACAACGAAATTGTAATTTCAAATCTGAAGAAGCCTTTATGTAGGCTAGGAAGTTTACCAGTGCAGTCCTGAGAGACATATACACAGAGATCTGATAGAACTGTCTGTGTCTTCTGTCCTTTCACCATTGTTTCCCTATTGAAAAAAATATAAAAAATTATGTTTGTTCAGATCAAATGGAACAGACTACATGTATTTATGTCATGATAAAACACACTACTATATGAAATTCAAATTATCAAATGTTTTTGTACAATAACGAAAGTTAATTGGTCAAAATAAGATATATGAGTACAGTAAGTACGCTTTACTGTATGTGTCATTTTTCATGGAAATAATGTTAACGATGATAAGGCTTCATTAGCTACATAGTATACCCCCCAAAAAACCTTGATATTAAATGCATTCTCTAAATCACAAACATTATCACAATGAGCGAAAGCATTAGCAAAAGAATATCTCATTACTAGCACAAACTTTTCAAACCTAAAGTACAGCAATGAACACAGTTTATTGAGATAGTTAAACATCAAGACTTGTCGACGTACTTGAGTATGTGAGCGACTGAGGCGGGACCAAACCACTCCCCTGGCTGTTTGCCAAGACTTTTCCCGACCTCCACCAATCGGTGCATAGAGAACGGTGACTCGTCACAGAGGTAATCTCCAAACCAGCGGATTATCTGCTTCCTGTACGTTTCCTGTTCTCTTGTTTGGTCACTAAACACATTCCATTCTAAAAATAAATAGGAGTTCAACAGGTGTATTAGTCTGAGTTCACTGTAAGAAAACTGTTGTGTAATTAATTATCACCGTAACCCATCCATCTGTATGTTAAATAACTAATGAGTAATAAATTTTAACTCTAGACAATTTATCTGCATGTTCAATAACTATTGTGTAACAAATTATACATTTCATCTACATATTAGATAAGTACATCTGTTGAGTGAAATTAAATCAGCATTAGCATCTGTATTTATTACCTCATACCTTTACATAAAATTGCAATAAAAATTGATGAAATTGATTTATATTTTGAATCAATTAATACAATGACATTTTCACTTTTTTTCAGGAAAAAATAACAAATACCGTACTAGTACATGTAATTATTGGGTTTTTTAATTTTTTGAGGAATAAAAATGATTTAATTTCAACAACCATTTTCTAAAATTCAAACAGCTTTGAAAATGTCTGACCTGGTCCTAAGTAATGTAATGTGAGAGCCTTAGCAAGCATCATCTGACCACTCCTTAACATGCACCCCCACCCACAGTCCGAGGTCAGCTTGGTCCCGGGGATGGCCGGGAAGTCTTGTCTATACGTAAACCACAGCAGGCTCGAGAAATCCTGTTTGAACTTTTCAATGTTTGGCACAACTCTTGTTCTTTTTCCTCTCTGAATATCATCATCTATGAGATCTAAAATTATACATGGTAACACATTACTAATGATTTCACACATTCTTTTATTTAATTAACAGTATTTGTTTTACTTTTTCAAGAGCATTGAGATGCATGGCAATAATGAATCAGGCTATACAAACCAGGTCAAAGTGATTGCAAATCATAAAAATCATAAGATTCCTGTCTCCTGGCATTTAAAAAGGGAATATCAAGTTGTCAAGTTCAACAAATTAACCATCTTCTTGAAATTTCTAGATATGTTTTGTTTGGCTATGAACTATCTATAATTACAAGAAAAGCTCTCTTTTTACAGAGCTTAAGGAGATTACTATGGTCTATAAATAGTCTGACCATCTAGCCTTCTCAAGATATATAAAGATGTCTCAAATGATATTAATATGATTTAGATTTATATGAACTGTACAGTAAATATGTGGGGTTAATCATTCATTGCTCACCACTTGGTTTTATATGGTAAAATTTTCCCAAAAGCCAGACTGGACTGTCAAATCTAAAGCTGGTCTTTGTCTTCAACGTCCATCCTACAAAACATAATTCAGCTGTTTTTATATCATTAATCACTCTGGTTAACCTGTATGTGTTGCACACATTCGAATCAGGAATTTCCTTTTTTAAATCATAACAGGTGCAGAGTTTGACAATGTAAAATTCTGTAAACTTAAATGTCAAGATCCAAAAAGTGCCATTTCTATCTATATACATGTAGTTATAAAATCATTTTACAAAATTCACTGTGATGTCAATGAAATTTGTGTTACATCACAGAAAGTACATTAAGCCAAGAAGAAATCCCAGGATTCTTTTATCAAATATTACAACCTTGCACTACCTATGTATATCACTATATATACCGTCATAAAATTACTGTTAATACACTGAAAAGCAAAATTAGCCCTTTATTTTCAAATCAGAACCTTTGGTTTTTATATTATTTTTTACCAATCTAAATGTAACTATGGGGGTTTAATTATCAAATAAATGTACTATACAGTTATAAAATGATGCTCTTTGCACAATTTTGTAATCTGTCATTTAATAAGATACTATTAGTTATTCAGGTACAATAAAGGGTGTAGGGGAATTACCCAGGGTTGTACTTCATGCACCATGAGGCCTTCATTCAAGGGTGTACAGGGATTTACCCCGGGTTGTATTTCATACACCCTGAGGCCAAAGGGTGTATTGAATACAACCCAGGGATAAATCCCTATACACTTTGGCCTCGGGGTGTATGAAATACAACCCGGGATAAATCCCTTAACACCCTTGATTGCACCTGGATAACAAATTCATTTCCTATGTAAACAAAATAAACATGTTTCTCATGTCCAATTAAGGGTGTATTACACTTTCAATATATGCAATCTACGCATCTAATGCATTGCAACGTCACATTTAATGCATAGTGACATCACCCTTCTTTTTTTTTTTTACCTCTGGCTCAAGTCTGGTCAACGGAAATTTACACCTGGCTTATTAGCCAATCAAATCTTGTGTTACATACAAGCTACATAGGAAATAAATGTATGTAGATTATTACATGTATTACATGGCATTTTTTAATATCACACCCCATATTAGCCAGATGGTCACTGTATATCAGCCCTAGAGTTGTTATAAGACTTGAGGGCATATACAGCAACCAAGGGCTTTTAATTAATAGGATGCAAAATAAAAAATTCCAGGTCATGATTTTTTATAGCATATACTTCTAAATACTTAAAACTATCAAAGAAACAAATTCAAACATTTTGTGATAGATTAATATTGTTTTCTATAAATTCCTTCACAACAGTACTGCTCTTTTGCATGGCAAATTGACATAATTTGGTGAAATATGACATAATGACATAATGAACTGTTTTTTTCTATGACATTTACTTATCTACCAACTAAATATTTGCCAAACTTTATCAATTTGCCCTGCAAATTGCAGTACTGCAAGTTACAGTGAAAGGGTCTATTATTTTGAAATCTTATAGATTGTGGCCAGCTGCTTGTATGCAAAGTTGATGCCTATTTGTTAATACAGTAAAACAAGGTTATAGCGAACATGCTTATAACAAATTGACGCTTACAGCAAAGTAATTTTCATTCCCTGAGACCCTATTACATGTAAACTTGACAAATATAATGAATTATATTTATAACAAAGTAAAATCGTCCCTTGTACTTCTTTATAAGCTTGTTTTACTGTAAATCAGTTGACATTATATGAATTATAGTGCCTGTTTGGGAGGGTAACAGATGAAATTGACACCCCGAGGAAACCATTGTCAACCTCCGCTTCGCTTCGGTTGACAATGGTTTCCTCGGGGTGTCAATTTCAACTGTTATCCTCCCAAACAGGCACTATTTATTTTATTATACTGAATGTCTTAATTTTAGAGAATTTTTTTACTGCTTTTATGTAGAAATGACATGAATTCTACGGCAAAACGTACGCGCATGATTTACGCACATGTAACAATTTGTTGTGTTACCCGTTGCTAAGTGTGTTGCTAATGCTGAGGGTAATAGAACGGATTATCAACTGCGTCTAAACCAATCAGATTTCAGTATTTAACATTAAAATATAATGATATATTCTGGCATCAGAATATGACAATGCATGCCAATATCTGATTTTCAATGAATATAAATTTTATATTATATCACATGGGAAGGAGCATTTTTGGTTTATATTGCACAGAGCAGAAAACAGTACATTTCTATAACTGTACAATATGTCTATACATTTTTAAAATGTATTAACTTAAAGGTATTTATCATATTGGGTAATTTCTGACTGTTTTCTTTGTCCTTCCTCAAACTTGTATACTGACCATATTTCACATTGTTCCACATGGACATTAACTTGTTTTTCACTTTTTCCGATGTTTCACCCTGTGTTGGATATTGCAAAGATTTTGGGTGTACATAGTGAGGGGGATACGTCCGTGTCTTTGAATTAACCGCAGTTAAATCTGGGAGGCTATGACTACAGTCATTGTAGTCCAGGTTATTTTCCGAGGTACTGATGGTGGAATATGACTCCTTTAGACAAGCCCCATGTCCTTCAGGCAATGATAAATACACACTGTTGATATTATCGAATGATCCATCGTCAATATCAAAGGGATCGCTTGTAGAGATGTCAAACTTCACACCTGTTTGTTCTGAAGGATTTCGCCTTGGTCCCGAACTACTCGCTTCGAATCTTCTCCCACTTTCTTCGTTTCTGTTCCGAACAGCATTTCGCGATGAGGATTGAGAAACCAACTTTGCTGGATTCAATAAAAGCTGGTTATTAGAAGAGTTTTTCCTCGCTTTTAAATCTACAGGAGTTAGTGATGGCCCTTTATCATTTACCGTTATAGTTGACACATCATCACTCAGAGCTTCACTCCATGAATCTAAAGAAGCCACATCCTCAGATACTCGACGAGAGTACATCTTAGGAGTTTTTCGACTCATCTTAATTCATTTTTAACCAAAATTTGTACGGACGTCGGAACATCAACATATCCGTCAAGTTTCTCTTTCACATGACAAATCTCCACTCTAAAATCCAGACTTGTCAAGTAGGATTTTTTTTCCGGATTTCTTTGCGTCTCGCCATCTCTAAGTTACTGAAATTCCGGAAGTCTTTTATATGATATATTTTGAATAAACTATTTACTATTTTTCTTTGATATTATTTAATCTATGTTTATTAACAATATGGGCGCCGATTTACCCAGGGGTGATGTATAAAGATGAACATGGAAAAGGTACAATAAATCTAGGCAAATCAGACAAGTGGAGAGCGTAAGTTACGGAAAGCTTATACATGTATTAGCTAATAATTTGTGTGTGTGTGGGGGGGGGGGGGGGGGGGGGGGGGTTCGCGTATAAACCCCTTATTTACGCAATTTATAGCAAAATATGATTTCAAAATCGAATATTTTCCGAAAAGTTGTATATAACCCCTTTGTGAATTTAATTGGATATGTAAGTGTGCGTATAAGATAAATAAAAAAATAAGGGCATTCTCTTATGACTTGAAAATTGGATAGAATATGTATTTTAATAATTTTGACAGATTTGTATTCTTTAAAATTGCGTTGAAATGGCTTTGAACGGTTACATTTGTACGGAAGCCTGTTGGTGCCACGTAGGAAAAATATTTTATCTGGCGGCCGCCAGATAATTTTCTGGCGGCCGCCACTTATTATTTGGCGGCCGCCACTTATTTATCTGGCGGCCGCCACTTAATATCTGGCGGCCGCCACATAATTTATCTGGCGGCCGCCACTTAATATCTGGCGGCCGCCACATAATTATCTGGCGGCCGCCACATAAATTATTTTGCAAAAGGAGAGTGTAAGAAGATGGACGTTGACACAGCCGTTGCTTTTTATTTTCATATGGGGTATTGTATTGTATTGTTTATTAGTCAACAGCTGTACAGCTCATAGACATATACAATTAATATACACATGTTATAATACATATACTGGTCACTTGAAAAAGGCAAGTTTATACATGAAGTTTTCTGATTACAAAAGCATTCTTAATATATTTACCTAAATTGCACAAATCCTTTACATTTTGTGTTGACAATAATAGAATTAATTTAAAGACAGAGGGTTTAATATAATAAAACTTCTTAAGGAATTTTTCTCTTAAGTTACAGTAATAGGGACATTTCAATATAAAATGATATTCATCTTCTATATCTAAAGTACATAGAGATTTTGTGTTCTCTGGCAGTTAATCATCGAATTATTATTAGTTTAAGAACTCTAAAACGAGTGTTATGTCGACAAAATCTTTTTCGTCGCAAAAATTACACTGAAATCATTGATGTCGCCATTTTTATTTACACATAACTTCGTGGATCTGGTTGCATGCATGGATACAGATGGATGCATCAAAAGTGTCTCAAAGAAGGTATGACAGTTCCGAGGAATGTGGTTTATAGTTTAATGCAAATTCTGGATCCCATGGGCATTGAAGTTAGAAGGAAGGGCCGTTTGAGAAGAAGACAGTATTTTGCCAAAGGTCCAAATTATTTGTGGCACGTGGATTCTTACGACAAATTAAAACCATACGAATTATGTATCAGTGGTTGTATTGATGGATTTTCGAGGCAAATTATGTGGTTAAATGTGTACCATACAAGCAGCAATCCACGTGTAATCGCGGGATACTATATGGAAACGGTTACAGAATTACTTGGGTGTCCTCAAATGGTAAGGGGAGACATGGGAACTGAGAATGGGCATATAGCGCGAATGCAGTCTTTGTTGTCAGGAGAAGAGAGCTTTCTATATGGCGCAAGCATGCATAATCAAAGAATAGAAAGTTTCTGGTGTACACTTAGAAAGGAGTGCTCTCAGTTTTGGATGGATACCCTGGGATCATTAAAGAATCGTGCTGACTTCACTGTTAGTGCTGTCGATATAAGTCTGATACAGTTTTGTTTCACAGCTTTAGTACAGGTTATTGAGAAAACAAATACTGGAGTTGAGCTTTAATTGAATACTCTCTCTCTCTCTCTCTCTCTCTCTCTCTCTCTCTCTCTCTCTCTCTCTCTCTCTCTCTCTCTCTCTCTCTCTGGGATGTTCATTATTCCATCCGGCCGGGAATAGTGTTCAAAGAACGATACATGCCCTTATTTTTTTTTATATGATTTGTTTTTTCGGTTTATTAGATGTTTGTGTTATGCATTTATTTACATCAAATAGTAAACTCTACAGTGCGTTGCTTGCAACAAAAACAGATTTTCCACCTTTTCGTAAAAAAAACAACAAAAATGGTATAAAAAATTAGGGGCATATATCTTTCTTCGAACAATGCAATCTTCTTTCAAAATGATACTCTAACGATACATTAAAAAAAAATTTCGGTGTAGCATTCCACCTTAACTGTATTCCATCTGTATTTCAAACGACCGTGTAGTTAGCGACGAGCGCACTGCAGAGTGGTTAGCGCGGTGGCCGCTCACTGCTAGGAGAGTAACTTCAAGCTCCGACCGGGGCGGATGTGAGGTTCAAATATAGTGAATTTCGAGATATATATAAGGAATAAGGAATCATTCTTTGAGTATTATGAGGTGATAATTTTGGTCGGGGCGTGATCAAATTCAATAAAGCCCGAAGGGCTTTATGATAGATTTGATCACGCCCCGACCGAAATTATCACCTCATAATATTCAAAGAATGATTCGTTATTACTATTTCAGCCATCGTACGATTAAATATTTAAATATAAATAAACAAACCCCGCTGGCGCCTCGATTTGGCGTCATTTGTATTATGAGTTATATAGTACAAAATCGACACGAATAATTTCAATTGAATAGTAGTTTGTCTGATAGAGCAGATAAAATCATACCAAATTAATTCTTCATCAAAATTATTTGTTTTTTCATAACGGATTTTATCATGACGAGATCTTAATCTTTTATATTAAACGATTATGACTCCTAAAAGAAGAAGAAAGTTAGTTTATAGACAAGTAGGTCAGCAGGTCGCCGGATTGGTGACACGTTGACAATGGACATTTCCAGTCAAAAGATGCTAGTAGTCGAGTTGACAGATCGACAGTAGTTGTAAAATTGTCAAATATTTATCCTCTCTTCCTGGAAATCAGCTTCCCTATATACATGTACTTGTTACTTATTAAAAAATCCAACCATCAATGCGTCGAACTGTAATCGCTTCAACTCGATAACCATCCTATTTGATATGTGAACTTGAATTGATAGATAAATAATAATAATAATAATAATTCGTAGTGATAATTGATAACCATAGAAATAATATTTAATATTTAAGGTTGCTTTAATGCATATTTATATCAAATTTAAGGATAAACTGATTTTCCGTTTATCATTTTAAGAGAACGATTTGTGTTTGATGGTGAAATTCACAAGAATTAGCAACTATATTATCAACCTTCTTATTTCCCAAAAAATTCATTTCAGAGAGAATTGGATGCAGTTAGAGCAATTTGGAATTCCCATAGAATTCGTCCAAGCAAAAACGAAAATGTACCACATGGACGACCTACTGTTATGTTCTCAATGCCAGAAATATTTCACACAAAGAATTTCTTGAAGGCTGTTGACCAGAGAGATGTTAATATTTGCATGTCAGAGTGTGTTTTTAGAGGAAGATCTACATGTGATCCAGAAATGTTTGAGCTGCTGCTAATATATATGACGGAGAACAATTTATCACCACCAACAACAGCGCGTGAAGGACTTAAATTGTATGAAAAACTAAGGACCTCAGTCCTAAATGATTTACATCCCAACATGTAAGGAGAGAAGTTAGAACTTTTGTCTTAACATGTCTACTTTTGAAGACTATATGTTTATGCATGTTTCAGATTCTTCTGATTAAAAACAATATGCAAATGAGAACTATTTATTACTTAATCAACAAATTTTTATAAAGAATGCATCAACAATTAGTTGGTATGTGAGAAAACAAGTACACAACTTCCAAAAGAAGGTCACTCTCCAAAGTTGTCAATACAGCGTATGCAATATGGACGGTCCTGTGTCATTTCCTTTGACAAAAAAAAACCAATTAAAACAAC
Organism: Magallana gigas; assembly: GCF_902806645.1. NCBI lineage: Eukaryota > Metazoa > Mollusca > Bivalvia > Ostreida > Ostreidae > Magallana > Magallana gigas. The sequence goes on from NC_047568.1 coordinate 14,163,961, forward strand.
CTGACATCTAAACCAATTATGCATCGAAGTGTAGATATGTGAAACAAACACAGCGAAACAACATATTTATATTTAAAAAGACACTATCAGACTCAAATAAAAAAGATAAAATCATTGTTTTAAGCTTGTTGTCAATCAACTCGATATCTTTAGATCAAATACTAATTATTTGCTTAAGAAACATCAAATACTAAAACTAGTAACACATATTTTGTATTAGACATCAAAGTCATTAAACAAAGACGTATCTATAATCAAAGTACTGAAAGTACTAAAAAGCGCCAACCTAGCTTGGTTCTAAGAAAATTTACTGTGTGCAAGCGTAGGCGGAAATGAGCCTTATTGAAATTTTGGTTTATGTTTAATGAATATCAATTTAAAGTATCGAAGGCCAGATTTCTTTAAATATATGTTACTTTCTGAAGATGATGTGAATTAAAGCTGAACACGACTTGTATATGGATACTTGCCTGAAAAAAGATATGTTAAAATCACAAATTATACCTTTTGAACAGTAATTTATCACAGTTTTTGACATTTTCTTGCAAAGAATCGATTTTATCTTTCTATATTTTAGCTTCTGAATACGCACTATATTTTTTCATCACTGCGTAGCATCCCGTGCTGATGTACGTAAGCCCCGCAAACCAATCGTATCTACTCGGCCATTTCCGTAACCCAGATAACTGGTTCCCTATACCTCTTACCAGTTTAAATGATGTATATTTCTGCTCATAGAGGGCAGTTATTCCTTGCACCGGAAATAGAAGTCTAACGACTATAAAGCGCTGAGCTATGCTTAGCGCTTTAAAAACGATAAGTATAAAAACATGTATGCTTAAAACGAAATTCTTATAACAATAACGTTGCTGACTTCTTTAAATTTTGCTTAAAACACCTTGAACATTTTGTTTGAATTATTTTGATTATTCTTATCATGTTACGGAAAGACTTTCTGATTAGACAAAGTCCATTTGCCAGTATCTGTTCCTTAGAAGTGACAAAAAATCGGATTTGAATAAGACGTATGGATCCTGGGAATAGCTTCGAGGAATTTCTAGAACGCATCCGCATGTGTGAGACGATGGACAACGCACATTACTGGATACATCGCTGGATGTGAAACGTATCTGGATATCATTTTTTGTCATTATGTCTGACCCTGTACAGAACCTTAAGAAGAGCTGCAAGTTTTGGGGATCATCCATTTCACGTACAAGTTTCTTCAAGTATTGACTGAGAGTTTTCTCTTCTGAGGACATTTGCTCTGGGAACTTTATGGAATTGAGTACTTTCTTTGGTGTTGGTTCCAGCGTTGAGTACAAAACTGACATGTCTTCTTGAACAAGTATGGTTGCATTCAGAACCTTGTAAAAACAGTCTGCTATAAACATTGGTTTTTGTACCAATTCTTTATGTGCAACTTCTCTTACGATACGCTCTATATTTTCCGCATTGATGGCTTTCTTCACATCGTATTGTTCCAATGCATCATATATTTCATCCTTGTCAACAGTTTCAAATTCTTTAAGGGCACTCTCGATCACACTTCTGTCCATCGCTGAAACATATTTGAGAAAGGAATCAATTAGATCCGACTCAGTGCAAGCACCGAAAATTGCTTGCTGCATGAAAGACGGGGCGAGTTTTATTGGAAATACTTTCTCCTGATAGAAACCCATTCTGATTACGGATGCAACTGACTTCCACTGTACATCTGTCATATCGTGCCATAGTACGGGTACTTTGTACGTATTTCTCTGGGTATTGCAAATAAAAAGTGTCCCAAAATTCAGTAAGAGAATCCCGCATCACCCCTCCGTTATCTTCAGCGGCCTCTGGTGTACCATCTTCTTTCAGCATGTTTATTTCGAAGACTGTCGAACTATGCGACGGAATATTTTCCTGCGAGAAGAAATCTATCAAATCTCGAGCCACTCGCCCTCTGTGAACCGTAATTTTACACACCAGTGGTAGGGTTTCGTCTAGTTCGATACTATCTGCTGAAATTTGACCAAACTGAATCACACCCGAACTGTCTGATTCGTAATCAATCGACGCTCCTCTCAAGAAAGCAGTCCCACTTGCATCGACCGAACTAGAGCCAGGCAAAGAAGACAGATCAGGAAGGTATTCCACAATAACATTGTCGTTGTTTCTTTCGTTATTATCTTTGTCCATAAATCCACTGAAACTAGCACTTTGTGTCATGGCAGTCTTCTTTACTAAATCGATTTTTGAACAAAGAGTAGCTTCCTTACTTTCATTACATGGCATTTTTTCCAGACCCTCAGGAAATTTTGGTGTAATTTGATTTTCGCTGACGTTTTCCAGACTTTCGCTTAAACTAAAACCCTTGCCATGGATCAGATCCGGAAGGCTCTCTTCAGTATCGGAACTTTCTTCTGTCTGTCTCTTTGAAATTTGTGCATCTTTAATATCATTTCTTTTGACAATCTCGTTTCGTTTTTTTGTTACTGTTTTTGTAAAGGAACCAATTTGAAAGCCCTTGTCATAACTGGAACATGTTACTTCTGTTTGATTATTCTCGTCGTCTGGAAAATCCTCTGCCTGGCATTTTGCCATTAAGTAACATCTGAAATGTTTTAATCCAAGACGTCTTGTAATCTCTTCGATAGATTCGTTCTGCATTAACTGTGTGCCATGGACATCCGTCGATATGTCAAACGAGTAATCGTTGATATTGCCATGGCAATTTTTTCCATCCGGAAAAAATAGGGGACAGATAATTTTTATCAACTCATTTTTTCGTGTGTTTTTATTCACGCGTGCATAACGAGTGCCTCCACCTAATGGTGCACGAATTTGACGGTATGCCTTGGCACTTGAGTCAAAAATGGCAAACCCAACCACTATCGCCCTGTCCGGTTTGGATGCGATTTCTGCTTGCTTCCTTTTCTTGAATTTTCTTGAAAATGAGTATGGACGTTTTTTCCCGATTGTCGTTTCTTCATCATCTGTGTCTGACATGTTTGGTACTCCCATACGCTTACGTAAGCTGTCAATTAGTGCCAATTTCCTTTCATTATCAGTATCTTTATTTTTTTGTTCACTTGCAAACGCCTTCACAGCAATACGGTCTCCTTTGCATTGAAGATATTTTTCGAGATCGTTATCACTAATTTCTTGGATTACATCAATATCAATCTGTAATTTAAATGAAAGTTATGCATATACATGTACGTACATGGTGTAATCGATCGTTTTTGGTTTACTATTGGCAGATCGTACCTTAGAAATTATGTCTTTTATATTCATTAAATGCCTTCCGGTCATCGTGATAATTGATCATTTCGAAAAGTTCAACTTTTATTTAATTTGTACATGCATTTATTTTGATATTTTCAATACAAACAGATTGTACCTTTTCTTCTTCCATTTTCCTCACGATATCTTCGTCAATACCTCTCTCCAATAAAAACCTCCGAAGGGACATTGGTGATCCTGTAAATACACGTTACAATGTAATAAACAAGTAATTTACAAAGACAAAGCGGATCAGCGATATTCTCTAAAACTGCTTTTCAGTTTAAAAAAAAATGTTACTTAGTGGCAGTCTCCATAAAGGAAACCCTGGTCCTTTGAAATACTTTTAATCACTGTCTAGTATATGTATGTCAACACTAATTCTTTATTCTAAATTTTGACATAAGAGATTACAATTATAACTAATTACTAGTTATGTGAACAGCGGAATGAGCATTAGTGGAAAGTTAATTTACTTATATACTGTTCATTAAAAAATTGACAATCTGATAACCATAGGCACATAACTTATAGATCTCGTCACGAACGATAAATTGGCTTATTGAAATAAAATACTCGATTACTAAGTAATCATAATTTTATTTTTTGTCTAGGTTTCCTAACCCTGAAATGGTGCAAAAGATCATGACTGAGGTCTCCGATCCATATTAGCCCCAAATTTTATGAATCTGAATGCATAACAGATATATCTTATGCATTTAGTGCATATAATTAATTTTCCACATAGATATTGTTGCAGTCTCTATTAATTGATTACTGCTTTGATAAAACATTTTTCAAAAGTTCTCTTGGTAATTTCTTTTCTACTCTAAAATGCTGCTTCGAATCAATGTAAGAGTATTTAATTCATAATAAATATTCAAGGTTAGAAAATTAGGTCATAAAATGGGTCGGATACTTTAAATCAAACTAACTTATGGATCACCTTGAATGTATTGCAAGCTATATATACATGTAACTCTGTAAAACTGGCTGTCCGAAAAGACTACGATATTACTAAAATGATCGAAACTTGATTTTTGCAAATATTTTGCAGGTTTTTAACATGAGAGAGAGAGAGAGAGAGAGAGAGAGAGAGAGAGAGAGAGAGAGAGAGAGAGAGAGAGAGAGAGAGTACGCATTTTAGCCCTAAACATTAATAATGATTAACAGAAGAAGAAAAAATTGCCATTGACAAAATTACTGCAGATTTGTGCATGTGATCAAAGGAATATTGTCTGTTTTCATTATCCACATTATCCAAACATAACTGTTTAGCGCTAATGGTATAAAGAAACTGATGACAGTAAATTAACAGGGAAAGAGAAAATTATTAATCACTGCTGCAAGGAGGGATTTATCATGCAGTTTGTATCTGAAATCGGCATATCTAATCACGTGTGAAATCCAAAAAAAATCTCGTGAAGGGGGGGTGGAAGGATCCGAGGGTAGTTGCCGAAGGGGAGTCGAGGCCAATTAAGTGACCTGAAGTTTTTTCCCTATCATTATGATCCGCGATTGCATGCATCATTCCATTTTGATATTTCTAACAATAAGTTCTTTCTTGTTGCAACAGGTTTAAAAAGAATATTTTTCAAACAAATAAAAAATAATGTTTTAAAATCATAAAAACATCACTAATCCCAAAACTTTGAATTAAGAATTGAACACAAGAAACAGAACACTTCATGATTCTGCATGCATATGTTGTATATGTAAATGTCCAAGGCATTCATACTCATTTTTAACAATTTCTTTTAAAAGTTAGAAACAACAGCTGTTGTTTTTTTTTATTACAATTAAAAAAAAATAATCTATTGAGATATGTTTGTTTATAAGTAAAATATGTGGTCATCATCGACGTGTTGCATACTACAAACAGAAAGTGAGGAGGGGGTCCGTTAGTTACAGATATAATTAATTAAAGTTCATCCGAGACATAATACATCGATCTGTCTGGTGAACTACGCAGTCACTGTATGACCCTTTCCTTTTATATTCAATCTGTTATCGGCGACTCACCCACAAGAGCAATTTAGCTTCAAATTTTGAATTAAAAAGGTGTTGTTTGTTTTTGTTGAATTGTATTACAAGAGCTGGCCACTTTGTTTATGGTTGAAACAACGGAGTCGATTTCTAAACCCCTCCTTACCTCACACTGGTAAATTTGAGTATAGTCATTAAAAGCCTTTATAAAGCTATGTAAGCGTTCACCCCCCCCCCCCCCCCAAAAAAAAACGCCAAAAAACCAGCAGTAAAATCCGATGTTTATGTCAAATAAGCCCGATTCTTTGACGTTGCAGATCATTTAAGTACTAGTATCCCGAATCTTTACCAAAAAAAACTTTAAACGTTGCATCGGTAGAAAATGTACCAACTTTGCACAAATCTACATAGGTCATCACTTAATTTTGTCAATGTTATCATTTACTATAATAGCAGGCTTGACTGTAATATGTGTTATTTAAACTTTTATACCAAAACTAAAACATACAGAAGACAGTATGTTGCTTATACTTATACAGGTTAGAAAACAGTCCTTTTAAGTTAATGTTTAATATTGTTAAAATATATTTTTCAGTTTAAAAACCCTGAAGTACAATGTTTAACAATTAGATACAAAGCAGAAAGCAACATCTAATTCATTCTAGATTTTAAAAAAAGTCTAATCTACATTCCACGCCACTAGTATTTCAAAACTTTAGCTCTGTTATTGATATTTGGTATCATACTTTCAAAAATTATAATATAACTAAATATTAAAAAAGGAAGTCATCACACTACAATAAAATTACTTACTTTTTGAAGGTGGTTGGTTTTGCAATGAAACTACAGCGTACTCCAAGCTAGCTTCGGTGTATTCACCCCTTCCTAAAATCTCACGTTAAAACATGCGCGCGCATCAGGAAGCAAGGTGTTATCTGGCGGCCGCCATATATTTATCTGGCGGCCGCCAGAAAATTATATGGCGGCCGCCAGATAATTATTTGGCGGCCGCCAGATAATTATTTGGCGGCCGCCAGATAATTTTCTGGCGGCCGCCAGATAAATATTTGGCGGCCGCCAGAAAATTATCTGGCGGCCGCCAGATAAAATATTTCTCTACGTGGCACCAACAGGCTTCCGTACATTTGTTACTGAAGTGTTTTGTTTACAAAAATTATTGACGATTTTAATGTTTAAACACCAACAGCGGAAAAAAATCTCTCTCGATTTGTTAGAATTTTGTACCATTTGAAAGCTTAATTAACCATTCCTTTGTGATTTAGACTTAAAAGAAAGAACAGTGGCGTACAAGGCGTTGTATATCCCCCACTCGGAGCAATGAAGACGAAAGAATTTCAATTCAAGTTAGATTATTAATTTTTGACTTGTATGTATTGTTTTCATTACAAATTTCACGATGGAGATTAACACGACAGGTATATGTTTCAAAATCAAGCTGCACACCATTTTTGCCTAATTCTTGGACCATTTACTGTTCTTAATTGCAAAATTAGGTATGAATGGGTCATGACTCCATCCTAAAAGTACTTTTATTTAAAGAAGAAGTTTATATGGATTTTTATTATTGGTTTATTAAAATGGAGTCTAGACCCATCATGGGTCGAATTGGTGATTTTCACCAAAAACGTTTTACTTTATTAAATATTTTCAAACAGTTTAATTTATTCAGACGTAGTCTAACGTGTCAACGTAGCTCACTGTGATAAGCGGAGCCTTCTCCATGGAGAGGGTGTTCGAATCGTATAGGCGGCGTTTTATTTTTAATTCATTTGCTTTTAAGTAAAAAAAGTAAAACATGTGTTAAAAAACATATCTAATACCATTTATATAATGACAACAATTACGTAATGTTCATAATCTGTACACACAATGTCGGATAAAAATAGCGCTAGCACAGATATGAGATCATGCTCTAATGCTTAGAAAGTAGCAAGTGCATGTATTATTGTATATCATGTATCAGAGAATGCAGTTCTGTATTATACATGTACATGTAATGTTACACAGTTTCAAATATAAAGATTTTTATATGTTCACATGCCATTTCAAAATCCTGGTTACGGGGGATTTGTCAGGCCTTGTACGCTCTTGTCCTTTCACATTGGCCGCGTCTTTCAAAAATCTTTCTCAAAAACCAAAATGCCAGAAAAGCTGAAACTTGTGTGGATCAAGTATCCTCAGTTAGTGTAGATTGAAGTTTATTCAAATCATGAACCCCCTGGTAGGGTGGGGCCACAACAGGGGTTCAAATTTTTACATAGGAATACAGGTATATAGAGAATTCGAAAAATCTTTCTAATCTTCTTCTTAAAAACCAATTGGCCAGAAAAGCTGAAGTTTGTGTGGAAGGCACTGCATGGCAGCATCCTCAGGTATAGTGTAGATTCAAGTTTGTTCAAATTATGATCCCTGGGGTAGGATGGGGCAACAATGTGGGTTCAAATTTTAACACATATATTTAAAAATCTTTTAAAAATCTTCTAAGAAATCAGTCAACTAGAAAAGCTTCAAACTTGTGTGGAAGCATCCTCAGTTAGTGTAGCTACAGTCAAGTTTGTTCAATTCATAATCCCTGAGGGTAGGATGGGGCCACAATGGGAGGGGGGGGGGGTGGTGGTCGAATTTTTGCATAGGATTATGTAGAGAAAACTTATCTCTTTTTTTAAACAAATGGCCAGAAGAGCTGAAACTTATTTGGAAGCATCCTCAGGTACTGTTGATTCAAGATTGTTAAAATCATTATCCGTGGGTGTAGGGTGGGACCAAAATGGGGGTTTGGATGTTACATAGGGATATGCGGAGAACAATCTTTAGAAACCTTCCTTTCAAAAATCAATTGGTCAGAGAAGTTACTACTTGTGTGAAAGCAACATCAGAAATATGTCAAAGTCCTCATCTTCGTGGGTAGTGTCATGTTGTAAATTTTGAATTTACCGGGTGGCAGTAAATACAAAATTTACAACATGACAACTTGGTGGGGCTACATTGGAGGGTCGAATTTTTACCGAGGAAACATTTTTGATTAAAAAAAATCAAATGTTATAATACATGTACATGTATATGGTATTACATGTACTTATATGCAAGCGTTTTGACATATCGTTAATTCTTAATTGTTAAGACGTGAGTCCCTGAAGAACAACAAATGGTAGTAGAGAGGACACCAATGAACCCTCTTCATATTTTTCTTCAGATTTTTAAATCTTCAAAAAAGTCTGTAGCTGCGCAGTTCGACAGCATTTCTGAGTGATTAAAAAGGCACTGTCCTGTTCTTGTATGCATGCATGCTTTTCAAACAATATGACATGTCGGATATTTATTACTTTTATAACTTTTGGTTTGGCAACATTTTTGGCCAGTTTCGGGCAGAAACAGGCCAGTTCAAGAAAAGTTTACATTCTTATCCTTAAATGTACAAAATGGCCGCACATTCCCCTTATGGTATCTACCCAGAGTTTTAAAAACTTGTATCAAATCAAATTAAACATGCAGTTGAAATAACTTATAAACTTACTACAAAGGCCAAAATACTTGCAGGTTTGTTTTCCTACAGTTAGTGAGCTTCAGCTCACATTGTTCAAAAATTCAACAGCCAAATTTTAACAAAATGAAGCAGAATCTCATAATTATTAAATTATGCACCAAAATACATTATATTAGGTTATAATTTAAGAAAATTTTATGATAGCCCTGAAATGAAAAATTCTTATTAATTTTTACAGAAAAGATAAACTTGCTTATTACATTTTATCATTACGTTATAACATATTACATTTATTCTACACACGACCAGTCACCACCCCAAAAATTCAAAAAAATTCATATTTTTTGGAAAGGACTATATATGATAAGGGCCTAAAATGGCCCCCTAAAATGAACATCATCATTTTACTATCATTCTTTGTTTTCTTAGTACAGATATGTATGTGATGTGTTTACATAATATTCATTTTGGTTCAAGTGCCCACAATTTAGAAATACGACATTGTAAAGACAACCTTTTCCCGCCATTTTTAGCGTAAAACAGCTTGTTTTCAAGCAATTTTCCTTCCGAAAACATAGAGCGCATTGTTGAACAAATAAAATATTTTAATCAAAGATGTATCTAGCCAAGACTAATAAGTGACAAAAAAATATTCCTTGTTCAAGCATGCGCTCTATATTTCCTATTCGTAAATAGATAAGAAAAATGTCAATTTTTGGCTGATTTTGATTGAATTAAAGAAATGGCGTCACTTCTGACGTCATATACTGCCAGTGAGTGCAAATAAATCAAATAAATAGCTGAAAAATATATTTTATATCAACTTTTCTAAAAAATTAGTTAACATTTTATTGTACCCGAAACACTTAAAAATTGCCGAATTATGGGGGCCAAATTTAACTCTTATCATATATAGTTCTTTCAAAAAAAAATTTTTTTAAATTATAGTTTACATGCTATTTTTATGAAATATTTATATATTAAGAGTTATATATTTATTTAACAACAAAACATAATGTTTCTAAACTGACCAGCTAGTAAAGAGATGATATCAGTTACTGAGTAGTTAATTGCATTAAGAATTCGTTGGTACTATTGTTTTCACAAAGAAGATGGGGGAACAAGATAGCGCAAATGCCCATTTGGTTTAGTCGTAAAATACAATTGCAAATCAAAATTTCTTATTACTTAATATACTTAAAATGTTATAATACAAGTTTACAATAGCACAATTTCTATCTATATTCATATTTGAACATTTTAATAAACGATAAGAAAAAAAATTCTAAAGTTTTGGTGGTATAGAACCCAAAACCTAAAAACCCTAGCTATTTAAATTTACCTTATGTCCGGTGCTCTAACCACTGATCCATTACAGTTACAATAATTTCCATTGTTAAATGCTATATCCGACTTCATCCACAAATTTACGGACTTGTATTATTTTTCTAAAACGTTCAAATGTTGCAATACAAAATGACATTTTTAAAGTATAGTGGGTCATCTCTCCACGTTTTTGTTGATTGAAATCGGTTTGATTTCCTTCAAACCTTATATAGACTATGACAAAAATTTGGAGCTCATACCCACTCTATAAAACAAACGGAATTGAAGTTCTAAAAATGACACTATTTGGAGGTTTTGACACGCATACGCCACTTTAAATCATCATTATTCCAAATAATTAACATATCTAAGAGTTATAAATCGATGTTATGGTAAATATACATTGTTTTTAATAATTTAGAAAGAACTTATGAGAACTGTTGATATTTAAATTTTACAGTATCTTATCTATCCTCATATGGGCAGTTTACACGCCTTATTCACCCATCTTCTTTGCAAATTATAAAAATAAGGTTAATCAGTCCAGTTTCTGCGCAATAAATACATGTACACAATTTTTTTAATGGGTGGCACTGTAGCTCCCAGGTCGTCAATCCGATTTTTTCTTTAGACCGGGAGCTACAGAACTGCAGCTAGGTTACAAGTAACACACAGTAGGGTTTAAAATTTGGTGTGAATAAATGCATGATAATAAAATAATATCCAGTGATTCAATAAGACGTTTATTACGGAAGCGTATTAGTGCCACTCTAAATATTTTTTTATTTTTTAAAATTCCAACTTTAAAGTTGGAATTTCCAACTTTAAAGTTGGAATTTCCAACTTTAAAGTTGATTTTTCCAACTTTAAAGTTGATATTTCCATTTTTAATCTTGGAATTTCCAACTTTAAAGTTGATTTTTCTTGGAATTTCCAACTTTAAAGTTGGAATTTCCAACTTTAATCTTGGAATTTCCAACTTTAAAGTTTGAATTTCCAACTTAAATCTTGGAATTTTCAACTTTAATCTTGGGATTCAATTCAACATATTTATTAATTGTTCAAGATTATCATGTACATACTACCGTATATGTATGTGTTAACTGAAAATTGCAGAATAGATTATTGTTTACATATAATTACTTTCCTTAATGTTTTTCAGTACTATGCTTCATTATGCTTACTCCTTTTAACTCTTTTATTTATTGAGGATTTTTTAAATTCATTTTATATGTATATGATACAATCAAGCAACCTTTTTATACACATATATATATATTGATTATGACATACCGGTAGTTATTGTTTTCATGGAATTCAAAAAATAAAATTGAAATTATAATTATGACATGTTCTATTAATTCCAGTGAGTTCGAGTTGCTGTATTATTATATTGAGTTCTTCTTGAAAGCAAATAAACTCCCCCATTCTTTTTATGAGTAAAGCCTAATTCACACTGAACAAAAAATCATAGTATATATCTATCTATCTATATATACAAATATAATAAAAATCAACTTTAAAGTTGATTTTTCCAACTTTAAAGTTGGAAATTCCAAGATTAAAGTTAGAAATTCCAACTTTAAAGTTGGAAAAATCAACTTTAAAGTTGGAAATTCCAAGATTAAAGTTTGGAAATTCCAAGATTAAAGTTGGAAATTCCAACTTTAAAGTTGGAATTTCCAACTTTCCAACTTTAAAGTTGGAAATTCCAAGATTAAAGTTGGAAAATTCCAACTTTAAAGATGGAAAAATCAACTTTAAAGTTGGAAATTCCAACTTTAAAGTTGGAATTTTAAAGGAAAAAAATACAAAGTGGCACTAATACGCTTCCGTAGTTTATATATAATTTTTATAAGTAAAAATTATTTCTGAGGAAAAAAACCCAACTTTTTACAACAACAATAACGCGGGTTATGTATATTTTCTGCAATGTCGCCACCTTCATATCTCATATCCCACATAAACCGGTCCTACTAAACAGAGAACTCTAAAGAACTCTAGAGAACCCTAGAGAACTCTAGAGAACTCTGGGATTTTTTTCATTTAGAAGGGCTAATAAATGCTTTATTATGCATATATCTGTTCAGTAACATGTAATACTACATACATAAACTCATTAAAGTTGATTTTAAACTAATTAAAGACAAATTCCCGAAGGAAATCTAGTCGGCGTGATCGTCAAACTCCGATCCCGATCTAATGTCATTTAGACATTGTTTCTATATACAGGTTACCTCAAGCCATTGGTAAAATAATGCACGTAAAAACACAACATAATATATATTAAGCTATCACAATTCAATGATCATATTCTGTTGTTATAAATATAACAACTTACGTACGTTATTATTATTGTACAGAAAAAATGTATCTTGCTTTTTACTTAACGAATGACTCTTAAATTTCATTTGATCATTAAAAATGTATTCCCAAAGCATATTGTAAATAATTAAAACAGAAATATAGAATTTGACCACAATCGTGAACATGCCCCTCTAATTTCTTCTGTAAGGAAAAGGCAATCCATGCACTATTTTTAAAGCCTTTATATCACTTAATTAATATTTACAATTTCTAGTGTCTTTGTCTGCGGTAACACTACCAATCAATTTTATTATGTACAGTCCAACAAATTCAAATGACCTATGCTTTGATGCTACCCCTGGTTATTTTATGACGTATGCCATGAAGAGACAACATCTCGACACATTTTTGGTGCATCTAATGTTTCAATCTGTCTGTGTCGTGACTTTGCTTCCATTTAATTTTATTGACTAGTTAATCATTCTATTGCTCACAATTGATGTTTTGTTACTTGTAAAAGTTATTTTTAATTATGCCGTATTTATTGAAAACACATATATATTATCATATCTTTTTATTGATACAATCGACATGAATTTCGGTCTCTGTATGTTTTCTAACATGATTTTTCTACAAACTGCGTGTACATGCAAAGACTGTATATAAGAGGTGTTATTAACTTTCAAGTGATCAAAAGTATAGATTAAATGAATACTTTCATTACTTTTTGAGACTGAAGGGAAATACTAGTAAGTCAAACTAATTCGTTTAAAATGATTTCTGTCAGACTGTTTTATCGTTGTAAATTTTAAATTTGATGGCAACTCCCAGCTGAAACTCTTAGTATCTTTATGTGTAACAACACCAGAATTGTGCCATACAGCCATTCTCCAGAAATGGTTCCAAATATGGGATTGCTTTCAGTGAAAAATGAACTTTTGATATTCGTGTTTTAATTGTAATAATATTGAAGTACAACTATTCGCCGATATAAATATGAAATTTGACTCACCAAAATTTCTTCGTTTACGAAATATTTGATTTTGAAGACCATATTAAAAACCCTGTTACGGAAGTCAGAAGTGAATTAATGCAACTAATCCTCGGCCTGTACAATAACAGTAAACTTCACTAGCCACTTTGTTTGATATCATATTGAATACGAATGACATATTTGACAGAATCATGAAGAATTTAAATTTAAGGGGAACATATTTTCAAAAATATCTTTATTTTAAGAAAATTTTTATTTTCAACAATAAAAAAGAAAATAATGCATCATCTTTCATTCAAGTTCAAATGTAAACTAGGAACAATTTCATATGTTCAATGATTTTAATTAAAATATTGAAACAACAGAACATTAATATAGAGATGTTGAGAAATTGTACATCACAAATTGATGTCAGAGGGATTTTTAAAGATAATGGCCCAAAGTTACGGAAGTTAGCAAATTACCTTTTTCTTGGAGAATATTTTTTCCAATACATTTTACAACCAAATATTAGCGAATAAAAATCAAAAACAGGTTATTCATTGTAGAAAATACATTTTTAACTTAATAAGCACGCTTTTTAACAAATTTCTTTCCTCTAATTAGTATGTAATCAACATTAGATTGATTTAAAAATGTTGACATGAAATATCGGTTTTAAATAGTGAAATACCTAATTGTATTAAAATTGCATGCTCTGATGGATGTACCAAACACAATTATGAAATATACCGGTAAAAAGTCAAACATATAAATCAGTTGTCTTTTTATATTTGATAAAAAGCTTGGATGGTTCGTTACGGATGTCAGAGATTATCATTTCACAAATATCTACTCCTATGATGTTTTAAATAGTCATGAAATTTATTGGTTATATCTTCCTAAACTTCCTTTTTTATGTGGAGGAACTGGGGTCTTATCCCCATTAAAATATGGGTTGACTGAATCCACATCTCACCTTTTTCGGATTTTCACTTATGTTTCTCCATGTTTGCCTGCTTTGCATTAATGTATATACGCATATAATGTATTAATGCATATATATACATATGTATATGCATTGTTACTAATAAGTCAACTAAATAAGGTCTGTTTTTCGCAAGTATATATAAACTCTTACTAGTTTAAGTTTCGGGTATTAGTTCTTAAAAAACTGACATCCGTAACCAATCATGTTTAGAAAAAAAAATCATGAACAGAGTATTTATCAAATATTCTGATCCGGGAATAATACCATTTCGATATAAACATGCATGCATATTAATACAACCTTGAAAAGCCAAATATATTTTGGTCACCTGATATTTTTTTTTATTAAATCACATGTTGTAGAAAACAATAAGCTTGATGCACTATATTTCAATACAGTAAACTTTAAATAGCATATTATGCTAATATTACATGAAAAATGACCACTTTATTGATTTTAAAACATAAGAATAGATTATCTGTCGTGGAAAATATACATAAGAAGCACTGGAATGAACAGATGCCAAATCTGTTTTTTCCCCTGATATCCGTAACGCTGCAGCAAATATTTAAAAAATATTGTCAAATGATAAATTGTCTTAGGTGAATTGGTTTTAATCTGCAACTGATATATCTCTTGCAAATAAAAATAAACTAAAACAGATAAATCCACACATAATGATTCATATTTTTTTGATAGTTTAGCACACTCTCATCATATTTTTCTCAAAAATGCACTTTGTATCAAAATATTAATTGCTTCAGTTAAGAATATCAACATTCCTTTACTTTCTAAACTCATGTTCTGTTTCGCTGAACAATCCAAATTATTATCGATGGAAAACCGAGCCCTATATCACTGATTGAAAATACTGTTACGGATGTCATACGTTACGCCGGTCAGGGGTTTTAGTAAATTTTCCTCTCACTGTACCATGCTATTACATTATTTTTCTACAGATGATGATAGATAGCTTTGGAACACTGTGTTCTCGAAAGGCATCATGAATAAGTTTTTCAAATGCCATGAATTTAGTTGAAAATTGCGTTACGGAAGTCAGGCTTTGAAATGCGTCAAACTCAATTTTCAATTATATAATCGATGATTTAAAAAACGCATAGATTTTCGACTGTAAATTGTATATATTTTTCTTTTAATATGCCTATGACATTCAATTACTATAATATCAATAGATATTGTTTTGAATATCATCGCTTACTTTTAAGTCAAACACGTGTTACGGAAATCAGGACGGTTTCAGCGACAATATATAAATCGGGGGGAAAAAAGAAAGAAAAGATTGTTATCAACAGGTGTTTACTGACAAAACACGCTATGTGATGCTGAAATAAAAAATGAGTTTTAATTGTCTCTTTCATCACCGTAATGCTATTTAGTATTGCAGTAAAATTGAAATATTCACGTGCGACATGCTGAAAAATACACAAACCGATTTTTTATTGAAATAATTTGACATTATTTGACACTTCAAATGCATATTGTTTGGTATCAAAATTTGTAATTTTTACTGTAGATATCTCCTGAGAAAAGTATCAGCCAAATACATTAAACGGCAAATAATAATTTTGTGATGAATGCTGGCGACAACATTATATCATAATTGGAACCATTTCTGGAGAATGGCTGCATAGTGGATCTCGGATATTCTTTCGATTGTCCATTTATAAATGCATATTCATGGAGAAGAGTTGTTTTATTACACTCCGGTAAAACTATCAAGATTTGAAGTTGACGACAAGCAAAAAGTCAGTATCTTAATTAAAATCATAACAAATCACAAACGGAGAATAAAGACACTAACGCTACAAATTATAAAATATAATTAACCTTAAATAAAATCCATATCAAGAA
Organism: Magallana gigas; assembly: GCF_902806645.1. NCBI lineage: Eukaryota > Metazoa > Mollusca > Bivalvia > Ostreida > Ostreidae > Magallana > Magallana gigas. The sequence continues at coordinate 14,180,188 of NC_047568.1, forward strand.
TTATATTAAATGTTGAAAGAATTTAAAAAAGAGTAATTTTAATGGACTTGTAAACTGCTCGGGATCGAGATCCTTTGAATAATTTAGTCTCCCCTAACTTGATGTTTTGCGTGAAATAATTAATATTTACTTAAGGAAGGAGTCTTTTCTGGTTTTCGACTTGTCAAACGTAAATTTGATTAATTGTTCATTAAATCAAGATGAAAGAAAATTAAAATAGTATATTTTTCTTTCTTTTTTACTATCATACAACTTGGCATAGAAAAATGAGGTATAGAATAGGGTACTTTTTATATCCCATAACCAGGCACTATAACCAGGATGTGCGCATGCGTGAATCAACTTTCCATCGGGATCGGTAAACGATTGGGAGGAAATTCGAAAGCTATTTGGAGGAACTTCGAACTGATATATGTGCAATTTAAAAATGCGATTTTTATATGAAAAATATGATCAGAAGTGATTAAAATGTTATGTACATTAGATTTTACACCAAAAAATTAAATAAATAATTGAGAGAACAATCAAAATCAATGTTACAGGAAAACAACAGGCACTTAGCATCGGAGGGGGGGGGGGGGGGGGTTGGAATGGGGGCAGGGACAGGGGGACGGGACTGCCCCCCCTCCAGCACACGTTTTCTCGCAGCAAATATTTTTCTTGGATTTACTTATAAAAAAGGAAATTAACATACAGTTGCACCCCCCCCCCCAATGTTTTTGGGACCATGTAAAATTTGAAATGAAAGAGAGGATATAAACTGTGAAATTGAAGTTAAAGGTACACTTAGCCCCCTACCCCCACGGATTAGGATTTTCAATTATTTAAAAAGTATTTTTGAGTTGGTTTTTTTTTTTCAAGGCAAGATTGGATGAGTCTGCCCTCAACCCACTTTGCTACGATGCTAGGTGCCTAAACAAAATATCATGGTTTCAGTACATACATGTATGCTAGTATAAAGACTTTATGTAAACCAATATTATCTCGTGCATTGTTCCATTCACCAGGTTCTACAAATACCTTAGTCCAAAATAAATAAAAAATCCAAGACTAGGAGGGGAAGAAAGAGGAAATCTATTATCCTTTTTTTTTTTTACTCAGGAGCTATTTTGTTGGGGGGGGGGTATTAGGGGTGAACAGGTCACTGACCCCTTGTAGATCTACACATGACCTATCACCAGGGTCTGTATACACATAACCAGGGTCAGTATACCCATCACCAGGGTCTCCAGGGTCAGAGTACGTATCACCAGAGTCTGTGTGCCCATCACCAGAGTCTGTACACCCATAACCAGGGCTAGTATACCCATCACCAGGGTCTCCATACCTATCACCAGGGTCAGAGTACGTATCACCAGAGTCTGTGTGCCCATCACCAGAGTCTGTACACCCATAACCAGGGTCAGTATACCAATCACCAGGGTCTCCATACCTATCACCAGGGTCAGAGAACGTATCACCAGGGTCTGTGTGCCCTTCACCAGAGTCTGTACACCCATAACCAGGGCCAGTATACCGATCACCAGGGTCTTCATACCTATCACCAGGGTCAGAGTACGTATCACCAGAGTCTGTGTGCCCATCACCAGGGTCTGGATACCCATAACCAGGGTCAGTATACCCATCACCAGGGTCTTCATACCTATCACCAGGGTCAGAGAACGTATCACCAGAGTCTGTGTGCCCATCACAAGTGTCAGTATACACATAACCAGGGCCAGTATACCCATCACCAGGGTCTTCATACCTATCACCAGGGTCAGAGTACGTATCACCAGAGTCTGTGTGCCCATCACCAGGGTCTGTATACCCATAACAGGGCCAGTATACCTATCACCAGGGTCTCCATACCTATCACCAGGGTCAGAGTACGTATCACCAGAGTCTGTGTGCCCATCACCAGGGTCTGTATACCCATAACAGGGCCAGTATACCCATCACCAGGGTCTCCATACCTATCACCAGGGTCAGAGTACGTATCACCAGAGTCTGTGTGCCCATCACCAGAGTCTGTACACCCATAACCAGGGCCAGTATACCCATCACCAGGGTCTCCATACCTATCACCAGGGTCAGAGTATGTGTCACCAGAGTTTGTGTGCCCATCACCAGGGTCTGGATACCCATAACCAGGGTCAGTATACCCATCACCAGGGTCTCCATACCTATCACCAGGGTCAGAGTACGTATCACCAGAGTCTGTGTGCCCATCATCAGAGTGTGTACACCCATAACCAGGGCCAGTATACCCATCACCAGGGTCTCCATACCTATCACCAGGGTCAGAGTATGTGTCACCAGAGTTTGTGTGCCCATCACCAGGGTCTGGATACCCATAACCAGGGTCAGTATACCCATCACCAGGGTCTCCATACCTATCACCAGGATCAGAGTACGTACCACCAGAGTCTGTGTGCCCTTCACCAGAGTCTGTACACCCATAACCAGGGCCAGTATACCCATCACCAGGGTCTCCATACCTATCACCAGGGTCAGAGTACGTACCACCAGAGTCTGTGTGCCCTTCACCAGAGTCTGTACACCCATAACCAGGGCCAGTATACCCATCACCAGGGTCTTCATACCTATCAGCAGGGTCAGAGTACGTGTCACCAGAGTTTGTGTGCCCATCACCAGGGTCTGGATACCCATAACCAGGGTCAGTATACCCATCACCAGGGTCTTCATACCTATCACCAGGGTCAGAGTACGTATCACCAGAGTCTGTGTGCCCATCACAAGTGTCAGTATACACATAACCAGGGCCAGTATACACATAACCAGGGTCTCCATACCTATCACCAGGGTCAGAGTACGTATCACCAGAGTCTGTGTGCCCTTCACCAGAGTCTGTACACCCATAACCAGGGCCAGTATACCCATCACCAGGGTCTTCATACCCATCACCAGGGTCAAAGTACGTATCACCAGAGTCTGTGTGCCCATCACCAGGGTCTGTATACCCAGAACAGGGCCAGTATACCCATCACCAGGGTCTCCATACCTATCACCAGGGTCAGAGTACGTATCACCAGAGTCTGTGTGCCCTTCACCAGAGTCTGTACACCCATAACCAGGGCCAGTATACCCATCACCAGGGTCTCCATACCTATCACCAGGGTCAGAGTACGTGTCACCAGAGTTTGTGTGCCCATCACCAGGGTCTGGATACCCATAACCAGGGTCAGTATACCTATCACCAGGGTCTCCATACCTATCACCAGGGTCAGAGTACGTATCACCAGAGTCTGTGTGCCCATCACCAAAGTCTGTACACCCATAACCAGGGCCAGTATACCTATCACCAGGGTCTCCATACCTATCACCAGGGTCAGAGTACGTATCACCAGAGTTTGTGTGCCCATCACCAGGGTCTGTACACCCATAACCAGGGTCAGTATACCCATCACCAGGGTCTCCATACCTCTCACCAGGGTCAGCGTGCGTATCACCAGAGTCTGTGTGCCCATCACAAGTGTCAGTATACCCATCACCAGGGTCTCCATACCTATCACCAGGGTCAGAGTACGTATCACCAGAGTCTGTGTGCCCTTCACCAGAGTCTGTACACCCATAACCAGGGCCAGTATACCCATCACCAGGGTCTTCATACCCATCATCAGGGTCAAAGTACGTATCACCAGAGTCTGTGTGCCCATCACCAGGGTCTGTATACCCATAACAGGGCCAGTATACCCATCACCAGGGTCTCCATACCTATCACCAGGGTCAGAGTACGTATCACCAGAGTCTGTGTGCCCTTCACCAGAGTCTGTACACCCATAACCAGGGCCAGTATACCCATCACCAGGGTCCCCATACCTATCACCAGGGTCAGAGTACGTATCACCAGAGTCTGTGTGCCCATCACCAGAGTCTGTACACCCATAACCAGGGCCAGTATACCCATCACCAGGGTCTTCATACCTATCACCAGGGTCAGAGTACGTATCACCAGAGTCTGTGTGCCCATCACAAGTGTCAGTATACACATAACCAGGGCCAGTATACACATAACCAGGGTCTCCATACCTATCACCAGGGTCAGAGTACGTATCACCAGAGTCTGTGTGCCCTTCACCAGAGTCTGTACACCCATAACCAGGGCCCATATACCCATCACCAGGGTCTCCATACCTATCACCAGGGTCAGAGTACGGGTCACCAGAGTTTGTGTGCCCATCACCAGGGTCTGGATACCCATAACCAGGGTCAGTATACCTATCACCAGGGTCTCCATACCTATCACCAGGGTCAGAGTACGTATCACCAGAGTCTGTGTGCCCATCACCAAAGTCTGTACACCCATAACCAGGGCCAATATACCCATCACCAGGGTCTCCATACCTATCACCAGGGTCCGAGTACGTATCACCAGAGTTTGTGTGCCCATCACCAGGGTCTGTACACCCATAACCAGGGTCAGTATACCCATCACCAGGGTCTCCATACCTATCACCAGGGTCAGCGTGCGTATCACCAGAGTCTGTGTGCCCATCACCAGGGTCTGTACACCCATAACCAGGGCCAGTATACCCATCACCAGGGTCTCCATACCTATCACCAGGGTCAGAGTGCGTGTCACCAGAGTCTGTGTGCCCATCACCAGGGTCTGGATACCCATAACCAGGGTCAGTATACCCATCACCAGGGTCTCCATACCTATCACCAGGGTCAGAGTACGTATCACCAGAGTCTGTGTGCCCATCACCAGAGTCTGTACACCCATAACCAGGGCCAGTATACCGATCACCAGGGTCTTCATACCTATCACAAGGGTCAGAGTACGTGTCACCAGAGTTTGTGTATCCATCACCAGGGTCTGGATACCCATAACCAGGGTCAGTATACCCATCACCAGGGTCTTCATACCTATCACCAGGGTCAGAGTACGTATCACCAGAGTCTGTGTGTCCATCACAAGTGTCAGTATACACATAACCAGGGCCAGTATACCCATCACCAAGGTCTCCATACCTATCAACAGGGTCAGAGTACGTATCACCAGAGTCTGTGTGCCCTTCACCAGAGTCTGTACACCCATAACCAGGGCCAGTATACCCATCACCAGGGTCTTCATACCCATCACAAAGGTCAAAGTACGTATCACCAGAGTCTGTATACCCATAACAGGGCCAGTATACCCATCACCAGGGTCTCCATACCTATCACCAGGGTCAGAGTACGTATCACCAGAGTCTGTATGCCCATCACCAGAGTCTGTAGACCCATAACCAGGGTCAGTATACCCATCACCAGGGTATCCATACCTATCACCAGGGTCAGAGTACGTATCACCAGAGTCTGTGTGCCCATCACCAGGGTCTGGATACCCATAACCAAGGTCAGTATACCTATCACCAGGGTCTCCATACCTATCACCAGGGTCAGAGTACGTATCACCAGAGTCTGTGTGCCCATTACCAGAGTCTGTACACCCATAACCAGTGTCAGTATACCCATCACCAGTGTCATCATACCAGTCACCAGGGTCAGAGTACGTATCACCAGAGTCTGTGTGCCCATCACCAGAGTCTGTACACCCATAACCAGGGCCAGTATGCCCATCACCAGGGTCTTAATACTTATCACCAGGAATAGTTTACGAATCAATAGGGTCTGTGTGCCCATCATTAGAGTCAGTATATCTATCACAACAGTCAGTGCACTTATCTTCAGGGTTTGTACATCCATTACCTTGATCAGTAGACTTTCACCAGGATAACTGTACCTATTACCTATCACCAGAGTTAGTTTACCTAACGGCCGTGTCAGTGTACGCATCCGTGGGTCTGAGGGCCCATCTCCAAGGTCAGTATACCTATCACAAGAGTCAGTACATTTATCACCGGTATATCTATCACATTCTCTATCACCAGGGTCAGTATACCTATCGACAGAGTCAGTGTACGTATCACAAGGGTCTGTAGCCAATCACAGGGGTCAGTATGTATCCATCACCAGAGTCGGTATACACAAACGTGTAGATATTCTAAGGGTCAGCATACGTAACACCAGAATCTCAAAATCTATAACCAGGGTAAGTATAACCATCACCTGAGACAGTATACCTATCACAAGGATCATGAGTGTACGTATCACCAAGGTATGTGTGCTCTTCACCAGGATCAGTATACCTATCACCAGGGTCACTCTACTTATCAACAGGGTCAGTATTACCTGACTCAGGTAATGGATATACAAACCCTAATGATAAGTGCACTGACTGTTGTGTTAGGTATACTGACCCTGGTGATGGGCACACAGACCCTATTGATGCATGCGTACACTATCCTGGTGAAAAGTATTAAGACCCTGGTGAAGGGTAAACTTACCTTTGTTATGAATATACAGACCATGATGATGGGCACACAGACCCTAGTACTACGAACACTGACCCTACTAAAAGGTATAATGACCCAGGTGATATGTTTACAGTTCTGGTGATACGTACTCTGACTCTGGTGATAGGCATTATGACCCTGGTGATAGGTATTGAGACCCGGGTGATGGGTATACTGACTTTGGCTATGGATGTACAGACCCTGGTTATGAGCACACAGACTCTGGTGATACGTACTCTGACCCTGGTGATAGGTATTGAGACCCTGGTGATGGATATACTGACTCTGGTTATGGGTGTACATACCCTGGTGATGGGTATAATGACCCTGGTTATGGGTGTACATACCCTGGTGATGGGTATACTGACCCTGGTTATGGGTGTACAGACTCTGGTGATACGTACTCTGATCCTGGTGATAGATATGAAGACCCTGGTGATGGGTATACTGACCCTGGTTATGGGTGTACAGACCCGGGTGATTGGTATACTGACCCTGGTGATGGGTGTACAGACCCCATTGTTGGGCACACAAACTCTAGTGATGGATATAATGACCCTGGTGATAGGTATGGAGACCCTGGTGATGGGTATACTGGCCCTGGTTATGGGTGTACAGACCCTGGTGATAGGCACACAGACTCTGGTGACACGTACTATGACCCTGGTGATAGGCATTGAGACCCTGATGATGGGTATACTGACCCTGGTTATTGGCGTACAGACCCTGGTGATGGGCACACAGACTCTGGTGACACGCACTCTGACCCTGGTGATAGGTATGGAGACCCTTGTGATGGGTATACCAACCCTGGTTATGGGTGTACAGACCCTGGTGATGGGCACACAGACTCTGGTGATACGTACTCTGACCCTGGTGATAGGTATGGAGACCCTGGTGATGGGTATACTGACCCTGGTTATGGGTATCCAGACCCTGGTGATGGGCACACAAACTCTGGTGACACATACTCTGACCCTGGTGATAGGTATGGAGACCCTGGTGATGGGTATACTGGCCCTGGTTATGGGTGTACAGACTCTGGTGATGGGCACACAGACTCTGGTGATACGTACTCTGACCCTGGTGATAGGTTGGAGACCCTGGTGATGGGTATACTGGCCCTGGTTATGGGTGTACAGACTCTGGTGAAGGGCACACAGACTCTGGTGACCCGTACTCTGACCCTGGTGATAGGTATGGAGACCCTGGTGATGGGTATACTGGCCCTGTTATGGGTATACAGACCCTGGTGATGGGCACACAGACTCTGGTGATACGTACTTTGACCCTGGTGATGGGTATGAAGACCCTGGTGATGGGTATACTGGCCCTGGTTATGGGTGTACAGACTCTGGTGAAGGGCACACAGACTCTGGTGATACGTACTCTGACCCTGGTGATAGGTATGGAGACCCTGGTTATGTGTATACTGACACTTGTGATGGGCACACAGACTCTGGTGATACGTTCTCTGACCCTGGTGATAGGTATGAAGACCCTGGTGATGGGTATACTGACCCTGGTTATAGGTATCCAGACCCTGGTGATGGGCACACAAACTCTGGTGACACGTACTCTGACCCTGGTGATAGGTATGAAGACCCTGGTGATGGGTATACTGGCCCTGGTTATGGGTGTACAGACTCTGGTGAAGGGCACACAGACTCTGGAGATACGTACTCTGACCCTGGTGATAGGTATGGAGACCCTGGTGATGGGTATACTGGCCCTGGTTATGGGTGTACAGACTCTGGTGATGGGCACACAGACTCTGGTGATACGTACTCTGACCCTGGTGATAGGTATGGAGACCCTGGTGATGGGTATACTGACCCTGGTTATGGGTATCCAGACCCTGGTGATGGGCACACAAACTCTGGTGACACATACTCTGACCCTGGTGATAGGTATGGAGACCCTGGTGATGGGTATACTGGCCCTGGTTATGGGTGTACAGACTCTGGTGATGGGCACACAGACTCTGGTGATACGTACTCTGACCCTGCTGATAGGTATGGAGGCCCTGGTGATGGGTATACTGGCCCTGGTTATGGGTGTACAGACCCTGGTGATGGGCACACAGACTCTGGTGATACGTACTCTGACCCTGGTGATAGGTATGGAGACCCTGGTGATGGGTATACTGACCCTGGTTATGGGTATCCAGACCCTGGTGATGGGCACACAAACTCTGGTGACACATACTCTGACCCTGGTGATAGGTATGGAGACCCTGGTGATGGGTATACTGGCCCTGGTTATGGGTGTACAGACTCTGGTGATGGGCACACAGACTCTGGTGATACGTACTCTGACCCTGGTGATAGGTATGGAGACCCTGGTGATGGGTATACTGACCCTGGTTATGGGAATCCAAACCCTGGTGATGGGCACACAAACTCTGGTGACACATACTCTGACCCTGGTGATAGGTATGGAGACTCTGGTGATGGGTATACTGGCCCTGGTTATGGGTGTACAGACTCTGGTGATGGGCACACAGACTCTGGTGATACGTACTCTGACCCTGGTGATAGGTATGGAGACCCTGGTGATAGGTATACTGGCCCTGTTATGGGTATACAGACCCTGGTGATGGGCACACAGACTCTGGTGATACGTACTCTGACCCTGGTGATACATATGAAGACCCTGGTGATGGGTATACTCTGGTGATACGTACTCTGACCCTGGTGATAGGTATGAAGACCCTGGTGATGGGTATACTGGCCCTGGTTATGTGTATACTGACACTTGTGATGGGCACACAGACTCTGGTGATACGTTCTCTGACCCTGGTGATAGGTATGAAGACCCTGGTGATGGGTATACTGACCCTGGTTATGGGTGTACAGACTCTGGTGATGGGCACACAGACTCTGGTGATACGTACTCTGACCCTGGTGATAGGTATGAAGACCCTGGTGATGGGTATATTGGCCCTGGTTATGGGTGTACAGACTCTGGTGAAGGGCACACAGACCCTGGTGATACGTTCTCTGACCCTGGTGATAGGTATGGAGACCCTGGTGATTGGTATACTGACCCTGGTTATGGGTGTACAGACTCTGGTGATGGGCACACAGACTCTGGTGATACGTACTCTGACCCTGGTGATAGGTATGGAGACCCTGGTGATGGGTATACTAGCCCTGGTTATGGGTGTACAGACTCTGGTGATGGGCACACAGACTCTGGTGATACGTACTCTGACCCTGGAGACCCTGGTGATGGGTATACTGACCCTGGTTATGTGTATACAGACCCTGGTGATAGGTCATGTGTAGATCTCCAAGGGGTCAGTGACCTGTTCACCCCTAATACCCCCCCCCCCCAACAAAATAGCTCCTGAGTAAAAAGAAAAAAAAGGAAAATAGATTTCTTCTTTCTTCCCCTCCTAGTCTTGGATTTTTTATTTATTTTGGACTAAGGTATTTGTAGAACCTGGTGAATGGAACAATGCACGAGATAATATTGGTTTACATAAAGTCTTTATACTAGCATACATGTATGTAATGAAACCATGATATTTTGTTCAGGCACCTAGCATCGTAGCAAAGTGGGTTGAGGGCAGACTCATCCAATCTTGCCTTGAAAAAAAAAAACCAACTCAAAAATACTTTTTAAATAATTGAAAATCCTAATCCGTGGGGGTAGGGGGCTAAGTGTACCTTTAACTTCAATTTCACAGTTTATTTCCTCTCTTTCATTTCAAATTTTACATGGTCCCAAAAACATTGGGGGGGGGGGGTGCAACTGTATGTTAATTTCCTTTTTTATAAGTAAATCAAAGAAAAATATTTGCTGCGAGAAAACGTGTGCTGGAGGGGGGGGGGGCAGTCCCGTCCCCCTGTCCCTGCCCCCATTCCAACCCCCCCCCCCCCCTCCGATGCTAAGTGCCTGTTGTTTTCCTGTAACATTGATTTTGATTGTTCTCTCAATTATTTATTTAATTTTTTGGTGTAAAATCTAATGTACATAACATTTTAATCACTTCTGATCATATTTTTCATATAAAAATCGCATTTTTAAATTGCACATATATCAGTTCGAAGTTCCTCCAAATAGCTTTCGAATTTCCTCCCAATCGTTTACCGATCCCGATGGAAAGTTGATTCACGCATGCGCACATCCTGGTTATAGTGCCTGGTTATGGGATATAAAAAGTACCCTATTCTATACCTCGAAAAATGTAATCAATGTTTAGAATGGAACAAGGACTATATTTTTGGCGTAATATTGGTGAAGGAAAATATCACATGTTGCGCAATTCAGAATTGCTGCAGATTATATATATATATATATATATATATATATATATATATATATATATATATATATATATATATATATATATATATATATATATATATATATATATATATATATATAATGAGTCTGTTTTAGCATTTTAAAAACAATAACAATAATGTTGGATTTTTTTTCACTAATGCGAACTAATAATATGATACTTGGGTTTCAGAATATGTTTTTAAAATATGATTTGTCTATCAAATAACATTTTTATAAGCTTTTTAAAGCGCCCATTCTATACATTGATTTTTGTGAAAAAATCACTAAAATAAGTTTTTCTCTCTTATGAAACGGTCAATATATTAGCTTTTCTGTCAATTTATATCTTTATTAAAAATCTTCATAATACATAAAAATTAGAAATTTTTTATTATTTGAAGCATAAAAAAATAATCAAAATTTCTTTAAAATTTAAGAAAATTAGAGGAAATGCGGGCTAAGCAATATCAATTTTAGTATAAATATTTGTTCCAATTTAGTAGTATAAGCTGATAGACACCCTCATGGCCTATGATTTCATTGAAGATTTGAATCTTCAAATCTTAATCAAATGTCTACAGAACTATAAAGAGCTACACTTATTTTTATCACTCTTTACGTTGAGGAAAAAGGTAGTGACCTTGACCTGACCTTTATCCGAAAACAAAAAGGTAAAATTTAATTAAACTGATAGAATCATTAAGTAATATGATCCGTTTGACTGTGTCAAAATTTCATGCATTTCTTATTATAAGAAGTATGTTTGATAATAAAAAGACTCCTTCTTTAAATCCAAATATTTTAAATATATATTTCGACTAAAATACAACTTTTTTTTATCATATAAAATGCAAAAATAGGTTCTAAATACTTTAAATATGAAAAAATCGCCAGAGTCCTCTAGAGTTCTCTAAAGTTCTCTAACGTTAGAGTTCTCTGTTTAGTAGTACCCCACATATAAACAGATTAATCACTAATTTAAAGAAAACATTTTATTGTTTGTATACAATGTTTATAAAATTGTTGTTTTTTATTCTTTATTACTTGAATGGATTATCTTTACTAATTTTGAGAGAGAGAGAGAGAGAGAGAGAGAGAGAGAGAGAGAGAGAGAGAGAGAGAGAGAGAGAGCCGAGAGAGAGAGAGAGAGAGAGATTTGCCAGTACACTGTTAAAATATTTTTGTTTTGAATATCGCGCACCGTTGATATGATTTGAGGGAATTAAAACTTAAATATACACTAGAATGATTGATTTACAAATTTTAGATGGATAGCAATAGAGAAACAATGAAATAAGATGTTAAATAGCGCCAAGCGAAACATCTCTCAGGGCGAAACGAAACATCCCAGATTCATATGAGGGACGAATTATCTAATACTTTATGTAACTTTCACTTTCGATCTTGAAGATGAACTCTCTACGTTATTCTTCAAAGTGTTTTACTTTATTGAATCATGGCAATGCCAGAAAGTATGGTATTCTTGGGAATTTTTTCAATAGGTTTAACAAAAAAGAATCAGACGACAAGTTCTTAGTTGGTGAAGATCCACACGGAAATACTTATTATGAGAAACCGCCATCGCCAGAAGCCTCTCGTCAAGTACCCAAACGTTGGATTAAGTACAATGATGCCATGTCAAAAAAATATACGGAAGAAAATCGACATTTCCTTTTTACCGATGCACCTATTCCCGTAGAATGGAGAGCATGGCTTCAGTTGAAAAGGAAATCGGCGCCGACTCTTGAAGAGGTAATTCGGAATGAAGCAATTAAACTGCGCACCATACAGCGGGCTAAAGAATTAGAAGATAAGGAAAAAGAGGAGAAATTACTCCAGACCCAAGCTGGTGAACTAGCTTCATCAGATCCACCTTCAAAAGAGCCGGATTTCCCAGTATATCCAGGTTTTTCTACCTTAAAGGAATATAGACAGGAATATGAAGAACTAAAACCTGATAGTGAACAGAAAAAGAAATAATATTTAATAAATCTGATTGTGCCAGAAATTTATCCTGTTTATGTTTAAAATGATCAAATTAAATATCATCCAAAATGAGGGTGTAATTTCTTATTTTTCAAAATAATTTAAACCTACCCAAAAATGTTTTAAGGATTATAAACATGATAAACAAAATGCTTGTATTTTTTTAATTGTAATTCACCACGGTGTAATCTGTATGGATTTTAAGCTGCACATTGAGATCAATACCTCAATTCAGTCTTTACTTTTTAGGGAAAATAAAATAAACTTTCTATTGAGAAAGCTAAGAAGCTATAAAAATATAGCTGTGGCACTTGACTCCATAGCAGAAGCATTGGAATAAATATTTACTTAAGTTTCTCTTCCATTGACATGTAGAATGTTCTACACCTTGAAATATTGTATATTTTGTCCCAGGTTACAGTTTCCATCACTTTTGTTGGGTTTCCTAAAAACTGTCAGAAAAAAAGGTTAAAATTAACATATACAGCTGATATATGGTAAAAATTCTAAGTTTACTTCTTTCATATGTTCCTCTTTTTTTCAGGAACAAATCATGTTTCTAACAGGGATTTATAATGAAACAAGAGGCCCAGGGGCCACATTGCTCACCTGAGCAACCATTGCCTCAGCTCTGATCAAATAAGCATTACAGTATCCAAATCAAAATATCTTGACAACTAAGTACAGTAGATCTTGCTCAAAATTTTTTAAAAATCTGCCGATTTTTATTTTTTGGACTGAAAACTTTCCCAGAATATTTTTAAAGATTTTCTCTATAGATTCCTATGTAAAAATTCATCCCCCATTGTGGCCGCGACCTACCCCCAGGGACTGTGATTTAAAAGACTTGAATTTACACTATCTAAGGATGCTTTCACTTCAGCTTCTCTGGCCTAATTGTTTTTATTAAGAAGAAGATTTTCTCTTTATATTCCAGTGTAAAAATTTATCCCCCCACTGTGGCCCCACCCTACCCCCAGAGACCATGATTTGAACAAACTTTTATCTCCACTACCTGAGGATGCCTCCACAGAATTTTAAGCTTTTCTTGCCAAATAGTTTTTGAGAAGAAGATTTTTAAAGATTTTCTCTATATACTCCTAAGTAAAAATCCATCCCCCCATTGTGGCCCCACCCTACCCCCAGGGACAATGGTGTGATCAAATTTAAATCTTCACTACCTGAGGATGCCTCCATACAAGTTTTAGCTTTTCTGGCCAAATATTTTTAAAAAGAAGACTTTGAAAGATTTTCTCTATACCGGGTATATTCTAAATGTAAAGATCCATCCCCCCACTGTAGCCCCACCCTACCCCCAGGGACCATGACGTGAACAAAATTAAATCTACACTACCTGAGGATGTTTCCACACAAGTTACAGCTTTTTTAGTCTATTAGTTTTTGAAAAGATTTTTTTTAAAAATACCAACAAATTTTCAATAATTCTAAATTATCTCCCCTTTGAAGAGAGTGTGGCCCTTCATTTGAAGAAACTTGAATCCCCTTCAACCAGTGATGCTTTGTGCCAAGTGAAATCTGCCCAGTGGTTCTTGAGAAGAAGATGAAAATGTGAAAAGTTTACAACAACGACAACGATGACAGACAAATTTTGATCAGAAAAGCTTTTAGCTCAGGTGAGCTAAAAATCTGACATCTTTTATCCATTTGAAAATTTTCTGGCCTCCTCATACAATTTTTGTATTCTGAAGCGATAGAGTGCTGTTTCAAAATAGAAACAGGTAATTAAATATTACAAAGCTCACCGAGACGAGGCATCACCTTTATGAGGCATTACCTTTATGAGACACCATTATCATTTTATCTGAAAATCATAGTTAATGATCTTGGATATTCATGGATACTTTTTTGACACAATATTGTTTATCATATGTATAAAAAATAGTATTATAAGATACAATGTTTAACAATACACTAAATAATATAAAATATGATATGCACCCTATGATACTTACAATATATATCATATAATTATAATACAATATAATACTTATACTGTAATAAATAATGTGGCAATATGATATTGTAACATATGATTTGACATTGAATCATGTTTAACATACATGTATTTATTGTATTTGATCACATAATACAATACCATGATAGTATATTATATATGATACAATTTAGTATGATATGATACAATATCATATTAGAACATAATACTAGTACTTATTAGGTTAGTTACTGACTCACTACAACTAACCTAGTAAGTGTTTTGTTTTCCCGAGGACAATCAAGCGACATATTTATACACAAATAGCGATGATCTATGCAAAGCCATGTACAAGATGCCTAACATCTAGTCCAATTTAACTCATTTAAACTCTTCAAAATTTTCAATCTCACCTTTCAAATACTCTTTGAAAATCTTTGCTTCACCCATGTTTACTTACAATGTTTTGTTGCTATTCAATTTTAAATGTTTTCTTCCTTTCCTCTGTAGAGATTTGAGCAAATTTCGACGTTGCCATTTTGTTCTCCTCCAGACAAAACAATGTGACATCAATATGCCTAATATTATTTCTCACCGAACAAATATAGAGATATATGAGGCAATCACGTGCTATGTTTAAACCAATGAAAGTGTTACATTTCAGTCCAAGGAAATAATGAATGATATTGTAAAAATATTTCATACATAATATTATATTGCATCATATAAAACAAAATAATTTGAAACAACATGGTATCATATCATATGATACAATATCATGTGATATTATATAAATAGTGCCTGTTTGGGAGGGTAAGAGTTGAAATTGACACTCCGCTTGACAATGGTTTTCTCGGGGTGTCAATTTCAACTTCAGTCCCAAACAGGACTTTTTTTTATATAATAACAAATACATCTACCAAGCAGGTTTGAGTGAGGTAGGAGATTTTTATTAGCATCCATCAGACTCTGCATCTGGAGCTACCTCTGTGATTCATTTTTATTATAGTTAAATCAACTAATATGCAAGTTTGAAATAGTACTATCTATTAAACATGCGACCTGTTCCAAAAACCTAAACTTCACCCAGCATCCGAAAACCTATTGCTCAGATTCAAGCCTATCAGGTGCATCAGTATTATAAGACGCACCATCCGTGCAAGTTTGGTGAAGTTAGGACCAGTAATAACTAAGTTATAATCATCGGAGGACACCTGGTCTAAATCCTTTAACCAGATCTAAAAACCTTGACCTCCTCCAGGATCCGAAACCTATGGCTCAGATTCAGCATTCAAGCCTGGCAGGAACATCTTTATCATGATGCATCATTCATGCAAGTTTGGTTAAGTTAGGAACAGTAATTACTAAGATATAGTCATCAGAGGGCACCTGCTCTAAAAACTTTAACCAGATCTAAAAACCTTAATCTCCTCCTGTATCCAAAACCTATGACTCATGCAAGTTTGGTGAAGTTTGGACCACTAGTAACTTAGAAACAGGACCTGCAACAAAAACTTTAACCAGGTCCAGACGCTGACACCGATGGTATAGCATATGCTACCCCCGACTTCGTCTCAGTGAGCTAAAAACTAGACTTTTTTTTCATTTTTTTATAGACATTTATTGTCAAATTCATGATCAATTTTTACATTCATCTCATTTGAGTATGACCACAAAATACCATCACATAAATTATAATTTATAGGTATAAAATACATAAAGAAAAAAATAATAGCATCAGCTACAAAGGATTAGTTTGCATGACCAAATCTATTTTACTTCCTCAGCTGCTTTTGAATAATTGGTAATGTATTACTTTGCATGTACCTGTAAAAGGCTTCTGACATTTTATTCATCTGAATTTAAGAATTCATTAAATGTTTGCATTCATCAATATAAACAACTTGAATACAATTACATGCATTATTGTTAATTCAAAATGATGAGGATATTGAATGTTTATGAAAGATTTTAAGTATAGGTAGCAGGATAAACTTTCTATCCTTGAGGTATTGTTTTGCACTGCTAGGACTAATATTCTGGACTACTTTCTCTTTTTGGTCGACCAAGTAGGTAGGAATCCATCGACATGACACGGTTTTGTGTCACACAGTCTACAAAATTAAAAACAATACACACATCTAATGTTTGTTTTGCCTCGGACTAGAATGTCGCGACGTCATTGGATGAAACGCGTCACGTGGCTGCCTTACAAATTTCTTTAAAAGGCAAGCGTCAAAATTTAAAGCGCAACATGGCGGACGTAACGTTATTTGAACTGATTTTCTACACAAACGTTTGTTTACTTATCAAACTTTAGGTCCTCGACAAAACAAAACACTTATTAGGTTTGTTACTGACTGTTTAAAGAAATTTGTGGGGTCGGTAAAGTCCATAGAAGGCGAGGCGGAGCCTCGCCTTCTATGGACTTTACCGACCCCACAAATTTCTTTAAACAGTCAGTAACAAACCTAATAAGTAATAATGTAAACCATGTAAACTGTAGTAGATACATCTCTCTTGTTATATTTTGATTTCGTAAAATGAAGTTAAACTGACTATAAGATAAAAATACACATCAACATGAAAATTTTTAGAACGTGTAATGCTGTGTACAAATTTTTGAACTTGCGTACATTTCAAAACTCACTAACAATTTATCATTTATTTACAAACCTAATATCCAAAGGGGATTTACACTGGTCTTTTCTGGTAAAAAATCAGATCCCACATATATGTCTGCTTTTGATGAAGAACTGGTAACCTGTAATGAGGGATGGTCATACTGAAGATACTCTAAAGAAAAACTCATAAAAAACAAATTCATCTGACATAATGACTAATAGTCTAATACATGTTATTACCAGTAAATAAAATGAATTTAATTTGCATCATATAAATCGTTGTGAAAACAACTTATTATCCCCACTGGGGACCGATCAGTGGCCTCAGTATAAGCAATATTTCAAAATAAATGTAGCTGATTTCATTATAACAGTTATTTTAATGCAAAGAAAACAAGAGGTTAAATCTGGGGAGTTATAAGCGGGATTTCAAAATAAGGGATTGCAATTAAGTGGGCTGTACTGGGGACCGATCAGTGGCTTCAGTATAAGCAATATTTCAAAATAAATGTAGCTGATTTCATTATAACAGTTATTTTAATGCAAAGAAAATAAGAGGTTAAAACTGGGGAGTTATTTTTATTTCAAAATAAGCGGGATTTCAAAATAAGGGATTGCAATTAAGTGGGCTGTACAGTGTAATTAACTCAGAATACCCATCATAACTGCTGCTTATGGAAAGACTGGATTCAAAAATACCGATAATACATGTACATGTATGTAAATTACCTGGTAAAGATACATGTAATGACATTGTATATATAATTAAACACACAAACATACCTTTCCAGCACATCTTTGAATCAGTTCCATCAGATGATGTCTGGGTGGGACAGCCTTTGGGGTGACATAGAAAACACCCATGGAGGAGAACAACAGCTGAGGCGCATTCTCTTGTGATGTTTGTCGACTAAACCTAGTTTCCTTTAAAAGAAATTAATATTATATCGTAAAAAAAAATTTCATGCAAAAAACATAAAAAAGCACATTAAACAAGAAATCTCAAGACACTTATATTTTACTGTGAAATACTGGAAGGGACCAATTTAAATTTTTTGGAGTTTATTGTCTGCAATATCTGGATACATTTTTAACACCTCTTCAGTTTTCAATCCAGCTCAGCAACAGTAATGGGCATTTTGCTGAGTGAAAAGCTATCAACTTTGGAAAAGGCACAAGTTTTGAGACCTTCATACTGACCTTCAACCTTGTGACTTAAAACAAGTAGGGGTCATCACTTCTTAAGGTTAGTAGTGTAGCAGATTTGATGACTGTCTAGAAAGGGGTATTGCTGGGACAATTAACACTTTGTCTACCAACTAACAGACATACTGAACAACTGATGAAAAATAATTCATAAAAATGCACACATTTTTGAAAAGGGGACTGCCCAAAAAAATTGAATAATTGGTATGCATGAAAAATAATGTTGATGCATGCATTTGCATGCAAATTCAGATCTGCTAATTCTTAAACATTCAAGTACCAGCATATATTGATATGTGTTTATATAATTGTGCATATGGACTATAAATTTACATGATTGTACAATCATGCTGTTGTCCCTTGAGGGCTCCTAATTGGTCAATAAATTGAATTATATGCATGGTTATTGCATTGAACTAAGCATTAACTCAGGTTTTCTTGGTTTACCTGAGCTGACGGGAACCAGTCAGTGACCTCGTAGCCTTCCTCAGGTAACCACTTCTTGGCTTCCAGAGACTCCATGACCTGCAGTCAAAATAGTCTTTTAAATTGTGAAGAATGACCAGATTCATTTACCGTTAATTATTTCTAATACCCCCCCCCCCCCCCCCCCAAAAAATAAAATAAATTGTGACTGTGACCTTGAAGTACCTGTATAGAAATTTGAAATAACCCTACATGTGAATAGCTGACTCTTCACTTAATCATGACATTCATTTAAAATTTGATTTTATACAGTGGTTCATGAAATATGATTTACTGACCGCTGGATCACAACACTTGGATGAGCTCACTATTGATCTCAATTCCTTATGGTGAGACTGGGTCAAAAGTTATCATCTAAATATGTAGACTGATCTCTACTACAAATGAACTAAAACATTAAAGAATTTTAAACAAAAGATTTGTCAAAATTCTATGCATGTTATAAGATACCAACCCATTCCTTCCTTAGTACCCAGCATCCCCTAGTGATGCCATGCAGAATGTTCAGTGTTCTACGCGGGCCACCGCAAACCACATGTGTAGTCGAATCATTCACGTGATCTGTTATTGTGAAACCTTTCAACTTCTTCACCACAGATATCACAACATCTTGTTCACTGTCAAACAAAGGCAATGCTTAATTACGAAAGCCCATTAAGCTCATTTTCGTAGGTAAAAAAAATATTTTTTTCGCTAATAAACGCGAAACTTTCGCGATATAACGCGTTAGTTTCGCAATTAAACGCGAAAGTTTCGCGAATAAACCCGTAACTTTCGCGATATAACGCGAAACTTTCGCGAATAAACGCGTTAGTTTCGCGAATAAACGCGTAAGTTTCGCGAATAAACGCGAAACTATTACATAAATATTGTCATTTCATACAAAACCCATATGAAGAAAAACGATGGAAAACAAACACATTTTAAGTTTTATATAATAAATACTTATTATTCATTATCATTATAATATCCGTGTTACGTTGATTTATGAAGACAAAATTTCCTTTTTGCATATAGATATTAATAAATCTGATAAAACTTTATTATGTTATTCATAACATTTTTATATGTTATATGTCCAAAGTAGATAATAAGTTTGAGCATCATATTACGATTTTCAGTTGTTCGCCGACCCTGTGTTTGAACAGGCATTCATTGATGATCTTTTTCTTATAAAAATTGATATTAATTTTTAACCGTCACAAACCTTTTAAATCTTAGTATTAATTTTTAAATGACATATGTGATAAATTTGGAGGATGAATTTACGTCATCTAAATTTGAACAAAAGCTTGAAAATTTCAATTCACAGCTTGACTTATCTTTCTGATATAAAACTAGACGTTAAGTTATGTTGCAGCGATATAATATATATTATACATGTAACGTTTTAAACAATGATATCCTTTAAATTCTAAAATGATACCTAATAAAACGTTTATTTCGAATTAAAATTATCATTATTAAAAATTTTCAATAATACAGCACCCATTAGAATGTGAGAAGCGCGATGCATTATGTTCTTTGAAAATCAGTACTAAGATTTTAAAGATTTCCTACGTTTGAATTTACGTTTATTTGTATAAGGTAAAATCTAATTCATTTACATCTTTATATAATATTATTTTGTTTTATTTAAACTAATATATTTGTTTTCAGTAATTATTCTTCATAGTGTTTCTTCTATGAAATAACAATATTTATATTTAAGTTTTGTGTTTAATCGCGAAAGTTTTGCGTTTATTTGCGAAAGTTTCGCATTTATTCGCGAAACTAACGGGTTACATCGCGAAAGTTTCGCGTAATATCGCGAAAGTTTAGCGTTTATTCGCGAAAGTTTCGCGTTTATTCGCACACTAATGCGTTATATCGCGAAAGTTTCGAGTTTATTCGCGAAAGTTACGCGTAATATCGTGAAAGTTTCGCGTTTATTCGCGGAAAAAATATTTTTTTTACCTACGAAAATGAGCTCAATGGGCTTTCGTACTTAATAAGGCCAGTTCAATAGTCAAAGAAAATATAATATTACAGGAAATATGTGTACATGCTAGTTTTTGGAGCAGTCTAATAAAATAGTTCTGTGGGAGAAAAATTAACAATAAAACCCCTCAAAATGCTAAAAAATATCAACCACCTCTCAGAATGCTCAAATTCAATATGTTACATGTGTACCATATATACATATGTAAAGTGTGATATTTTTATTTTTTACATATTTGAACCATTATAAAATATCTACAGTAAATCCTATTCACCATGTTCACAACTGACTCTCTCAAGATATTAAATCTTTTTAATACTTATACAATATGTACACATAAGTTCATGTACATGTACATTTAATTACAACTAAACACTTACTGCGAGTGCAGACTGGTCATCACAAGTGAAGGTCGTTGGGGACTGGTTTTTGTAAACGATGGATTCCGCTTCATTTTCCTGACTTTTTTGTCCTCCTCCGCAGTAGAACTTGAATCACTCCCAGTATTCAGTGAGGAGAATGCCGAATCTGATAGAGCCTTCTTCTTTCTTCTCACCTTCTTGCTATTGAACTTGGTGCGTAAATTAAATTCATCGATGCTCTGCCTTGGCCTAGTCATATTGAAAAGATTGGAGCACGTGGATTCACTGAAAACAACGGACATTGAGGAACCAAGTGTGCTCTCATTTTCTGACACATCTCTGCTAACATCTTGTTCTTTATTCAGATTTTGTGTTACAAGTGAGCTTTCATTTTCTGAAATTGCACTCCTGGTAGCTTTGGAATTTGAGGAGCTTTCTGACTTTTCATTACTCTTTCGACATTTTTTCCGGGTGTTCTGTGATTCGTCTACAGAGTGGTTCTTCCTTTTGCGGCCTTGCAATTTTTTGTCTTTTTTCGTCACCTGTGTGGATGTGCTATCTGGTGTATTGTCTAGAAGTTTACTGAAGACTTTTTCAGAACACATTGTGGGTTCAATTAGAAATGAATGAGGTTCCATATCATAAGCTGCCAATAGTCTCTTTTTAGGCTTCAGTATTTTCACATCCATGTTCTTAGAAGCATTCTGATTTTTGGCAGGTTGAACATCTGTGTCCAAATTGCCATCATCCAGCAAATTCTCTATATGTTTTGCAGCAATCATTGATGATCTCCTCCTACTCTTGGTTTTTGTAAATATTTTACTGTTTCTTTCATCAACTGGAGCATGATTACATCCATCTTCTACATCTTCAGATGGATTTTCACCACGTTTCTCACTTTCAGAATTGTTATCACACAAGGTTTCAGTATCGTCTGCTATACGTGCAGCACTATCTTTACTTGCATTCCTATCAGATTCCAGAAACATCTCTATCTTCTCCAGGGATTTCTTGGACTGCTTTTCAGGATTTCTAGTTTCCGTTTTGGACTCCATCGGGGCTATCATTACTGACCTTCTTCTAGTGCTCACTCTCCTTTGTAACACTTCCTCACTTTCAGCCTGCGTCTTGGATAGAGCCGCCATTGATTTTCTTCTTTGTGTTGGATTCTTTTTCACTTTCTCTTCCTTGTTAGTAATTTCAGGCAAGGAATTTCTTGATGCTTCATCTTTTCTTTTTTGCAAGTTGCCAATGTTGTCTTTGAAGCTGACAGAAGCAACTGATTTTCGCCTACAGCTGGCCCTGACCTTGGTTTCTTTAGGGGTCAAGGTTCCTACTGGACTGGGAATTTGGGCTGGAGTGGTCTTATCTGTAGTGGCTGTCTCTGGACTCTGACAGTCCATTCCTCCTAAACCGGCTGGAAACATATAAAACAGGAAGTATACATGAATACAACATGTAAAAATAACAAGGATTTTTAAGCTCAAAGGCTGGACATTAAAAGGAGAAAGTAGAGAAAAATGTTATCAACTCATGTACATGTTATTGCAATAAAAATTGTATTTTAATATGTCATGTAAAAAAATTAGAATAGCAGATAAAAATGATATTTACCATGATTACAAAGTTACCTGCATTTGTTCCAGAGTGTGTTTGATGGTCAAGGGATACCGTATTTTTCCAAAATTAGGTCGATCCTTTTTTTTTTCCCTGACACGTGGACCTCGCCCTATTCATCGCTTCACCCTATTTATGTTTTTTTTGTTGAAAATTTGATATGAAATTTTGCATAAACTTAAGCAAACCTCCAATAAAATCATGAGTGTTTATTATAATACTGCTTGAATTTCTGTGTAAAAATCGTATGGATTTTAATCAATATACTATAGTAATTTATCATTTAAACAAATCAAATGTGAATAAATTCTTTCTTCTTACATTTCTAACGTCGATCGCTGACTGAATCATCTTTTGATCATAATTACATGCTGTCATGCATTTTGATCGTGTGCTTACGATAAACAGGAAATAGATTTCGCGTGGTAAAGTAAAATGAGAACTGTACAAAGGGTAATTATGGGGGGAAGATATTTGACGGGGAGAAATTAAAAAAAAACGATTTGTTTTTACAATAGAATACATGTACTGTACAAAGGGTAATTACAGGGGGAAAATATTGTCGGGTAGAAATAAAAAAAAACAATTTGTTTTTAAAATAGAATACATGTACAAGTTTTTTTCTGCATATTCAATATAAAACTCTCGATGAAATCTAAGCCAGGTGTCTCTAAAATCAGTCTGGGTAGCGCCTTCTTTGTTTATACACAGTTGAACTCTCGGCACGTGCTACTCATGCCGCAGGCTTCGATAAGATCAGAGGTTGACTCGTGTATATAGTAAAAAGTCACACAGAGACACAGAGTTGCATGTGCTACCGTATTCATGCCTCCAGGCTAGGTTACCATGCCCCAGTTAACACCAGTTTATACACATGGCAGGGAAGTAATAAAAAACGATCCAAAATTAATCCATCCGTACTGAATTGGTTTGAAAATTTTGATGCAAATTCAGACATTTTCTTACGATGTTTTTAAGAAATGGATTCTATTTCCCCTTTGTTTAAAACTGTGAAATAAGATTAAAGGCTACTATATGAAAACATTATTGGTTTAAACTATTTATTCATTCAAACTACCGGTAATTTTTCGACCAATTCTTTGAAGTCGACCTATATATACTTTTTTTTTATTTTTTTGCTAAAAATGGGCTCCTTTGCCCAATAAACAGGATCGACCTAATTTTCGAAAAATACGGTACATGTCCTTTCAAACTCACTTACAAAAATATATTGTAGATTAGAGTGATACAAGTACTTACTAAATAGTCTCCTCTGAAGAGGTTCATCAAATTCTGGTTTTTCATATTGATTCTCTGATATATTTCCATCTTCTGAAAATATAACATCAATTAATGAATTTTCAATACATGTACTTACACATACAGTTTGTGTTGCAAATAAACACATGTATATTTTCTATATCTAGTCACAATATCTAAAACATAACATCAAAGAACTTCCATTGAAATAATTACTATAAACAAGTATGATATGTACAGAATACTTTTTAAAAATTTTCATAGTGTGATACTAAACTAAAAATTTTGTCAATTCAATGTTTTTGATCATTATCAACCTGATATATTAATAAATCAGTGATTATTTGTCTAAAATTTATCAAAAAGCTACATGAAAGTTATAAATAGTATGACATGCATCCATATTTTTGATATTAGGAATGAAAACAACAATCAATACAACATATTTTGTATATCCCCTCTTGGTTTACCCATGTTGTTGTCTTGTTTGTTGAGCTCCTTCATCTTGGCTCTCATGCTTGGAGGCGTGTCGGGAATGGCCAGTCTGATTGGAGTATGGGTCTCACTGCTCTGAACAATAAAGAAATCATTTCTTCAATACCTCCGATAAATGAGACAATTAAAAAAAAAAACAAATTAAAAATCAATAATATTAAATCAGACATAAACAAGACATAAAAATAAAGTTATTTTCATTTCAATAATTCCAAAGCTCCATACACATTCATTAGTCTACCGACAATTACTGCTTTATGTAAGGAAGCTCTTTATGACTTGAGGATAGATATATACCGGAAAGGGTGACCCTCTCGGTTGTGTGTCCTCCACAAGGA
This sequence comes from Magallana gigas, assembly GCF_902806645.1. Taxonomy (NCBI): domain Eukaryota; kingdom Metazoa; phylum Mollusca; class Bivalvia; order Ostreida; family Ostreidae; genus Magallana; species Magallana gigas. The sequence continues at coordinate 14,205,137 of NC_047568.1, forward strand.
CAGCCCCCAGCAGAGGAGAATTACATGGGGTGGTTTCTGTTGACTTTAAACGGTCCATTTCCAGCTTTTTCTTCTTTTTGGCAAATCTCTCAGCACTAGATGCTAGATCATCCTCAAAGTCACGAGGCTGCATTGATTTGGCTTTCTAAGGTAAATGAAAAAATATCATTAATACAGATAATTCATTTGCTTTTTTTGTCGAAAACTTGAAAAAATAACATACATATATTTTCTATTCATCTTTTAGATTTAGCAGTGACAAACTTAATTTTGAACAGGTTTATATTTTTGTGTATATGATAATTCATCACCATTGCAAAATGCTGCAAAAAGCATTTTACAATGGTGATGAATTATCATATACACAAAATACGCACTTTAAGCTTGGCAATATAAAGAGGTGTGCCTTTCCGATCAGGAAGCATGGCTGGATAATGTCTCTCATTCACATGGTTTTGGTTTTGCTTACAACTGGAAGAACAATAAAAAAAGGTTTCAAAAGTAGAAACTGAAAAAATATTAAAACAAAGCAGAAAAGACATATTAAGGAGGTTACAAAATGAAATATCAATTAAAATTCAGTATATTATTGTGTCAAATAAGATGAATGAAACTTGATCAATTCCTTTTTCATGCCATGAGGCTCATAAGACCCAGAGCTTATCTCTGGGTTCTCACTTATTGTAATTAGTCTTACACCTGTGACCATTGAGCCAAGTGCAAAAAACTTATTCCCTTAACATATCACATTGTTACTGTTTTACCAATATATCCGAGTGACTTAACCTGTAGACAATAAGTCTCTTAATTCTAACCTGTCAACCCATAGGACTGAGACTAAATGGACCCCTTTCTTTGTGGCCTTGTTGATAGTGCGCTTGCTGCCTTCTTTCAGAACAACGTGAGTCACATCATCTGTGAAAGTCTTTGCAACAACTGCACCAAGCTGCACCAGTTCTCTACAGATGGCTTTACTTCTATTGTCATTGGTGGATCGAACTTCTACATAAGCCACAACATCTGTAAACAAAAATTGCACAAATGTCAATTCCTGAAAAAAATGTAACAGTGTTATCTATGAATCTGTCGTTATTTGTGCCTACATCGGACATAACAACTGTGAAGAATCAAGAAGTTAGATAGGAAAACTCCTGATATGTATTGAGATTTGATTCTGGATAATGTGATGTAACAGATTTGTTAAGACACAGTACATTCATACACCCAGCGGAGTATTTACAAAACACATAACCATTTAAAATGATACCCATTTTAATGTGTGTTTGAACAGTGACAGAAGAATATTTCAAAAAACCTTTTAAAACTCTGTCATCAACAGGCTGTGTAGCAGGTAGTTGATCCTCCATATCAAGACCATCTTCCAGAGAAATAATTTGGTCATTGTTATTCAGTGCAAAAGCCACCTTACTCTTTCTTTCATCTAACTTTTGATTGGAATGGTGTCCAGAGCTGGTTGCAGAAGACATTTGTTTGGATAGAACAGATTTGACATTTGTTGGTGTTGTTGATTTTTTTTTCTGTCCCTCTTTTCCATGCTTCTGCAGAATAGAAATTGATATATGAATGTTTAAGAATAGAATGTACCATAGCTGAGCATCCATTGCATTATGTCTATTTTTAAAAAAATAATATCTGAATGGGCCATAACCAGATAGCATCAGTGAACATTATTTTTTCTCTATATAAAATGGAAAACAGAACAATTAATTCAAATATGCATAACAGATAATAGATCTTGTCTTATGTTATCCACGTGTTACAAACCATTTTCGCTGTGTCAGTGTGTGTTTTGCAACACAACTATCTCTTCGGAGTCTTCCGTCTCTTTTGAAATTTGCGCTGCGGAAGTGAAGGAGAGCAGCGATTTGCAGAAATCCGGATTAATGAAGAATATCATAAATTGATTATTTAAACCCATCAGAAGATTGATGATATAATGTATTTTATTATTTTCAAGACAGACAACAGCTCCTAATTTTGTATTTGTTTGTATATTTATTTTTTATTTCATCACCGGAATCATGACATTTTGTTTTTTGTTTTGCAGTTTTCGTGCTGTATAAACTTCCTGTAAAAAATTGTTGTGGTTAGGAAGAAAAAATGTTGCCTCTTTTGAGGTTATGCCACCGTTTCAACGGTGGTTTGGGGAGTAGAAGTATTCATAATGGATTAACATCGAAAATTTCTTATAATTATGTCAGATTTACACTTTTGTCACGACGTACTCTTAGCGAACATACAATAAGGAAGAGTGGACTTGCTTCAAATGTTAGGACACCTCTATGTATACACAACCAAATAAACTTAGATCAATGGCAGCATTTTACACCGTACCGAAAATTTCACCAGACTTCTAGACTAAACGTTCATCCAATTGTTTGGATGTTTGTAAAACCTATAACGAAACTGTCGGCATTATTATTTGGCAGGTAACACTTAACATTTAGTACTGTAACTAAGCTTAATGTGTTTTATGGTGTGACAGTTTGGAGGGTGAAGCCAAGAACAAAATCACATACTCACAACCAGATTCATTTGAAATGTACTCAGTTGGAGCCTCCTATCTATTTGGTCCAATACCATCACTAGATTTACCTAGTACATAGATTTGTTTACATACTTGAAGTATTGTGTGGTGTGAATGTATTTAGGAACAAGGTAGCTAGGTACCGTGTGAGAGTGCGCATGTGTGAGTTGTATGTCGTCTGGCTGTTGTGCATGGTGAACTGCGGTCATTCTAATTAAAATTATGTTGGATCCGCAGAACTAACATCTAATTTTAATTAGATTGAACTGCGGTGTGTGCGCCTAGATTCCATTTCGTTGTAAGTGCAGAGCAATTAATTGCAATATATATATAATAAGTGTTATATGCAGACTACTGGTAATTAAATATCATACTGATAATTACAACCGTTGTCAGTTGTGCATAAGAGCATATGATACTTCAGTAAGTTTATTTAGCTACTCTATGCAATTTTGCTTTTTATGTAAAGCAGACAAAAAGTCTGTGTAGTTTACAAAAAACAACTTATTGGAAATATTGTTTAAACATCTCTGCATTTGAGCAGTTTTAAAATTAACATTAATTTTTATTGTCTGGGTAACTGTAAACACTTGTGTTCATGAGGCATAGTTAAGTGTGATTACTTCACGTTATGCTTTAAAATTATTATCAATCAGTTATCATGTTAACCTGAACTGTTTTTCTTTTCTATTTCATTTAAGAAGTAGCTTTTGTTTGGTCCCACATAATCAGTTATACATGACCTCAAAACTTTAATAACTTTGAGTAACATTTCAAGAGTGATTTTTTTTAGGATTGTTTAAGATATTAGATCAGTTTAAAGGTGAAAACTATTGCTTCATCCAAGTGGAACTTTTTGTACAAACGCTCAAGAAAAAAGTATGATTGGGTAGCTAAATAAACTTATTAAGGTAGATAAAAAAAGATAGTGGGGTGTAGGTAATTCAAGCTACATAGCTAAATATAGTTATTGTATAGGACCTTTCTATTTTTTCATTATTCATATTTAAAACTTGCAGCAACAAATGGGTCTGTGTCATTAAAGGTAACATGTAGATCAGATAGATTTTACGCTGAATAGAATTCATACAATATGGGCTTGTTTCTGATAAGAAATTTGGATAAATTTTCAGACTGAATAGATGAATCTGTTTATCAAACATTTTCTTAAAAGATTAAAATCAATGAATGAAATTAATAAATAAGCATTAAAATTTGATGTAAAAATCTCTTTAGACGTCTAAGACTTCACTGGAAAGAGCTCCCACATCAGCAAAAAGCAGTAATTTTGACTGCCTTGCTTGGGGCCACAGCCTTGGCACTGACATTATATACCATGGCTCACACAGAGACAGTGCCCATCACTGGGAGAAAACGCTTCATCTTTATCACACATGACCAGATGATTAAAATAGTGGAAAGAGAAGTGGAAGAAGTAAGAAATTGTCTCATATTCCAGAACTGTCTAACACTTGTAATTTCTGCATGTCTTTAATTTTGAATATACATGTACATGTACATTTTAATACCATACCTAACCTTTTAACATATTTAATATAATTTGAATATTTGATATTGTTTTGACAGTTACATGTACATTATGTGTAATGCTTTGGGTTACATCTACATGCTTAAGTTGGGCTACAAGTTATGATCATTCTGTCTGTTTGGATCTTATTTCTATTCTGTTGAAAATTAATATCCCACTGATGACTTTCTTAGCTCTTTAAAAAGCGATGAGGCTCTTGTTAGATAAGTGTTATATACATGTATGCATCTAGACATTGAAAAACTTATACTACATGATAAAGTTGAACTATTCTAAAAACAAATTAAAGGAAGGGAAGTTGATTAACATGTATGTTATTGATTATACAATACTAGTATTTTAATTACAGGTTTTAGAAAGTTGTAAAGACAAGATTTTACCGTCAACACATCCTTTATACAAAGCCATTATAGGCGTGGCAGAAAGACTGTGTGTACAAAACCAAGATATTCAACAAATGAAAGACATGCAGTGGAAAGTTTTTGTCATTGAAAATGATGATTTCAATGCTCATGTTTATCCTGTAAGCAAACTTACAATCTGTAAAGATTAATTCAAACTGGATGATTGTTTTTTAAATTTTTGCAAAGGCTTTAGGATTCAGCCCTTCAAAAACATAAAACTTGCCAAACAAAAGCAACCTGCATTGTAGATTTTATATTATTTTTATAAATTAATGTTTTGGAGCAAAAAAAAAAAGAAAAAAGACTTTTCCAACAGTTTTTCGACTAGGAAATGTTGAGCGCATGCTTGCTCAAGTATCATTTTTGTTATGGTGTGTTACAGTATAATTATATGAATATGGTATTGAACAGACCTGCACTGTATATACTTTCAAAGGCAAAATATGAAGATAGAATGACAATACACAATACATGTATTTTCATTTGTTTGCAAAATTGCAGGAAATTGCCCATTTTAGTGACATCAAATAGGAAAATTTATTGGACAATGATGACTATTATTAAGATTATGGTGAAAGTTATTTTTTGTTTAATGTTTTGTGAAGATTTGATTTAATACTTGAAAATGGTGGGGGGGGGGGGCAGATTTTTGACCTTATAAAATATAGTTTCTTGGATCAAGAAAGTTGTGTTTAAAGAGAAATATTAATGATTATAACAACACATTACTTTTTTTTTCAGACAGGAGAAATATTTGTCAATACAGGCTTGCTTAAATTGGTGACAAATGCTGACCAGCTAGCTGCTATCCTGGGACATGAGATGTCCCATGCTTTACTCTCTCATGCAGTATGTTTATTTATTACCATAATTATTGATGTTTTTTGTATTGGTTATTTTATTGATCCAGACACAACATGTTTCAGTTGGCTGTTGCACTTCTGTTGCTTTTGTCAGCATTGGCATCATCTTAAAGGGGCATGGTCACGATTTTGGTCAAAAATTATTTTTCCGATTTTAATATATACAATGCTTTAGAAAGGCATTTTTAATAGGCAACCGAAACTTGAGTGTCAGTTGTTGAGTTATAAGCAAGTTACAGAGCTTGGAATTCTTGGCTATGTAAAAAAGCATTTGTTTACATTTTGAATGTTGAAGTAAAAATTTCAGTTTTAAACCTAAAACTAATGTGTTAAACGTTAGGCACTGTTTATCAATGCCTAAAATAAATAAAAAGATAGAGAAATAAGCTGGAAAAAGGTATTTTACTGGTATATTGAATCTATGTAATCAAAAACAGGGCACGATCGAGCCTTGTTTACGTTACAAAGAATTCTGAGCCCTATATCTTGCTTATAACTCTTCGAATGATTCTCAAATTTTATCTGATCATTAGATATGCATTTCTAAAGCATTGTTAATACATGTAATAAAAACTTTGACCAAAATCGTGACCATGTCCCTTTAAAGGGGCATGGTCACGATTTTGGTCAAAATAATATTTTGCGATTTATATATTTACAATGCTTCAGAAAGACATTTTTAATAGGCAACCGAAATTTGAGTGTCATTTGTTGAGTTATAAGCGAGTTACAGAGCTTGAAATTCTTAGCAATGTAAACAAAGCGTTTGTTTACATTTTGTACGTTTAATTAAAAAATATTAGTTTCAAACCCAAAACGAATATGTTAAACGTTAGGAACCGTTTATATACATGTATGCTTAAAATAAATAAAAATATAGACAAATAAGCTGGAAAAAGATTTTTTACTAGTATAATGAACCTATGTAAACAAAAACAGGGCACGAGCCATGTTTACATGACAAAGAATTGTGAGCCCTGTTTCTTGCTTCAAACTCTACGAATGACTCTCAAATTTTATTTGATCATTAGAAATGCATTTCTAAAGCATTGTAGATAATAAAAACATAAAAATAAAATTTGACAAAAATCGTGACCATGCCCCTTAATGTAAAAGTGTTTATATAATAGGCTCAGAACTGCCACATTCCAACTAGCCTTAGCTAAAGGGTTAACCCTTTAGCTCAATCGGTAGAACATTGGTTTTTAAACTGAAGGGCCCCATGTTCAAGCCTAGTTGTAGAATTCTTCCTCTTCTATTACAGTGCTCAATGTTAAGATCACATTTTCAACTCCTTGTAATCTTGAACCTCAATCTTAGTTTCATTGGAGAACCAAACTTCCTCCCAAGCATCCTAATTTTTGCAGATTTACTGCAAATTTACTTAATATTTATGATGATAAGTGTAATTTATACAAATAATTTAGAGTATCGTGATTACACATTATGTCTGCATGGATTCTGCTAGACACTTATATTCCAGTCATTTACTTTAATAATTCATGTAGCTAAATGTCTTGTGGAATTTAATACTGTTTTTTTTCTGGTCAGAAATATAATTTGTTTTTTTTTTTACATTGATTTAGGCAGAACAGTTGAGTTATGCTCAAAAGTGGGACTTTTTTGTGATTGTTATTATGGCAGCTCTATGGATGATCATACCAAGTGATGGAATTGCTTCCATAACATCCTGGTTCATGCATCGTGTCATTAAGGTACATATTTAAACTCACTCAGTAACTTTTATCCACCCCTCCCCCATGAATAAGTCAGGGGCATATATTGGTATATTATATTGTTGTTGCTTAAAGATCAGTTTCTTCATGTACACATTTAATCGTTCATATTTTTTTCTAAAGACATACTAAGTCACTATCAAAATAATATCTCTTTTATGGAGGACTCTATTAGCTGTATTCTTATATACAAATATTATTGTATCTATTGTAGTATTTTGATCTGCCCTTCAGCAGAGAATTGGAAAAGGAAGCAGACAAAGTGGGGCTACAATTGGCAGCCAAGGTAGCTTAGACATAGTGTTCTATTCACTAAGAGAGAGTTATACATAAGTCATGTTTTGGCAGAGGTAAATCTGCATGAGGTCAATATTACTCTTCAGAGATGAATAATACACCATACAAGTATATATGCAAGAGAGAGGTTCATCATAGTTTAGGGGCCTAAGAATCAGTATTGTGTTGTAATTGATAACCTTGTATATTACTGTACATATTACAGGCTTTGTGATATGTAAGTAGTGAATCGGTCATCATTGCAAATCCTGGTCAATATGTACGATTCTCTCCCATCTCCCTGTGGTTGCAAGAGACAAGAATATCTTGTAGTTCATTTAAGTATTACTAGTAACCAATGCAAGTAAGGCTTAGTCAGAGATTGCATGATCTTTGATTTGACCTTTTATCATCAAATCGCAGTTTAAACATAAAATTGGTAATTTACTGCTGATGCGGTTAAAGTACAACCGTATAAAAAAACCAGGTTAAAATGTGACGTAACAGATAACACATGAATATTCAGCTTTATGATATCATAGGAGAGAGAGCTTTGCTGACTTAAGACAAGACAGTGGCTTGAGAAGATGTAGATCAGCATAAAGTAACCATGTAATTTGATGTAGGCTTATTGTTTTGATGCATAAGGAGTAAACACAATTGTGCTCTAAATAAATTTTGCAGGCTTGTTTTGATGTTTAAGAATTCTATCACCATTTTGTTGTTGATGATTTCTGCAGGCTTGTTTTGATGTGCGGGAGGCCAGCGTTGTGTGGAGCATGATGCAAGTAAAGGACACAGTGGAGGGAAACAGTATCCCAGAATTCATGTCTACACATCCATCCAATGAAACCCGAGTAGAGCTCATAGACTTCCTGATACCTCGAGTATGTTTATACCTGCGTGATATCAAAAGCAGAAAATGTGTGAATGCCATATATTAAATACATTATAAGAATGATAAATCTTTTTAAAAGTGTTATGGAAAAAAAGGGGGGGGGGGGGTTTACTCTTGTAAAATGCGACAATGTTGATGTCATTTGATGTATTGATGGTGCATTTTAATTAAAATATTAGTTTAAAAGACATCAATCTTTTTAAAAAAAAATGTATTTCAGTAGCACTTGAACATTAAATTTTAATAGTTGGCATTGACATGTAATATATGTATAATATAATATAATGTTATTGTTTTCTTTCAAAGATGACAGAGCTAAGAGACAAGTGTAATTGTCCGAGACTGCCCAGCAATGACCCAAGGGTGGCGATGCAGCACGTCAAACGCTTCGTGGACGACAAAGTGGTAGCTAAGCAGGCGGGGCAGAATTTGTCCAAACTTCAAGCTCAAGTTTACCAGAAGCCCACCATCCAGCGTCGGGTCGCCCCAGGGCAGAGCTAACCTCCCTGTGCTTATGTTAATCGACTGTTGCTAACATATTAAGTGTTTCTGTTGATCAACTGTCTGTCTATCTTGTTGATTTTTAAAAACATTTTATGAGAGTTTTTTGTGATATCCCGCATGCATTGCCAAATATTAAATACATTATATTTGTTATATGCATGTGTTAGATGTATGTTTTGGAATTTATCAACTTTTGTATCTAGATGGATGTACAATGGTCTATTGACAAGGGTTTTAACATTTTTGTTATATATTGTACATGTTGATACATTGTATGGTATTTCATTTGCACACAATTACGGTAAGCATAATTTATTATCTTTATTTATAAACATGCAGAGTTATTGATACTCACTTTGTAGTCAAATGACAACTATAGAAGTGCTGATTGTTTAGATGACACTGTACATGTATTGTACAACTGTTTGATGTTTTCGGTAGTTATTTTTTTCTATATCATAATTCTTTATAGATTCACTTTTTTCTCACATTTGAAAAAATGAGGTCTGCACTTTTATTCATTTGTTTATCAACCACTGATAAGATATTTATCGTCATAGATTTTAACTTGTATATATCTTTTATCTTAATTAAATTATCAAATGCAATAAAATACACCAATATCTTGTTGACAAATGTGATAATAAAGAGAGGTTTAATTTTTGCAATGTGCTTTTATTTATTTTCTTTAAGGTACATCACTACATCAAGACTCGCATTTTAAATATTGAATGTTTAAGTCAAGTTACAAGTGAGATACATAGGTAAGCATTGGTTGTTAAGTAAACAAAGATCGAATCTTATAGTTGTTTACAAAAAATGTAATGTACAGAATTACCATTTCTTTGACTTCATAAATACTATTATCAACAAAAGAAAGATACATTTGATTGAAACTTGCACCGATACAACACATACATGTATGTAAAAATGACAATATTCGAGCTTTGTTTACAACACAAAGAATTATGAACTCTGTATTTTGCTTATAACTTGATATTTGACTGTCAAATTTTGACATTGCATTATAAACTTCTATATTTATCAGTATAAACATTGAAAATGGAAAAATAAAATTTGAAAATTTTTAGTCATATTGTGTCTAAGTCCCTTTAAATGTTTTGTGAAATTGTTTGTATTAATCAATTTGGTAAAATACCATCATAGCTCAGAAGTTAAAAGTATCAGGCTTGTGAACCAGTGATCCCAAGTTCAAACCCATCTGAGGCTTTGGTTCGTAGTTACTGAATTAAATTTCAGAAAATCATTTCCTCTCTAAAATTGCTTATTTTTTACCTATTTGACTTTCATGCTATTTTTCAATATTGAGTCATTTTCTGTCGATTTGAGAAACTACTTGTATTATATGATGTAGTGAACCACCTTAAGAAGGTGGAATGGCCAACAATTACCCACCAGATCTATGGGCAGCGGAAAGGGCAAAAAAAAAACATTGCAAAGAAGACTGTAGGTTTTGCATTTATAGTCATTGATGATATTATTTTGCATTGTTGGTATTGCATTTATGGTCATTGATGATATTATTTTGCATTGTTGAATTAAAATTACTATTGATTTTGAAAAAATGTATTTCGGCTGCCCATACAGATCCACCCAGATAGACTAGTATGGTCAAATGGACCAAGATAAGAAATTACATAAACTATATTGAAAAGCAATAAATCTTATTTACCACTTAGTACATATATTTTGTCATGACATGGATTTGTCATCCTGTCCAGAGACACTGGGTGAGATTACTGACAGACAATATTTTGTTCAATATGCTTAACAAATTTTTCACATTTGGTATTTGGTGCAACTTTTGACAATTTCATTCAAACTTTGCACACAGTATCCTTAGGTATAGGGGATTCAGAATTATATTTTTAAAAAATCAAGACACAAAATAATTGTAAATGTACAGTGGTACATTAATTTTATTTACTATCTAAACAATTTAAACATCTAAACCACAGGTAGTAAAACAAAAATGATCTTAGCTAATGACATATTGCTAATCTCTCTAAAGTTTATCAAACTAATGTTGTCAAATATTAATTATTGACAATGATCTTGGCACTATTAATGACATGTGACACAACAGACTGTATTCTCATATAGAATACCTCAGTATCTGTCATACATCTATCACTTAATTTCTAAAACATGCGTATTCAAGAGTATCTTCTATGAATTGCTATATTAGCGTTTGAAGGGTTCAGGACGGTTCAAACTGTCTCTCTGAGCACAGACTGCCCTCCTCTAAACACTGTCGCAGCCAATCCTCATTCACAATGTGGAACTTCCTACTTCTTTTTCTTCTCTCTTGTTTTAACTCTTGTACTCTGCTCAAATCTCTGTAGCGAAAAAAGGACATTGTGTATGTTCAAGACATCATGCATTACTGGTACATGTATAAACTAATTCAGAAGAGAGTTGAACATTATCAGTTACATATGTATGATGGATGCTGTATTTTTATCAAATGAGAGGGAAACCTGATAGAAATGTTTCCATGATGCATTTTGTGCTTTTGGAGGACATCCTAAGAAGTTATTTCTGGGAGCGGTGAGGGAAGGGGGTATGATAATACAGAATGCTTTTAAAATTTGGGAGTTAAATTTAGGTTCTGACCTTTTGTCAACCATAACATGGGAGACTTTTTTGTCCAGAGAGTCGGAGACTGTTCCGCCAAAAAACCTCAGCTCCAAGGCCAGGAATTCCAAAGACGAGTCTTTGATTTGTGTTGAGGGATCACCTATTACAAGCTTGTTGTCCAAGTAAAATCTAAAATTGGAAACAACAAACATACTCAGGTACAGTTACTATGGTGATTATATAAAATGGTACTTATTAAAAGAATTTTTTTAAAAGTCTTCTAAAGTATTTGATTTTGATTATTTAGTCATTTTTTGAAAACATTTCAAATTATTACCTGCATGTTCTGAACAATCCATATGGAGAATCATCAGGGAAATATTTCTCTTCCAATTCAGCCATTTCATCTGTTGAAATGGATATTTCACTCTACAATGGAAACAATACAATGTTTACAAAAAATACAGTAATATTAACTCACCACGATAGTATAAATACAAGTACTTGTACAATAGCGATAAAAAAAGACCCCATACAGGTAACTATATTCCTCTTTTCTAAATCAATATCCAATTGATGAATTAAAACCTACATTATCCATGTGTTGAAAGGTGTACTTGAGTTGATCTGGAGTAGTATCCTGCATATAACTATCTCCAAACTCGTCATAATCCTTCTTCAGAGCCATCTGTGTCTTTGCTGAGGTGTGGATCATATCAGCAGGTGCCCTGTGTGTACAAACATTAAATGTGCTGTGTAAGGAACAATTTTTGCTGGGATTTAATTTGAGATGGAGTAGAGAATCACAGTTACTAAATTCGAAGACAAAATGTACATGTATTTCAGACAATTGATAATTTTGCATCAAAGGCAAAAAATATACTTTTACATGACTGTATTAAAAAATTTATTAAAGGTTTATTTTCTCATACCATGGAATGAATGTCTGTGCATCCAAGCATCTCTTGAACCAGTCAACCTTTACAATATCATACAGGTCACGCTTCATCAGGTTTGTAACCCTCATGACAACTTTGTCAGCCAGCACACAAAATGTGGTAGATCCTATCAATACATGTACAGTGTATATGTATCTAGGTATAAATGTTATGAACCAAATTAATGCATTTTGGCCAACTAGCAATTGAATGAAAAAAAAATTCCATATTTATGATTCATCTACTTCCACAGTACTGGTACGATAAGATAAAAATGGCTGATCTAAAATTTGAAAAGAAATTGTCTGTAGGAGTAAATTTATACCTGGGTTTTGAACAACAGAACCTCCATACTCTGCCACTTTTTTCTCAATTGCTGCTTTACTTAAAGAAGAGGGACCATTGATCACACAGAACTCTTTTCCTTCAAAGATCTTGGATGTCTAAATAAAGAATTGAATATGCAAGTGAATACTTTTTACCATCTGATATGTATAGTAGACATAAAGTACATATCCTCTAGCCTTATTTACTGCAGATTCCTTATTTCACACAAGAACTTAGTTCCGCGATTCCGCAATTTTCTACCAATTGCGAGAACATAGACTCGCGAATACCGAAGTTTGATCTTACTTTCATGTACGTGTAGTTTACACGTCCGAAAAATAAAAGCGAGATTTTAAAATTTGCAAAGTGTACTTCTTATATATTAATTCCTTTGCGTTTAAATATGAATCTACAGTAACGCTAGTATATCGGGTTGTGTCCTATCAAATGTTTGTAAGTTATCAAATGCATACCTGAGTAACGTCAGACAGATCTGCTGCCTGGAACTGAGCACCCAGAGTGGGTCGGATGACATGGGTCACAACTTTCCGTTTTTTCTTGGTTGGTTCCTCTTCCTCCCTCAGCTCCACTTTGCCTCCAGCAAGTTTACCCCCAGCTCTCTATGATAGAAATAACTGAAGTATAGTACATGTACATGTATGTGGTGTCAAGAAAAAAAGTGCAAGTAATACACAGTACATGTACTGGTTAGGTGTTGTCACAATGATCTGTTTAGCAAATCAAGTATTGGTACTCAACAACTCCCACAAAAATTCCTTATCCCTGTAACGCAAAAATTTGGCGAGTGTCTGCTCTGCTCAACAGGGTTCTGATATCAAGTTACTTACATCCTTCATTTCTTGGACCTCGGGTACTGTCATACACTCGTACCACGCCTTGTCATCACGGAATTTCTCCACACGGGGAAATCTCAGAGTGAAGCCTGTTTTAAATCTCTCACTGTCTATGACTTCTGCTGCCTTGATCTATTAAAGATTAAAACAATTTGGTGGATGATTACAGACAGTTAGGTATTGAATGCATATATCTATATTGATTGTAAACTTTATGTGTATGATATATATTAGCAATGTCATTCAAAATCATAATATACATTTGTTTTTAGAGATGAAAAGTTTAGTGTTCTATCTACAAGGTAATTTTGCACTACCTGAACTATACATGAGTTTTTTGGTTCAATGTATGCGTCTGGTTTCTCTTTAAATCCGGAAGCCAGTATAATAGAAGAGGGTGGACTTTTCTTGTTAAAGACCTTCCAGTGCTCAGCAAGTTTCTTGTTGAACTCTGCAAGTTCTTTTTTAGAATACCCTGATCCAACCTAAAAAAAAAAATAATGAAACTGTTGACGATAATACTGGTATTAATTTGCATACTGACACTATCAAATCTCAAACAAGATACGTAACTAACAAAGAAAAATAATTTCTTTTGAAGTGATAAATTCTTTCAAAACTACAGAATAATAATTAAAAAAGCTGTGGTACCTTGCAGAAAGAATGGAAGACAGTTGGATGGCTCCCATCTTCCTCCGGAACTGCCAATGCACAAAGAAAGTGGGACATCATCCCACTTCGGTGCCCCACCCCAAAGAAACCCCCCACGACCAGGACGTCCAGTTCATCCATCAGTCCTCCCACATACTCCGGTTTGATTTTGAACCAGCCCCCCTTCCTGGTGTTGGGTCGATACACAGAGTCTGGTTTTTTGACCATGATTCCCTCCTCCCTGCCATCAATCGCCTCGTTCAGAGCCTCTGCACAGTCTTGACTGGAAAATAAAATGTTTGTTCCAAAAATTTGATTTTCAGCAAATACAATTATAATGTACATGTACTAAGATATTTTAAGGAATGCTGCATCACTAATGGGCAGGTAAATTTATTAAATACATGTATATTACAAAAGCATATCTTGTTTTTTAATCCTTAATAATCTACCGGTAAATGAAATACTTCCATATTCATAAAGACTTATTTTGTAGGTATATGTTTAAGGTTCCTTCAAGTTTCAAGTACGGTAATGGTTCACAATAATACAAAGATGTTTGAAAACTTTATCTCGTCTTTGCAATGGATATATTTTGTAAAACTAATAATTCCATGTTAACAAGAACATAGACTTAATAGAAAGCTGGAGGACTTACTTTGTGTTGGCTTCTGTGTGTTTACTCAGAAAGAGCCTCCCCTCTTCCTCTGTGAACACAGTCTTCAGTAACTCCAGGCGTTCCTTCAGTGGTTGGTTCGTAAGGACACGCCCATTGAGCATTATCAGGTCAAAAGCATAATAACATGGCTGATATCCCTCCTCTCTCTGGTGCTTTATATCTGTGTTCATGGCCTTAGTGGCTAAAAATATACATGTTATTTGATCATGTATCAAAACCCAATGAATTTGCTCAACACAACTTTATGACTTGAGACATTTCTTTAACCTATCTGTAAAAGAATGAATTTCAAGAGCAAATTACAAATGCTGAATTGGAAAATAATTAGATTACATGGTAACATGTACATTGAATGAAATATAAATATGCTCAAATCAATCAAAAAAATTCACAGTAGTGTTTGAAAAATTACCAAATGTTTTTGTTGCTGCATCATATCCTATCATTTCTCCATCCAATATGCAGGATTTCACAGATGATTGAAAGCATTCATGGATGAATGGTGTCATGTTTCCGTCGTATCGATTGGACCCAAAGGTGCTTGTGTATTCATTACCACTGAAAATGACAATTAAAAAGCTAATCAGTTGTGAAAACGACTAAAGAGGCTAGCATGAGCATATATTAACTGTATATGAGTCAAGGTCTTTTTCTAACAGGAATTAGAAGGTATACTGATTGTACAGTGTTTTTTTTCACTAATGAATAAAAAATCAAAAACGCTGTCACATTTACTTATGTAATGAAAATGATTATTTGTTACCTCCTGGAGAAATATTTGTATTCTCCCTCCTGTTTGTGTAGAAGAATTCTCTCTCCATCAAATTTGGTTTCTATGATGTATGGCTTGCCATCCATTAGTTTTTCAACCTGTTTGATGGAAAGGGGGATGAATAAATATATGAATACAATGTACATGTCTAAATTGTTAAAACCATGATATGAATGAGCAAAGCTCTAAATTTGCTTTATATTATATAGCAAAGATCTGCAGGTCACAATACAAGATTGCTCTTACCTGATCTGGTGCTGCTCTCTCCCCAAGCATTGGAGTGAAAGGAGAAAATATCTCTATTCCAATCTCATGCACTCTTACACTTTTGTCCCTCAACATTCGACAAACCTTCATGAAAAACAAATACCCCTTAAAGCATTAATATCAGTATTTATATTTTTCTCTTTGATATAGCCATGTCTCCATTGCTAAGATACATGTAACTCATAGATGTTTAATAAAATAAAAAAATGTTAACATTCAGTGTATACATTTATAAAAATGATAATATGATTATGGAACCTTTTCCAGATTGTTGTTGACATTGTAGAATTCCTCAGCATCAGGGTGATACACACTGAACACAGACGTCTGACTCAGTCCAACTTTTAGTTCCTTCACTATCATCCGGATCAGCCACTTCAGTTCAATAGCAGACATATTGGTCAGAAGCTTTAGGATGTTCTTACGGACAAGGTCTTTTTTCTTCGCTGCATTATTTGTGGCAATGCCATCTAAGCAGTTGTTGACTTCCTGTATCGTCAGTGTCCCTTTTTCAGGGCAGCGATTTTTTAGCACAAAGTAAGCCACAGCTGCAAAGTCTCCAGCATCCTTTAAAAATTAATACATTTTACAGTTATTCTACAGAAATAAAAAAATATAAGGCTAAAAGCATTCAAAAAAATTCCTCAATGTGCTACAAGAACATATATGTACATGTAAAGTTAGGAACTATAAACTAAAAAATTAGAAAGTAAGATTGCATTTGAAATTCCAATGGACTAGGTTTTATAAAATACGGTACTTTGAATTGAAATAAATGAATACCCCTTTGGCAGCTTTGGGTGCTTTGAAGTTCAGTAGTCTGTTAGAATCTGCACTGTCCTTTCCCAGACACAGGACTTCAATCAAGAGTTTAGCCAACATATGCTGTAAATTGTACAGAATGATAATCAATGTGGTAAGAGTCAAAACACAAATTCATAAAATGTACTTGCTCTCATTCAACAACCTTACATCAAGTAATTTGGGTGTGGTGTTGATTAACATAATTAAGCTTTATGATGGATTAAACAATTCACTAAGAATAAATCACCAACATTTCAAACAGATTTAAAAGTGAAACTGAAAATGCAAACGGTAACAGGTAATACATGTATTTACAATTACAGAGAAAATCAGAAGCCTGTTCAGCACTTTAAAACACTTGTGTCCTAGGGAGACAGAACTCTGGCAAGCTTTTATAATTAAGCGCCCCCTCTGCTATATATACCTCTTTTATTCCATAAGCTGCTCTTTGCTTTTCAAGTTGTGGCACCAAGAGTCGCATAGCTGCATAAAATGAGTCCGTCTGTAAACAAACATACACAACATTTTAAGACAAAGCTAACCGACTACATTGTCTAATTTAAAATGATAAATCAGGGCCTTATCTGCTTATGGATATCAAGTAAATTAGTTTCTGGAATATAAAATATAAGTCCTTCACGACTTACGGTATCTGGATTATCTTTATGCAACTCCTGATGAAATTCACGCCATTTCTCCACAAATGTCCCCAGCACAGCCTTCTTTTTCTCATTGCCATGGGTTTTAGAGATCTTTTCCAACAATCCACACAGTTCGGCAAAAGACACCTGAGACGCAACCGTCAGTTCTGGTTTGGTGTCCACATCTTCTTCGTCCATATTTCTTTCAGAAATAAGGAATGTCAAATATATTGGTCTTTCAACCAGACTCACTCACCCAGTCTTCCCTGACCCTGGTTTTACTTTGGTTTGTACACAAACAGTAATATTACCTCCAAACATTGAAGATCTCACTAAAATAGACTGGCAATGCATTGTCTGCTGGGAATTGCCAGTCTATAGCCCCCCCCCCCCCCCCCAAAAAAAAGTAAAAATAAAAGTAGGAAAGAATTTAAGAAAATATAGGTACACGGTCAATATCTTCATTGAATGTTATCATTCATTAGACTAAGCCTTGCAAGCTTTTGTACATGATCATGCATTAATCAGTCCAATATTAAGTTGAACTGTTCTGAAGACGGCAAAATAAATTAATAATTTAAGCTGTCCTTGCAAACTGACAGTCTGGATAGCACGTTTGAGAGGTCATTCATCGGAAGATCGTGTACCATAATGAGATATTGATATCCAAAAATTCGAATTCTTGATATAAAAAATTTAGTCCTCGATATCACAAGTCTTTCAGTGATATCCAAATATAATTAATGATATTAAAGCAGAATGACTTTCATCAAAACCGAACAATAATCAAATCATATCTGATATAAAAAAAAAAAACCCATAAACCTTTTTTGATACGAAGAATTAATTTTGATGGGGTGTCATTTAGATATTTTAAGATATTTTATCAAACTATTCTTTTATGATATATTTTAATCAAAAAATGTTTCATGATATCATAAAAGAATAGTTTGATATAAGAAATTCCAAATCTTCTTGTCATTCTTTAATACCAAAAATTTATTAGAATTCCGAATTGAAAGTCGGAGGGGGGCTACACTAATCATCGGAAATCTTGACAAGCAAAATAGCCCCAAAATCATAAAATTCCTAATCCGATCCGGGGGGGGGGGGGTCCAAGGCATATTTGCGATAATTTTACTATGTGAATTTAATAAATTTTCATTTTCAAAGGGGGGGGGGGAGGGGTCGGGACCCCAGACCATCCCTCTAAATCCGCGCATTGATATGCCGCAAACAAACAGAGGCAACAAACAGATCTACTCGTAGAAGTTATTTAAACTTTGGTGATTCATTCGAGTTATGAAGGTAGTGATCATTGCAGAAAAAATACATAACCCGCATTAGCGGATTATGTAATTTTTTTCTGCAATGATCACTACCTTCATAACTCGAATGAAACATCAAAGAAAGCATTTTATTGTTTATATTAACATCTTTCTTTAAGCTAATCGATAAATTGATTAGGAAAAGTAAGTACTAGTATATTAAATTATGGCTGTGAGATATGGGGCATGCATGCTGCAAATGATATAGAAAAAGTGCATTTAGAATATATTAAATTTGTGTTAAGTGTGAAGAAGAATACAAACACTGCACTTGTATATTTTGAAACTGGGAGGCTACCTATGAAAACTATACGAATGTTTAGAATATTCAAATTTTGGTTCAAATTGTTACAAAGTCAGAATTGTATTTTGCAGTCCTGTTACAAAATGCTGTATAATGAGTGTGAATCGTCTTTGGCACCTGCTGAAAATTGGGTTACTGTAATTAAGAATAAACTTTTTGAAATAGGTCTAGGACATATATGGTATGAACAGGAGTATATACATTGTGAAACCTATCTTCCTTTAATTAAGCAAAGAATCATTGATCACTTTACTCAACAACTTGTAGAACAGATTAATTCCTCATCTCGATGTTATTTTTACAAGCATATTATTGACCAGTTTTCGTTACAATATTATTTAACAAAATCAATACCTTCTACATATAAGAAACAAATTACAAGAATTAGATTGTCATCTCATAGACTTGCAATTGAAAGTGGACGACACACTAATGTACCAAAGGAAAGACGCTTATGTAAATTTTGTTCAGATATTGAGGATGAATTCCATTTTGTTTTGAAATGTCAGCAGTATAGAGAAATCCGAGTAAAATATATTAAGAAAAATTATTGGAAAAAACCTTCTGTATACAAATTTATACAATTATTAAGTGTTCAAAATTTTAAAGAACTGTGTAATTTGGGGAAGTATCTCCATCTAGCTTTCAATATTCATGATAATTAAGAAAAATTTCTCTGGTTTCTTCGCCTGTTAGTAAAATTTTATTTTATATACATTATCAATGAACTTTACATGTTCATGTACCATACCATTATTTCAATATTGCTATATTTATATGTAATAACCTATGCCATAAGATGTATGTCTTGAGCAAATAAAGAATATATTATTTCAGATTTAGCTATTTTACTTCCACCTTCAAGGGCGACTTCATGTCCAACAATGTCCATAATCTGAGACCCTACAATTATTAATTGTTCATAATTATACACTGGTGAATATTGACACAAATCAAAAGCCCTGCAATCCTACTTATTCATCAAAATGAAATAACCCAATAAAACTAAAAGGTTTCATTTTTTCTAAATGTAAAGGGTCTGTAGTGAATTTGCTTCGTAATTAAGCATATACATGCATATAATTTATGTGATACATGTATATAATCCATTTAATGCATATTTATATATACATGACGTACTATGAATTATTTTTTGTAAGCTGTTTCCAACAACAGTGATTTTTAGCTCACCTGAGTAACGCATCGAATAACTAAATATTCGATGCAAATGTTTATAATAAAACATTTTTAGCACGTATTCAAAAGCATTTCGACAACAAGCAGCTGGAACTAAACAGTCAGCCTTTGGCAGCCGTATATGAAATTCAATAATTAACTGTTCATAATCTACAGGGCTTTAATTTTTTACGATGTATTTTGTCATATGCATTATTTAAATGAGAAAATATCATTGTTGTGATAAAATAAGTATTTTTATGATAAATAATTTAATATTAGAAAATGCACCATTTGAAAATCAACATACAGGTGTATTTCAGATGAGATGACCTTTTAATTTTTGTAAATCATTATAGGTAATGTGATGAGTTTTCTTCACAACTGTTGTAGCACTAGCTTTAAAGTATATTTATTTATTTCATATTTATTCATTATTAGTTTAATTTAAGATCCATATTTAGGAATATCTCACCCTAGTGTTCAGTAGTAACTTTTTCTTAAAATCAGTCTTTCGGTAAGATATGCCCTTTCACCAATATTTCTAAATCTTGGCAAAGCATAGCTAGACCAATGCATTTTAGCAAAACACAAATCAGACATTGATAGGAATAGTTTTATTCTGATGGATTTACTAACCAGTAAGATTGTTAAAATCAATTACAGAAATCAAAACTACATGTCAAGTAAATATTTGTTATCACATGGATAAAAATGCTGTTTGTTTCTTCTCTGATAAGAAAATATTTATCAAAAATATACATAAGATATCCAAATCACTTGAAAATAAATATCAGTTTTTTTCCTTATTCATGAAATAAATCATTAAGTTAATTGATATAAAAAACATACATCTTTTAAAACCAAACTGCAAGTATCATAATCGAAGTATCACATTTTCAAAGATAAAATTATAACTTAGAAATGTATTAAAAGTAAATGCAACATATCTTTTTAAAATGACAATCCTTGTGCATGAAAAGGATAGACAATCTGAAGTGCTTTTATTTGAAATCTATGGTAAATCTAATGCAAGCAAAGCAATATTTCAGTAAAGTTGCATTTGCATATAATACGCATTGTCTATAAAACCAAAATATCGTAGTCAATGACCAAGTGGCTGATTATGGAATATTATCACAGTTCAAATAGAGAATAAGAAAGAACTCTAGCACCTAATAGTCACATATTCATATAAAAGCTGCTAAATTACCAATGTACATTATAGTTGAGGCTGAGCAGTAAATGTACATGCAGTAAATATACAATATAACTAAACAATAATGTTACAACAAAAAATCCCTGTAAAACAATTTAGAATCGAAATCAGTAGAGAAAACTAAACAAAGTACATTTCATGTAGATTCATGTGATAAAAATGTGTGAATATTTTAAACACCATTGGACGGACAATATGTAAAACATTCAAATAAATAATTATGTTTTATAAAATGATACAAAACACATTGCATTAAAAATGTTAATATTTCTCTTTTCCTAAATAAATTGATGGCCTTAAATTACATATAAAATACCAATAATAAAATATTTTCTAGATATTAAAATTTACAAAATTTGAAGGTTAAATCTTTTAAAATTTGAGGGTTAAACAAAAAAGGTGCTACAAAAAATAAAATAAAAGAAATCTGATTGTAATATAACTTATTTGGCCACAAGTTACAATGTCTTGGCATTGTCATTTCAATTTTGCAATAACAATAATATCACAGGTGATTTGCACTTCTCACTATTCTGTTTAGAAGATTCTTTGACCATTACTTCAGCAATCTGCATCATGCCCATCCTAAAACACACACACAAAAAAAATATATATAGTTGTTTATAACAGAAACTACATAGCTTCTTATTCATATACTAGATAAGAACCCCATCAAACAATTTTATATATTCTTACATACACATTTTTTTTCAAAACCAGGCCCAACCAGTGATAGTGCTAAATAATATCTCTGTGAGAGAATTGGTTTGGTAGACCATAAAGCTAGTTCTGTACATGCAAAAACCAGGCATAATTTGTGCACTAATGTACACAAACAAGCAATTTCCCTTTCTGAAAAGAAAATTGCAATTTTTCCCCCCATGTACAATATACTACTGCTCTATGGTCTGTCAACCCTATTTTTCCTCATCAAGCTCCAGTAAATGAGAGAATTTTGCAAATGTCTACAAAAATGAAAATTTTTACAGTCACTATTAAACAATTTCTTTTTTACCTGTGGCCTTCTCGGACTAATTGATGGTTGGGATGTTTGTGTGAACTCCAGGGCTGGGAAATCTGCCATGGAGACATCCACAGTGGGTGGGGTTTGGGTCTGCTGTAGTGGATATGCTGGGGGAGATAGAGCTGAAATCACAAAAATCAAAGTACTGTAAGTACTGAATTGAACAAAGCAGGATTTACATTCTTAGAACAATAGTGAAAAAGATGGTATTTAGCAGCAATTTAGATGATTTAAAAGCATATTTTAAAACTTTAAACTTCATTCATTCTTTTCTTATCAAGTTTTTACTTGACTTCTATAATTGCCTTTACACTCTTTTAAGGCTGGACAGAGTATCACTATATCTAATTTGACTGCATCAAATTTCAACTATTACTTTGAAAGTGAGAGAACATTTTTAACAAAAATATGTGTTGTTATAAAATAAAGGCATTACTTCCTGGATCTAGGAGAGCAGCGTCATCTTCGTGGACAATCGGCTGTTTGTCTGAAGTCTTCTTCCTTTTGGATTTCTTAGGACGACCGCTAAAAGAGAAAATCCAAAACATCTTCATTGTAACTACAATTTGTCTTTTTCCATTTTTTTTTTGGAAAATATTATTTATGTATATTTGCTTAAAAGCTTAGATTAACAACCACATATAAATGTTAAATTTGAACTATTTTTTTTACCTTCTTGAAGATGACCTTCGAGGAGATTCCAATTCAAAGTCAACATCTGTAAGTAAAATAATCCTGGGTTACTAATACGCATTAAGAATGACCATTTTGAAATTAATTCTGCTTGTAACACACTATTTGATTGCATGGATAAACAAATTTGTTAAAATTGTATAACATTGTTGGCTATGTCACAAACTTGATATTGCCTATATTCCAATATGACATGCATACAAAACGTATAAAACTACTGTACATGATGTTTTTCTTTAAATTTTGTGGAATTTCATATCATTTTTCAGAAAAATTTTCTCAACTTAAATCAATCCCTTTGCTTTAAGAAAAACCCCTTTACTAATGAAATTTGCATGCTATTAATGTATGTCCTTCTGTCTGCTAAAAAACAATCAACAGAATCTAATTCATGATTATACAGTGCGAACAAATTAATTTATAAGTCTATTCGCATACAAAGTATTTTAGAGTATTTTGACAAACCACTAGATCCAGCAGGCCGCCCCATCATCTCATTCATAAGGTTGGTAATGTTATTGATTCCTGTTTGTAGATTCTCCATCATATCATCTTGGCGAACTCGAAGCTCTGTGATACTGTCTCGAAGAATACCAATCTCATTCTCAAATCGCTCAATATCAACCATTCTAGATTTGTTGTTCAAATCCTCCTCATCTTCCTCCTTAATTCAAGAAAATATGAGAATATGCTACTAACAGGGAATGTGGCAGTTTGATTTTATTATGCACATGAACCATGTCCATTTCAATTAGTACACTTCGAAAGAAACCTTGAAAGGGCCAAGTAGCAAATTGAATATTCTATATTGCAAAATTTACTATCCTATCCATGTCAAATGAAAATCTATATGTTTATCAAAAGATAGCTTGAAAATTTAAGCCATAAATAATCTTTCCAAGCAAAAATATCACTTAAAATTCATAACAGACATATTGAATTAAAACAATTACAAGTAACTCCATTTTTACTTATTTCATGATTTAACAAGGTGTTAAACACAAATGACCTTTTATAATGTGGCCAAGTTGTGCTATCAGTAAATTGAGATGTGAAATGAAATTTATATCAAGTTGATATTAACAATCCATTATTATATCATCAAGAGTTTTGATAATCCAATGCTGGCCAGGTGAACCTTCGTTTCAAAAGACTATGAATAAAATAACTAACAACAGGATAGCTAGAGTGTTCTAGAGGCTTTCTTTGTGCAATATGAATGGGTTGAATGAAAAACCACCACAAAACCTAGATTCAGACCTGATGTGATACCTAGCTGGCTGACCAAATTGTATATATACCCTATTAAGCATTCCAGCAACTTTTATTTGTGACAACTTCATTTTGCTATTTAATGAAGATAAACTGGTTTGCTGTAACTATGTTTTGCAATCAATACATAGATTATTAATAAAAGAAAATAAAATATTAGAGACATTTGAAGACCACTTTGCAGGGAGATTATTTGCAATGACGTCAGGCTCTCGCTTACCTCTAAGTTTCTAGCACATGAACAAAAGTTGGTGTACAATTTATATTTGTAAAACTTATGCAAATCATGTCTTTTAGTTAAAATTACTTAATTGAAAATAAAGGGAATTTATAAAAAGGGAAGGGTTGCACAAGTGATGTAAGAATGAAACATAATTCTTGAAAACAAAAAAGGTTTTACTACCCTGCCTATTTTCCTTCTAGTAAATAAATTCTACACAATATTCTATGGATATATAAATGTAGGTACTAGATAAAATATGTAATGAAATTAAATTTTCAAAGAAGTCATAAATTGAAATTACAAAAAAGTACTGCACTGCAAAATAAAAATATCAAAAACGTATCAATCACATACTTTAAGAAAAGTGTGCATACACAATTTAAAAACATTCTAAATGAACCATTTTTCTTTAAAATCAGCAATAGATGCAATTAACAAAATTAATAATAAACCACACCATAATATTAATTAAAAAATTATGTTTTTTAAAAATCCACAAAATTCTGGTACTATACACAAAGTAGTACATGTACTCCTTATTAATAACTATTATTTCGATCATTAATTAGTACTACATGTATAAATAATTTGAAAATAAAAATTTCTAGTGCATGCATGAATTTTGGGAGAAACATGTAACTGATTACATTATTGGCACCAGTGATGCAGGTTATTGTTACCACATTGTTAATTTTTGTGCACAAATTTTTAATAATAAACATCAATATTTTCCTTTTTTCATTTGTTTTGTGACAACAATATTTCCCTTTTTTGCTATAATAATATATCAATATATAGATAATCAAATAAGAGGTTCTACAATCCTAAAATTGGAGTTCATTATCAGTACTATTCTTAAAGGACGATGCATTTACATATATAATATTTAAGCCATAGATAAACTTACAGCACTCTCAGAAAGTGAGTGTGTGTGATATTAGCTAGTCAAAAATGACTATAAATTACCAAGTCTCCTGGCTCGTCTCCATTTTTCAGCTAAAGAGTCAAATATAATTATTCTTGTGCATCTACATTTACAACATCACACTGTGTCTAGACTATGTACAACAGAGATCCAGAGCTGTTCTTTACTAAAAGTAGTAATACAATAGAATATCAATTTTATTATCATCAGCATTATCCAAACTAGCTGTTCAGCAATTTACCTCTTTCCTTTTCCCGAACTTTGTATCAAAAGCATCTCTCAAGTCATCAAGATCTTCCTATATACACATCAAAAAAATAAAAAAAAATATAAACAGAGGTACCAGTAATCTAAAACATCTTACATCATTAATTTGATACATGTTGTTAAAATATTGTGAGTTTTAGGAGCAATAGAAGTTGAACAAAATTAAAGAATGTATCATTTAGTGAAAGTTGATCAGAAAAAAAGAAATAGTTTACTTGCCAATACACAGACAATGAAAAATGAATGATCAAATTTTAAAAGTAAACAATTCTGTTTTTCTTAAGCCTGTTCAGCAGAGAGGGTACTCGCGAGTGCAAGGTTATAAAGAATAGTCGCAAGTCGCGAGCTCATAAAGAATAGAAATGATCACAAGCACTCAATTTGCTGAACACGCCTCACACATAGAGGTTCCCTGACCTTGATTTGTATGGTGACCTTCTTCATGTCCTCCTCTCCCTCTTCTGTCATGTCGTCATCATAATATTCCTTGAAGGGATTGCAGGAAGTTTCCATGTAGCTATAGAAAGCGTTTCGTCGAGAACTTGTCATGCTCTCCCAGATGCTGAGAGTCATGAGTGCCTTCTGCATGACAGCATTAGCCTGGGCATTATCATACACTCTGAAAACAAAGTCAAAACATTTCTTAATTAAAATTATATTCCCATTAAATAAAGATGAAATACTCCATGTAAGGAGAGAAAATAAGTCTATTAAGAGAAAAAAGACTGTAATATGTCTTAAATAAGAGGACCACATGGTCATATTGTTTACCTGAGTAATAGCTTTTTTTTCATCCCTAGCTCAGTTTGAAAAACATAATCTTATCTTACTAATTTTACCCCCTTTTTAGGGTGTCTCTGAATACAGTAGGAGTAAGACTGCCGATATCATGTGTAATGTGGGTTGTATGGATACATAAAACTCTGTCTAAAATGCTTGATTACTTATCAATATGCTCTGATTCAGCATCCTTGCCTGTGGAGTGCATCATCTATTCAAATTTGATAAAGACTGAACCAATAATAATTAAGACTTGTCTATCAAAGGGCACCTGCTCTAAAAACT
Source organism: Magallana gigas (assembly GCF_902806645.1). Classification (NCBI taxonomy): domain Eukaryota; kingdom Metazoa; phylum Mollusca; class Bivalvia; order Ostreida; family Ostreidae; genus Magallana; species Magallana gigas. The sequence continues at coordinate 14,231,945 of NC_047568.1, forward strand.
TTAACCAGCTCAAAAACCTTAACCTCCTCCAGCACCTGGAACCTATGTCTCAGATTCAGCATTCAAGCCTGTCAGTGCATCAGTATCATAAGACACACCATCCATGCAAGTTTGGTGAAGTTAGAACCAGTAGTAACTTAGATATTGCTATCAAAGGGCACCTGCTCCAAAAACTTTAACCTGCTCCAAAAACCGTAACCTTCACCAGCATCTGAAATTCATGGACCACATTCAGCATCCAAGTCTTTCAAGTCCATAAGTAGGTTCAGATGCATCATCCATGAAAGTTGGAAGAAGATAGGACAAGTGATAACTTAGATACAGGAACTGCAACAAAAACTTTAACCAGGTCTGGAGCCAACGCCGGGGTATAGTATAAGCTATACCCCCGACTTCGTCTCGGTAAGCTTAAAATGTATGACCCTTCATTTTAATACTCTGAATTCCCATTCATCTAAGATGTTTTAGATGAAAATAGGGTCTTGGTTTTGAAGAAGGATTTGTTAAATGTAAAAAATGTACATACAGATTGATGGAAAAACATACATTTACACATTGCAAACACCACACAATCAGGAAAAACAATCAGAAAAACTCATTTAAGCTTATAAGTTACAACTCAGGCGAACTAGGAAGGTCGATACATAAATACATGTACCAAATTACAGTACAGTACATTTATAAACAATGAAAACGCCATATTGTAAGTTTTTCTGTGCCACACCATTTTTGACTGCTTGTAAATCCACACTGATGCAAGTTTATGTATTAAAATTTCAGATTTAAAGGTGAAAGAAGGAGGATAAATCTTCAATGTGTTAAATGTTTCATAACTGAATGGTGAGGGGGGGAAATCGAATCTTTCCACTACTTACCGGTGTATTTCTCTTTATTCAGAAACAATATGATAAATCTTAGCTTTATGTGTGACAATTTGAATATGTTAATTTTTGCATCCACATATGGTCACTTGGGTCTTTAAAAAGTAATTTAACCCCACTTAAAAAGATTTAGAATTTCAATCAGTCAACACTGTTGATGCCAAAATTGACACTTCTAAAAAGTATTTATATTTATTTTATAAAACCTCTTAAAATCTAAGAACACTTTGAAACAGAATATGGTTTGCTTGCTTTGCTTTAAAATATTAACAACACTAAAAGAAATAGTAAAGTGCTAATAAGGGCTCCATTTAAGCAAGAGAGAGAATATTTTGATATCATGTTCAGGAAATCAACATTATAATTTTTCCATATATCAGTAAATCACACCCAATAATGATGTGCAATAAAGTTTTATGGCTTATACAAAGAAGAGGATTTTTTTTTCATCTTTCATTAAAATCTATCAAAGGCTTATTATTGGTCTTGTCAAACTTGCAAAAGTGGGATTTACTTCATATGATCTAAAAAGATTCAACCATAAATAGTGTAGTCCCTCACAAGCCAATTATATTGCAATTCCAAAATGTTGTCAAACTTAAATACAGTAAATCCTGCCGAAACAATCAAGTGTCTGGGAGGAAAATCTGGGCTTAAATGGACAGTTTGTCGGTTATGGATCTCAAATGCAAGTGGGGTGGGACACATTTTAAAAACAGATGTTGGGTTAGGCATAATTCTCTATACATTCCACAAAAAGAGATCTGTATGCATTTGAAGTTGTCATACACACATCTCTTCCTTGAAAACTTCTTTTTGCCTTTTGATTTCTTTCATTTGGTCTTTTGAACAAAAGTCAGGCCAATTTCAGACTGTCTTACCTCTGGAATGTATCAGACAGCAAGGCAATGAAGAGATTGAGACAAAGGACAGCAGACAGGGCTAGCCAAAGTCCAACCAAGATCTTCGCCATGATAGGATCTACTTTCAACATGTTCTATGAGAGAAAAAATAGCACTCATCAAATAGAAATCATATTGTACAACCAATCATCTGTTTCTTTTCCTCATTATTTCTCTCATTGTTTTCTTTATCCCATTCCTTATTTCTCTCTCATTTTTTCTCTCTCCCTGTCATTCTCTTTAATACATAAATAAATCTACCAGTAATAAATCTCACTTCAAAGTCATATTCGTCCACCAGCGTCAGTCGGAACAGACTGTAGAAAACATCCCCAAAATCTCCGTACCCATCGACATGCACAATGTCAATCTTAACCTCACCATTCACAGTGACATTCACAGTGCCATTCACTGTGCCATTCACAGTGTCATTCACAGTGACATACACAGGGTCAGGAGTATTACTATAATAAGCTTTCTTGCTTCCTCCAAAGATCATCCAAAAAGCACACACTGTAATGATATAAAATGTATTTTCATTTCAGTTAAACCATTTCATTAAAACCTAAGATTAGATTCAGATTAATGACATCTTGATGTCAACATATGTACAATCAATTTATTTAAGTTCATGCACAGCTGTAAGTACCGGTTAGTAAATATGATCCGTTAAATTAATACAGACTCTTTTCATTTCTGATATCTATTTCAATTATTCTGTCACCTTCTACCAAAAACAAGAGTTTCTGCATTAGATGGCATGATTACTGAAAAAAAACTTCTCTTACCAAAAACATGGTAAACTAACATTGGCACACAGATGATTAAAATATTTCAAAGAAATAATCCAGTTTGAAGAAATGTTTTGCAGAGATCATTAATATAGTACATTTTTTTTTAAACTATGTTGTTTCAAACATTGATTAAACAACTGTTAAAGAATTTTTTTGAAAAATTTATTAAGTTACTGCTTCTGCAATAAATCATACATGCTAATCATAACATAAAGCTATCCTCAAACACAAGTGAAATACCGGTAACGGTATAAAAGGTAACAATTTTCTTACCAAATGGAAGATAAAATTCCAAATACAGAAAAGCAAATCTGAGCAAGTCTTTCACCATATGAGACAGCATCACAATGAATGGTCCTACAAAGAGACTCAGCTGTTTAATTGTAATTTCTTACAAATTAAGATGCAATGCATGCTTCAAGTATTCATTAATTAAGCCAAGTTGCATGTACTGGTAATAAAATAAATTGTATAAAAAAGCAGACATCTTAGCAATGAACTTCCAAAAGCAGTTTGAAAAATTATATGTGAATGGCCAATAAAATTAACTGGTGTATTCTATTGATGTAAAACATAGTAGGAATAGCAGCTTGGCTGTGCTGTTTTTTTTTTAGAACTGATCAATGCCCCATTTACCTAGGAGAGCAAATGCTCTCGCCACTTTCATCAGACGAAGCCACAGCAGGATAATTGTCACAGACATGATTCTGATATGGGCTCTCGCCAAAGTTTCCGAGTGCTTGAAAATGTCAACTAAATGTGTGGTGATACTGGCTACCAGGAAAACATAGCAAATCCAGTCGAAAATGTTCCTGAAAATCAGTAAGGAAAATGACTGTCAAAATGGACACAACTAACAGTTTTTCTTTGAAATATTAAGTACAGTTTGCAAAGTTTTATATATCTTGGTATTTTTCTTCTCATTTCAAGGATATCTAATGAAAGCATTTTAATTGATACTAAATCTAAAAATGTACTGGTAACCTATACAGGTTCTAAGAGTTTTGAAATAATTTTGATGAATTTAAATAACACTTTAATATCAAAATTCCTCAGCAAAATCATTACTGAATGTCACTAAACTTAATTATAGCAGTTTATCACCTATAACATGTACTACAATGAATATCAAAAGACATATTGATAATAATATGTCTCACTTAGGGAAACTTATTTCTGTATGGCCAGAAATGTCTTACCAGAAATCTGACCAGTAGCGGGGTCGAGAATCGTCCAGACTTGACAATTCCTTGTGCAGGTAATCGCTCTCCTCGGTCCAGCGAGGATGGCAGTATTTCAGGTCTTCCTCTATGTGTTTTCTCCTGTATCCAACCCAATTCTACCACAACCAAAAATATATCACATCATATAATTTATGTGATTAAGTATTGGTTACTGTTATATATGTATAATCATTATGTTGTTATTTACAATTTCATAAAAATCTATTGCAAGTTTTACACTGTTGGCAAATGAAAACAATGCATCAATAATTGTTGTATATGGTTAAAACTGAATGTCTCTCAACATACAAAGTACTAATTTTACTATAAGAAATTATCTGAAATGTGTATTTTCATTTATATCATATATCATTTTTGTTCACAGGTCACTTCTTTTTTTTTATACCATTTCATTTAACACCTCTGACTTATTTTATTTTCAATCAATTTCAATGCATAGAAGAGATCGAATATGAATTATACATACATTATGGAACTGTAAGGAACGTTTGTATTCCAATACTTCTTCTACAATTTGATACACTGTAAACCCGATGGCAATGACCTAAAAAATAAAATTAATTTCATTGAAAAAAACTCATTTATGCAATTCTTCTCATAAATCATTAAATTTTTGTTCAGCCTTTATCTGTATAAGTGATTATCATAAAAAAATACTTAGAGAGGTATGGAACACCTCCACAATGGCATACTTTGTTTAAAATTAATTAAATTAACTGTAATCTTACACATTCATTTTTTCTATTGTATGTTTTTAATGTTTTTTAAGGTTGCACAGAAAATCAAAGAGTCAGCTACTGATCCACATTGTACATATATTGCTTTTATGAAAAAAAATAAAAATGCACTTAATGGTCAAATATTGTACAAATTGAAAATTTAAAACTGTTCAACATGATTATATTTTGATTATAAGGTCCTTTCTTTCATATCTGATTAACATAAAGATCTCCACAAAAAGGCACAGCGACTGTGTGCTTATGTAGATCGAGATCTGTATTTTAATCAGATTGCTTTTTTTCCCATTAATATCTAAGGTGTCCCATATCACATGAGCAATAAATGCACATGTATATAGACAATTAAGCCTCACTCACAAGAAGTAGAATTCTCCACCATTGATCAGGGAGATCGTATTTATGTCTGACATCATATTCAATCACCAGGCCATACACAGTCCATATCATGATGTACGCAAAGTTCAGAAAGAGATTAAACCAGGCTCGGATCCTGAAAACAGAAGACAAAGTCTCTCTAATCACATTTCATTAACTCGTGGTATGTGACTCCATGTAATAATCCTGTTGCATGCAGCACTATATCCTGTTCCAATCACAGTTGAAAAATATTTAATCCCATTTTGAATACCTGCATGTACACATATATTTGAATATGCCTCTTTTGACATTCACACACAGATATTGAGTGAATGGAAGAAAAACAAACAGGGACAATTCACAAAAATAAGCTAGTACAGCAGACCATCCTCCAACTGTCTGCTCATTACATGCATGTATTGACAGCCATTGTCCATAAAACAGTGCAGAATGCCACAATGCCTGGCATTCTTATGTAAAGAGCTTTACTTTTGAATTGGAAAAAAAAACTTTAGTAAAAAGCAGAAAGTAATCATCAAGTTCCATTTCAAACATATAGCAGGTTTCCTTGTAATTTACTTATATGAATTTCTTACGAAATGGCTTTTAGCTCAAATAGTTTAAAAACCATCACCTGTGTGACAAACTAGAATTAATATTCTTCTCACCTGCCAAATTTGGTCCACATCTGGGTAATAAGTGCCAGCATGACTTTGTGGGACAGAAGGTCATATTGCTTGTAGTGGGTGGCACATTGAAGCTAGAATCAAGGGTAATGAGTCAAATTTATTAAAAAATAATGGATGCTATACCTGATGTGATGTACTTAGGTATTTATCATAACTTTTCTATTCATCATATTCTAAAATACTTACTGGGGTTAAACTATTTCCCTTTGGGTCTTTTTCTGAAACAGACAAGAAGAAAATGGGATATAGTACATGTAATACAAATCAAAGACTGGTATGTATACCCACACTTTGATTTATTTTCATTGTTTAAGTTCCGATGCATGGCCTCTGTAAATTCTTCACATGAAACTTGGTCAAGCTCGGCTTTTACTAGTAGTTTATGAAAATTGGCTCCAAATATTAAAAAAACTTGCTAGAAACAGTGTACGCAAACAGATAATAATATTTTACCTGAGCTACTGAAAAGTATGAAATGTGTTAATGCTTACGTGTGTCAGTAACAAGGTCCCTAAGAAAAAAGTACTGTTTTCTGTTGGGGCGATCTGTGGAGTGAAACTGTCTCAAAGCATCCAGAGCCTGTAATACAAACAAACAAAAAATTAATGTGTAAGTGTTTGTGTTTGTGGTTGTGTGTGTGTGTGTGTGTGTGTGAGAGAGAGAGAGAGAGAGAGAGAGAGAGTATACATGCTTGATACAAAATATCTTACCAGACTGCAATGGACATCTGCTTACCTTTCTCTCTCTCTCTCCTCGAATGAAATTTCTTTGCAAAGTTCTCACAATCAATTACAATTGAAACTTACATGTATATATGAAAAATTTCACATCACAAAGGATTAACCCCTTCATGGTAATTGCGGTAGTGCTCTTTTTCAGGGCAAAATGTCATAGTTTTGTGAAAAATGACGTATTGTCACTTGTTTTATTTACGTCATTTAATAATTCACCTACCAAAACTTTGGTACCGGTAATTATATAAATTGCCCTGCAAGAGAACAGTACCACAGCTATTGTGAAGGGGTCTATTCTGTGGGCTTCATTGCTCACTTAAGTAACAATAACTTTTGATGCCTCTTTTAAATTTTCTTATACATGTATAAGTTTTAAATTTTTAAGTCTCATTACATTATTAACTGACTTGGTCAGTGGGTTAATACATTATTATTCTGTTTGGCAATACCTACCACAGGGGGCATCTTGGTGATCATCCAACTCAAAGGCTTCATTCCACTGTTATCTGATATTCTGACATTAGCTTTATAATCGAGCAAGAGACTGGCAGTTTCACTACGATCTGTAAAAAGTTTGATATAAAAAATGATTTTCAGGAAAAAAACCAATTACATTCATGATGATAAAATCAAACGAATGGTTTTGACATATTACAATTATTATTTATAAAATTTCTGCAAAGTTTTAGGATTCCATGTATCAAAGTTCTCCATCTCCCTCATTGGCTGTTGAAAACCTAAACGCTAACATGTGTTGTAAGCGATGCTATATTCCCAACATAAAAAGTTTGGCAACAGAATAATTACAGAACATTAATATTCCATTACTAAAACATTAACTAAAATAAACACTGCCTTGAAATTTTTATCTGGTATTTACAAGAGTATTTTAATTAATACCAGTATCATATATAACATCAGTCAAAACCATAAATATTATTCTCCTATCACCCGATGATAAAGAAAATCATGTATACCCAGCTCTGCTGCCACAAACAGAGGGGTCCTTCCTTTGTAGTCCAAAACATTGTCGTATTTACATTTCATTTTTATCAACATTTTCAAGGAATTACAAGCATCATTTTTGGCTGCATAGTGAACAGGTGTCTGTTTCTCATTACTGAGGGATTCTCTGTCAGCTGTAAATAATAAAAAGTCATTTTGTATCAAATCATGAGACCAATAAATTCCAAAACCAAGCTTCTGTTTGAAAATGATATCATATAATGGTAGTTAACAAATGCCAGAAAAATAAGTGTGTTTAAAAAATCCACAAAATGTGCTTTTTATAATTTAATACATATATTTTCTCTCTTGGTTAATTTGAAGTCTACGTTTTTTTTTTACATTTGTAATAATTTCTACACCATCCTATAGCACTTACCTCCGTTTTTGATGAGGATTTCCACCATTTCTGGGTAGTCTACTGCTGCAGCCACATGAAGTGGAGTGCGCCCATACTTGTCTGCCTGATTCACATTGGCTCCCAGTTCCAAGAGGAATTTGGCCACATCGATGTGCCACGTACGACAAACCTGTTGATAGAAGCCAAGTTTTAAAAATCAATTATATGAAATCATAAAAATAAGATTGAATAAAATTGTTCTACTATTAAATACTCCAAATTTTCAGTATCTTTTTTAAAAAAATTATAATCAGAAACAGGATTAATTTACCTTTTTTCCAAATTAATTCAGAATATTAAATGGTTAGTTTGTACATGTAAAAATGTGAAAAATTACAACACTGCCAATATTTTATCCAATTATATGTTTATTCTAAGCATCTTAAGTAATGCCTGTAAAACTCTTTTGAATTGTCTGAGAAGATTTATTTTTTTCACCTTATTTTCCTTTAAAAATATGACATCCTACCTCATGAAGCAATGTTTGTCCATGTTTGTCATTACAGTTTATGTTGGCACCATTTTTTATGAGTGAGTCCACAAAGTCTAAATCCACTTTGGCATTCGGGTCCCGAGACTGACCCAGTTGATAAAAATAGTCAATCAAAGTTTTGTCGTTGGCTGATCGAAGCTTCTTTTTCGTGTCCTGACGCATGCCAAATGGTTTATAGGCCTCTAGATCTTCCATTTGATCTATACCTTTCCCTTTTATAGCTGCCTTCTCCTCTTCATTCTGAGTGCCTGATGAACAAAAAGGTCTCAAAATCCAGGAAAAGTTTCTCTTTGATTTCAACCGCTTTGATTGTTTTGCCATTATTAACACTAATACAGACCATAGTCAGAACAATTGTTTACCCCCTCAGAAACTGACATTCCTTAATGCTACATATTTACTTATTGATTCATACAGTTAGTAATTTTTATCTTGTTGGTACAACATAATAATATGAGTGCACATTTTATCAAGTATCATATGCATGCAGTTTCAACAATGCGGCTGACATGATTTATATACAATCATGTATTGATCTGTTCTACAGTGTCACTTACTTTTTGTAGTAATTTTCACTTACATTACAGATGATGGCCAACCAATTGCCATCTTATGCAATATATATGAACATTATTTATATTTTAGATTGAGATTATGCTAACACTATTGTTCTTACTCTAATTTGAATACATTTACTGAAAATATAGCTAATTTTTTTCTCTGAATGAACCTGGTACCTGATAAATCATATTTTTGCAGATAGCTTACAAAGAATACATAAGAAAGTAAGAAACTTTAAGCGAGTTAGGAGCCATCTTTACTCCCCTGACAAACTTCAGACTGACATAAACATTAAAGTAGACCACATCAAGACTTCTACTTTTTAAGACACGTACTACATCACAAGATGGCAATTTAAATGTTTTAGCAACTGTTTGTATACCGGTAATTGTATTCATCAATTTGGTTGAAATTCATTATAACTCATTGGTTCAGTATCAGACTTATGAACAACAGATCATGAGTTTGAATCCCTTTTGGGATTTTGTTCATATTTACTCAATCAAATTTTTGGAAATCAAAGGTTTTATTCAAAATTCATATTTTTGCCTATTTGACTTATTTACTTCATTGCATCACGTTATCTTTCATAATCAAGTAATTTTCTGTTGATTTCAAGGTGTAGCAAGCCACTTCAGACAATTTCTTATGCTAGTTGCAACAAAGAATGATAGTTCAGTTTTGGTCTAGCCATGCAAGCATTTCATCAATCAATATATTTACTTATCATATTCTTTATCTCTAGTAGTGTCCCTGAAACAATTTATTTAAAAGAGTCAATGAAAAAACCCCAACATTTTTCAGTTTTTGGACACATAACATATCAAGTGTAATTTGTTTAATGGAAGATGACATGTAATTTTGCATCAGGGTCAGGTAATAATGTAATTAGGTAAAGTACATTCTGACATTATCATAAATAATTAATGGATGCTGCAAAGCATTTATCCATTGTTGCCATGTTCAAATTTCCACTGAGAACTCTAAACCTTTAAATTATTATACTATTGTTGCAATGAATTTTAACTCTACTCATAAATTTTATGCACACAGAGCAAAATGATAGCCTATAACAATCCAGTAGTCAATATAAAAACACTTTATATTGATACTGACTGCTGTGTAGCTAGCTATAAAATTCTTGGGTATACAAGATTAACGAATATGAAACATGCAAGCTTGATTTTAATACATGCATGCCTATATGGATATTAAAGCAAAAGGATCTAAATAAGGATTAAAAAACAGTTCATGCTGTCAATTTACATGCAAATATATAAAAAAGATGAGTTTGAAACATAAAAAATATTAATTCAATTAAAATCAAACAATCAAAGACTTTTCTCCTTCTGGCTTTTAAAAGCTAGAAGCATTATCCCATACCCCTGAAATATTAAAATGAATGAAGCTTATATTATAGCCTTGATGAATTGAGTCATTAGCCAAACTGTTACCTATATATGAGGTCTCCTCTCCAACCAAATGAACTAAATAGAACAAATTAAAAACTGACTAAATTAATTAATACTTAAATCCCATATGAGTTATGTCCCATTTAGTGCTGATTTTAATCCATTCATGATCTTTCCACAATAAAAATGTTTACAAATTTTTAGTACAGTTAACTCAGAAACAATCCTTACTTTTTTTTTTTAATTCTTTACCTTCACAAAAATTAACCCATGAATATTCATACATATCTTATAAACTGATAAATGTATAATGAAAAGGAAAATTTTCAAAGTGTTACAGTGTACTATCGGTACATGTATATAGTATGAAAAGTTACTCAGACAATATGACATACATGCATATTGTTATTATAAAGAGACTTAAAAATTTCTTTTGAAAAAAAAAACTTTTAAAATCTAGCCTCCAAAACAAAATTAATGCAAAACAAAAAATAAAATCCTTATTATAATATTAAAGCTTAAATTCACAACCGAGCTACCTGATGGATGACTTTTTTCTGTGTTTTAATGTAATCAGTACTTAATAGATAGTAGATTATTTATAGCTTTCAGTAATTATATTATTATCTTATCATAAGAAATGAACAAACATATTTGTCGCTTACCCTCTTCAATCTTTACCCTTTGTCTTGATACCCCAGCACATTAATGTCCATGCACAGGTATCAATTAAACATTTTGGAATATACCAGGTATATCATAATTTTGAAGTATATAGCATGTAAATTATAACTAAATGACTTATATGCAGCTTGCAGTATGTTCATACTAACACAAAAAATATCAAGAACTATTGTAATGAGTACAACTTTCATATACTAAACAATTTTCTTAATAAAATAACCAATTTAATTACCGGGTATTAGTATCTATCATGGTCTTCATTAATTATCACTGCATACAGGTAAATTTTGCCCCAATTTAATTTTGGCCCTATTTGCCCTCATCAACATTGGGCAAATTTCAAACAGGACAAATCACTTTAACCACAAGCAGCTAGCTCACAGTGTAGAGCAATTTAAAACATTAGGGAAATCCTTTACAAGCTTGATTCAGCTAAAATAAAACATGGGGAAAATAGCCCTGTATACAGACAATTTCATCATAAATATATACCTGTATTAATTTTATAGATATTACAAGCCTGAAAGTTTGAAATTCAGTGTAAGTTTGTTATATAATAAAATAGAATGTTCACTATATATCTGCTAGTCACACAAGCAAAGAAACTTGTTTAAAGTTCAACAAATGAAAAAAAAAAAACGTCCCCCAAAAATCAGGACAGATTCCCACTACCACTTATTAACACATACAGAAAATCATCTCACAGCTAAAAAGGACACAAACTTATCTGTCTTATTGGTAATTATTTAATGTTTTTATAGTGCAGAGAATACATAAAGCATTGGAAATCTATATGCTACTAATGGGTAACAATGCAACATACACATAGCAAGTGAGTACTAAAGCAGTCATTCTTCTTGCCGAGAAGAAATTAACTTGATATTTGTATAGTTTTTGTACTGTATGCATATTTGAGTTTGTTTATATGGCCAATACTAAATTGTTAATTCTGGAAATTTGAGTTTTGAATGATTACACTTTTAGAATCATTTTTTTTTACACAATATGACAGCAAACAATATGTAAACGTCTTAATGAAGTCCAATCAATATTCGATCATTTTAAAAAATCAAAATACTGTACTTGTCAAGAGCTATGTATAACAAAGTCAATATAGAAATTAATACAATCATATAAAAAGGTTTTTTTTAACTGTTTAGTACATGGCCATACTCATGAAATAATGTGTTTAGTTTCAAATGCACAGTTTGCACTACTTGTCAGAGCTTACCAGGTTTCTCTGTTGTACAAAATAACCAATATTGAAAAATTCATTAAGAAAAATTAACAAAGTGTTAGTTACTTAATAACATATACAGGTTTTGAAACAACCTGAACCAATAAAACATAAATATATACTGGTACAGGTAGATTTTTACATGTACATGCAAACTATGACATACTTATTATAAGTTACTTATATTTACAAAAAAAATTATGAATATGTTAATATGACAATCTATTTCCAGTACATTTACATCAATTAAGGGATTGGAAATAAAAGTCTACCTTTTATCAGACAATTGAAGGAATAAATCATGAATGTGTCTTTATTAAATGTGACATTTGAGCATTACCGGTACTCGGAACACTTACTTTTTGTAGCAATGACTCGCTTGGTTGCTGCATAACTTTTCCACTTGGAGGCCAATCCTTTGGCCCCAACAATGGCAGACAGTGCATTGTGTTTGGTTGTAGCATCCTTCACCTTTTCTTTCAGTGTGTTGATGAGTTTACTGTGGATTCAATTTCATTTTGATTTTTTTGCTTTTGATTTGTCAAATTATAGTGTAAAATTTCTAAGTTGCATATCAGAATTATCTGATTTAATTGAAATGAAATATTCATTTATTATCATTAATGGTTCAAAATACTGTAACAATGCAATGATGGGAAAAGAACCTTCTACTACTGGCCTATACATGAATATTGTGGAATCATAATGGTAAAAGTTTAATGCATGTCTAAGCAGAACATATTGTTTTAAAGGCACTAGAATATTGGTTTACTTATGCCAAAACAGTTAAAGTATTCATTGGCCATTGTGTTTTTAGACAGTTCTATATATATAAATTTTAATATATTGGTATATGCCTTTAGTATACCAGGCATAAGCTGTAATTATGTGTTTACCTTAAATGACATTGCATATGCAATAATTCAAGTATAGAGCTTATGACATTGTAGAATAACAATAAACTCATTTTGCACACAAATGTTTATACTTATAATTTACCTATTATTTTGAACATCTGATCTCATATCTAGCTCAAATGAGCTGTTTTCTTCCCCTGTGGGTGCAACTTTTCCTTTCCGTTTCTTTCTTGGGGCATCCATTGAACAGAGCTATTCACAGATATCTAAAAATATTCAATTATTATGACAATATACTGAGGAAGGAGGTAAATATGTGAGCGATATATACATATGGTCAAAATATATAAATATATTATGTGAAAGCAATGTTAATATGAATGTTGTTCATGTTTTTATTAAGATAGTCGATAGTCGAAAAAATAATTCAGTTGTGTATGAGTTCTATTAAAAAATCCAAAAGTACAAAGATATTAATTTTACTCAAAAGCGCAAATAATGCTCATAATCGAGGAAATGCGGGTTTATTGCCTCAGATCAAAGCAACTGGAAAGAAGCAAGCATAAGAATTATGTTAGCACACAAACAAATCTAATCAATTAAATAAAATACGTACGTTCTGTGGATAAAACAACTAAGTGGTGTGAATGACTGCAGTAAAGGATTATTAACTCCTACAACAAGCACCTGTCAGTCGCCATCGATGTTTACAGTGTAGTCGGTGACAACGATTTCCCGCGTTATATTATAGTTTCAGAACCGAATTAATTCCGGGAAGTTTGTGGAGAGAGAGAGAGAGAGAGAGAGAGAGAGAGAGAGAGAGAGAGAGAGAGAGAGAGAGAGAGAGAGATTCTAAGGTTTGCTTTATAAATTTAAAATTAATTATTAAACGATTGAATATAGATATTTCTAAAATTGAATAAGATTAGTGAAAACATAAAAAACGATGTTTGATTAAAAATGGTAGCTTATGCAATTGAAAAAAAATATGATATTCAGCATTTAAGTATAGTTTTACTTTATTATAAACAAAAAAAATAATAATAATAATAATGACGTAACGTTTCCACGACATATTCATAATACTATAATAAAATAAACATCTAGAATCCATCTTCGAAATTCCTCAGGTAAAACATGCTCAAATAAGAATCATCGATCAAATGTCACAACACAACTGTCTTGTAAAAAATTCATTTGTATTTATATAAGTTTAATCGTTTACTCACAAATTAAGGATCCCTCAAGGGACATGTATAATTTAAACAAAATACATGTACATGTATACAGAATAAGAATTAAATGTTTACAAATTTCACAATGGTCTTCAGTTGAACCAAGAAATGAAAATTTACATTATCACATGGGATGCAATTAGCCTATACAATGTGCATTATTATTATAGCAAGACAGGTGGCTTGAATGCAGAGAGTACCGAGGGACAGTGCCTATCTGTGCACAGTCAAAAACTCTCTCTCTCTCTCTCTCTCTCTCTCTCTCTCTCTCTCTCTCTCTCTCTCTCTCTCTCCTATTTTCTTCTTTAGCTGAATAAAAAGCTTGGGATATCAGCTAGTAGAAAATTGTACTAGAATTAAAAAACTACTTTTTTCCTGTCAAGATTTAGTTTTTCTAGCGCCCTCCCTCTTAAAAAATGCTTCTGTATGCCAGAATGCCAAATTTGTCTTCGAGTACAAATAATAAAAGATGATCGGGTCCCTGTGCCTTCCACATTGCAATGTGGCCGGGCGCACCATATATAATTCAATAAAGAAGATGGGGGAACAAGATAGCGCAAATGCCCATTTGGTTTTGTCGTAAAAAACAATTTCAAATTAATTTTTTTCCAACCAAATATACTACTCGTAGATGATGTTTTATTACAAGTTTAAAAAAGCACGATTTCTAACTATATTCAGTTTTGAATATTTTAACAAACGATAAGAAAAAAAATAAATTCTAAAGTTTTGGTAGTATCGAACCCACAACCTAAAAACCCTAACTCTATAATGTTACTTCATGTCTGGTGCTCTAACCACTGAGCCATTTCATTCACAACAAACATCATTGTTAAATGCTAAATGCAACTTCAACCACGAATTGACGGACTTGTAGTATTTCTCTAAAACGTTCAATTGTTGGGATACAAAATGATATTTTTTAAGTATAGTGGGTCATCTCTCCACGTTTTTGTTGATTGAAATCGGTTTCATTCCCTTTAAACCTCATATAGACTCTGACAAAAATATGGAGCCCAGACCCACTCTATAAAAGAAAAGGCATTGAACTTCTAAAAATGACACTATTTGGAGGTTTTGACACGCATACGCCAGTTTAAATCAGCCTATTCTAAATATTTAACATATTTAAAGGTTATAAATCAATGTTTTTTTTTTTCATTTGTTGTTCCTAATATACTTGCCATTCAGCAAGGGCAACTATCGTTTTTAATAGTTGAAAGTCAATTAAGGAAACGGATTAATATAAGTTGTAACAACTTGTTTCCGAATCCTGTTTGCATTATTTATTGTTTATATTGATGTACAATTCAAAATGAAATAAAGTTTAAACTAATGTTATGGTGAATATACATTGTTTTCAATAATTGAGAAAGAAATTATGAGATTTGTTCATATTTTAATTTTATAGTATCTTATCTATCCTCATATGGGCAGTTTACACGCCTTATTCACCCATCTTCTTTGAATAATTTCTCAAATACGTTTTACAGAGATTTACTCTTTTTACTATAAAATATATATATACCCATCTACAAAATTTATGTACATACAACATCAGTATATGCTTCATTGTAGAGACAAATAAACGGGGTTACATATATTTACCATTCCACATCTACTGATTGTTGAGAGCATATAACCCCCCCCCCTCCCCTTTACATTCGTTTTCAAAGTTTCCCGCCAAAAGTAAGCGAACTCTTTTGCGTTCGAAGGTAAACAGGAAGTGACAGATCACCATTTTGCAACAGATGTATTTCAGAGTCAACGAAAGTATTCGTACGGAAAAGCGTAAAATTCGCAACAAATTTTGTCAGAAATGGCCAAGAGACACTTTCCATTTTCAGTGATGTATCTTTCTATCAACTCTTTCTCGTTTGGCTCTACGGTTTACAGATAAAGAAGCATGTTTTGCAAGGGAAGTGGATTAAATGCATAAGGATCAGAGATCGACTCGCGCTGGCCAAGAAGGGAGGATGCTGAAAATATCGTCATTTACATGACTCCATTGTGGATCACGAAAATTGTTAATTAAGTTTATTTCAAATGACATGTTTTGTTCACAAATTGCAAAGATGTAGTAAGCTAAGAGACATTTGTACTTGAAGTACTTAATTGCGAAGGAAATGAAAATTGCTCTCATAAGTCAGATTAAAGATATTTGAATCCCTCTGATAATGTAGACTTTTCACTTAAAAACAAAATGGGTGATCCACACAACCGAAAAAATTTAGCCGTTAATCGATTGAGGAATCAATTGAAGAAGAAGAGAGAGTCTTTGGCAGACCAGTTTGAGTTTAAAATGTACATTGTATTTCACTTCAAAGAACAGGTAAAACACAATGTTTTTGAGTGTTTACTTACTGTAGATTCTTAATTAAACGCAAGGAATTAATATCTGCGTAAAATTGCAAGAAGCACATCTCGCGAATTTTGAAATCTCGCTTTTATTTTTCGGACGTGTAAACTACATGAAACTATGATAAAAATCGTCATTTGCGATTTAATGTTCTTGCCATTTGATGGATAACGGTTGAATCGCGGAATTAAGTACAAATTAAGTATTAAGTGTAAAATAAGGAATCTACAGTAATGTTTTGACACTCTTTGTTTAGGTTGGATTTTTAGTGAAATAATTTTTTAAGAAAGTGAAGACTGTAACAGTATAGTATAGTATAGTATAGTATAGTAATTAGTAAATTTATTAAGAGACAAATGTATATTGAAAAAGCAAGTTAAAACTAAAATCTACTGCTGTGTTAATTCATTAACTATAAATGATAACATGTTCAAGTCGCTTAGATAGATTAATCACACTCATTTTACTTTGTATTTAAAGAAAAAGTCACCAGCCCTATTTGAAGTTTCTGAAGTTGTGCCAGTCATGACTAACAATTATGAAGACTGCATTCTTAAAGGCGTCCAGGTTTGTAGATAACCATAAAAACTGATTTGTATTCAAACAAAAAAAATTTCAACCTGTAATCTTGATATCATGTCAACAATTCAATTTTTTAGCAATACAATAATAAAACAGTATTTTATATTAATGACCATGATTAATACAGTAAGCAATAAAGATGCAGGGAGGGTGGTTATGTGTTAAGTGAAGAGTTTTAAGTATAAAGTTAAGTCTTGAGAACAATTGACCAACAAACAGAAATAAACAAGAAATTGTTGATTTTAATCTAAATAACAAGCCAAACAGGTATTACATGCTAACATGCATATGAGTTTATACATGTACCTCTACAAAATGTTGTATATTTGATTTCAGGATAAAGCCTACTCATTTGAAAGTTCCCAGGAACTGCTCGAAAAAGACATAGTTCAGCTCCATGCACCTCGCTGGCATCCACTCAGACGCGTATGTATTTGTTTTATTAATGGGCTGTGTTCAAAATTCCTCAGCTACAAGGATTGATGACTACAATGTAGGTTTAAAGAATGCACTGTTCGAATTATTGCTTGTTATTGCAAAACTAGTTTATTTTTTATAGTGGCTGCAGAGATCTAGAAAGGCTTTAAGCTTTTACAATTTAAAACCCAGCCCTAGTGAAATTTATGTTTTGAAATGGGTATTATAAAAAGATATCAAATTTTCTACTTAAGAAGTAGTTTATCGGTTACTTTCTATAAAGATTTTATGCATATTGATTATTGTTTGTTAAAGGGACTTGGACACGATTTAAGATCAAAAACTTTATTTTTATTTTTTATGTATTAAATGGTTAACTGGTGCATTTTAAATGATTGACCAAAATATTGAATGTTAAAGTCAAGTTACAAGCGAGATACAGAGGTAAGAATTGGTTATTATGTAAACAAAGCTCGAGTCTTATAATAGTTGTTTACAAAAAATGTAATGTAGAAAATTACTATTTCTTAGACAAAATGACATGTAAAAAGCTATTATCAACAAAAGAAGATACATTTAATTGAAACTTACACCAATACAACACAAATGTAAAAAATGACAATATTGAGCTTTGTTTACATAACAAAGAATTATGAACTCCGTATCTTGCTTATAATTTGATATTTGACTTTCAAATTTTGACATAGCATTATAAACTTCTATATTTATCAGTATAAACATTGAAAACGGAAAAATAAAATTTGAAAATTTTAAGTCAAACCGTGTCTAAGTCCCTTTAAAAAATGGGACAAACATGCATATGGAAATCATCTTTAGAATCTTTTTTTCAAAGGATATCCTTGGCTGTACAACAGATGTGGATTTTCTTCTGTGGCCAAGAAATGACATAGAAAAAATTGAAGGAAGATTGTTTTCAAGATGGAAAGGAGAAGACATGAGTTTTAAACCAGTCATGGTAAGGCATTATGGCTCATGATTGAAATCATTGACAATTGAAATGCTATTAAAAGTCTCTGGATATAAGAATTTCAAATGATAAATAGTTATTGTATGAATGACTGAATTTTTTATTCAATTGTTTCATGATTCTGAGGCCAGATCATTTGATTACCAGAGAAATATCACTTTGTAAATCAGCTAGTAGACTAGTGTAGAAGTCCTTCAGAGTCTGAGGATAGAAATTTAATGATTTGGTCATAAGGATTAGTAGATTTACATTAAACAACCTATTTACACCACTCATGGTTGGTTAAGCATTATTTCTTCTCCATCAACTGGTGGTGAAGGGTAGAGAAGTGTAACCAACCCTGGGTTTCCAACATTGTATTAATACATTCAAAATGAGTCTTCAATATTGATAATGAACATCTTTTATTAAGGTGGCTCTATACACCCACAGTTTATTCCAATTTTCAATAGAAGACCACAAAACATATACTTATCAAATATTAAAATGACGATAGGGATACTATAGGTATTTTTAAAGAATTTTTTAAATGTTTTTTCGTGTTTTTGTAAAATATTTTTTAAAAAGACAGCTATCAACAAACTGAGAGAAATTATTTTGTCATATGATGGATATTTCCTTCGGACACATAAAAAAAAATATAACACTTCTTAACATTCAAAAATGTTATTATTGCAATTTTTTTTAGTATATCCCCAAAACATATTTTTTCATATTTTCTTACTCTGTTGACAAATCATCTGAAAAAGTTGCTTGATGTTATAAGAAAATATATTTTAATAAATGTGAAATAAAAAATTGAATGAAAACAATTGCAAATAAACACAAAAAATATTTTAAATTTTATTTGGTATGAAAGTTCCTCATGTAAGGGTTATCGTTCCTAAGTCCCAAGGCCCAAACACCTTGGGGACTTTTCATTTCTGAGTTGAAGAAAATTTCCTAAATATATTGTTTGAATGATAAATACATACATATTTCATTATAGACTTTGCCCTGTATAAGTGAATATATTCGCTTTAGTGCAAAACTAAGCCAAATAAATAAAGGGGAACATTGACTAGGCTAATAGGATTTATGTATCCCAACCTGAGAGAAATTCAAAGCAACCCTCTCATCCCCGTTAGGTGTCGATATTAATGTGCATTAAAGTATATTATAATTGAAATATTTTCACCTGTTTAGAATTTTCTTTCACGGTATTCAACCAAAAAATACGTTTTAGAAAATTTTGTAAAGTTAAAAGAATTATTGCTCTCAACGGGAATCGAACTCATGACCTACTGGTTTGTAGTGAACCCACTAACCCACTGCGCTACGGTGTAACATATCGATGATGCTAAAGAAACTCTTTAAAAATGTATACTTGATTTTATTGTTTATTTCGATAAATAATACCACACAAGGCCACAATTAAAAATATTTCAGTTTGTCCAAACCCGACCCATGATGACTGGGTGTGGGTAGGTAGGTAGGCAAATTCTTTTTTTTTTCAGAATTTGCCACAGGGGCTCGTCACAAACTTTTTCCAACCTTTCATATCTACCACCATCGTCGGAACCCACGGGTTTTCTATCCGTTACACTGCTTTCAACTTCGAAGAAAGTGTCACCGGAGAGCAAACTGGAAGAAAATGCGTGACAACTTCTAAAATTGTTGCCGATGTTTAAATTTTGCTGGTATTCCTAAAAACTATGGTCCTTTCCTGATCTAATGATACCTAGAGTGCAGGGTTTAATGTCCGAGAAGAATTAATACGAGGCCACCGAAATCGGGAGGTAGCGATTTTTTCGAGTTTTGATTCCTCCCATGTGTATTTTATTGTATAGAGGTGGTAGATATAAAAGGTTGAGAAAAAAAACTTCGTGACGAGCCCCTGTGAGCGGACACGAAAAATATCCAAAAAAAAAAAAATCTTCCAAAAAACGGCAAAAAAAAGAATTTGAGTCGGCGGGTTTTTTCCGGGTCGGTCGCGTTTGGGCAAACATACAATCTTTTTATTTTGGCCCAACGTGAAGGTGTCACATACCACATTACTTGTAAGTAATGAATTTTCCAATTATCAAATTAAATCTATCCATTTAACAAATTTTTCAAAATAGCGGTTCCCATACAATTCACCTCAGTTTAAATCAGCCAGTACCGGAAATGCATGTTTCCAGATTGACTTTTTTGCGTACTGCGTCATCAAAAAGTGGTGTATAGAGCCACCTTAAGAACAAAATGCATGATTGGGGTTTATAAATATGATTTCAGGAGGATTTTGTGTACTTCCATGAAGACTATGACAAACAACTAGCACGTTTGGTCAACAAGAAGGAGAGATCAGCATTGATTATCAATGACCCCAAACAGTCCATGTTTTTGTTTTTGGATAAGCATCATATCCAGGTAAAAATATGAATTATGGTCAAATTAATTTTTTTTCAGTAAGTTTAATGTTATTTGAAAGTGCAACCTGTTTCATCAACTGATAAATTGAAGACTTACTAACACGATTCTAAAAACTGAATGAAATTTGATGTGATTGTTGATCACTTAGATGTGTTCATACCAGCACAGCCTGTGAAGAAACAAAATGATTTTATTTTTAGACAACTACAAACAAAATGACTGTGTTTAAGCTGTCCAGTGTCTGCCTATATTTACCACAAGTAAGATTGCTCTCTAGTTTTTCTCTATTAATTTTATATGTTGTACTTTCTATTTTGAAACAAAACAAAAAGGCGTTTATTTATTTACTTTGACCTTGGTCATTTCATAAAAGTTAATAAACAGTCTATAAATACTGCTATTGCCTATTGATCCCTCCTCTTCTTCATAAAGAATATCAAGAATCTTTATGACCCACCGGCCATAGGTGTGTTGTGGCCTTGAGATGAAATTTTTATAATGTCATTTATGTCAAAATAAATAACTACTTATAGGTATATTTTTTTGTTATTGACAGAATCAGCTGACGTTGTGGGGCCCTGGTACAATCAATGATTTCCTGTCAACCCATCTCATGTGATGTCAGCTTCAAGGGCTCACTAGTGTTAAGTGAAGCCCTTGCTCTTAATAGTTGTCAAGAATTTAGACAGTTTTTGATTGTCTTTGTTAAAATTTGCTTTTCAGGTTACATTTCTTATAAAAGAAATATTCATGGATACGTTTGCTTCATGTGAAAGGCTGAAGTTAGGGAGATGTACCTGTTTTTTGTTTTTTGAATTTTTTAAAAGTGAATTATTTGCAAACACTTTGAGGAAAAACTCGCATTGCTTTTGATATCACCTTTTATTTCAATACTGCTGTTTATTTTTCTACACTGTAAAGTATTTCTGCATTCTCTTTTCTTTTCTATGTTAGATAATCCAACAATTAATGTCCCTCTGTGAAGTATTCATTTGCTCTATATAACAAAATTTACAGAATCAGCTAAAGCCTCAAACTCGGTGTGTTTTTTCTGTTATTTGGAGTTTTCTCCTTGATTTTATGTTTTTGTTTGCTCAGAATTATTATCTTTGTTCTATCATTGCAAATTTGATTTTCATACAAATAGCCCCCTGATTATGGAAAATGTTGTTGAAAGATCATCCAAAATGAATGATGTAACAAATAGAGTTGACATTTCAATTAATATGTAAGAATGATTCTATAGCATGATGAAAACAAAATAGTTAGTTTTCACAAAGTTACAAGAAGAGGAAAGCTCTGACAAAGAAAATTGTTCTTAGTGAGGTACAGTCACATTTTCATGATTTGAGAGGAGAGATTTTGTAATATCTTTGATATTCTAAATTCCAGTTCTTTTATCTCTCATTCTTGTGGCATAGGAATAAGGATGCTGCTTGAGGCCTTGAGCCTAGCATTGCTCAAAGTGGATTCCATCATGAAAGTGTTGATTTTATTCAGGATACAGTTATTATTTCTGTAGAATGAACAACATGAAACCAGTCATCAAATTTCCTCATTTCATTCTTCTGTAATTGCTTTTATTTGATCTTACTGATAATAAAAGGGAACTTCAAACAACTTACACAAGCGTTTGATTATTTCTAATTATACCCGCACTTTCTAAAGAAAGTTCGGGTGTATTGTTAGTTACTGTATTAAATTTCCAAATTGCCAAAAAGTTGTCTTGAACTTAAAAATCACAAACAACTAGATGATAAAACGTTGAAAAAGGAAAAAATTAATCTCATTGGAGATACCATGTTCAAACAAGTGGGGCAGCGACAAGCGTCAAGTCGCACACATGGAAATTATACATGTACATTATTATATCGTTGAAACGTAAATATAACATGACAGATTTAATTTTGTATTCAAAATGTCGTACATGATACAGGAGCTGAATGTATAATTAGCTTGAATACATAGCTATTTTCATACATTAAGGTACATAATCTCGGAAATAAGGAAGATAATTCACTGAGATGAAATATTGAATTTTGATTTCTTTCCGTACAAGGTAAAAAAAAATTCTGCAATTTTATTCTATCTTTGAATTTTTTGAAAAATCATCGGGAAAGCTAAAGTTTAACGGAGTGTTCACATGCAGTAGGATGAAAAACTTATAATCTTCCTCTATGATGTTAGATAATGTTGAAACAGTGAACATTTGTACAGCAAAAGTCCCATGCTAAAGCAGACGGACGGATTTTAATGAATTTTCAATTCAGATGCCGGATTTGCCTAACTAAAACAGATCATTAATAAGACAATGAATGAAGTATGCGATCGGAATCACAATCGCCAAAATACCACTAAATTTATAAGCATCCGAGTTGGCTGTTTCTAGAATAGAAGGGATCGTCTTGAGAAAAAACTTGACTTCATTTCCTCTATAGTCCATTCCAACTGTCATATTCAGTTTATTCAACTGTAAAAACTGCCTTCCGTTTGCATCATATTGCGGCCACTCCTCTTTTGCACCACCCGGAGCATTTGGGTTTCTGAAAATACAATTTGAAGTTTAAAAAAATCATATCATAGAGAGATAGAACTATTTTAACAAGAGCTTGGACTTTGGGTAGTTGTGTCAAACAGCACTGTGACGTAGGCCTGTCTATTTCATTGCTGGCCACTCAGCCATGGCTCTTTGAAATCAACAAGATTTGTCTGGCTTTTGAGCTAAGACTACGCATTCGGTGCATATTTCGCTTGAAACCGCGTCATTTTTAAGTTGTTCTGACGCAAGAGATAAATAGCTACGCCCTACTAAAAGTCCAAGGTCTTGTTAAAATGGTTCTGTATGTAGTAAGAGGGAAAGGGAGATAAGGAAGAAGACTCACCCATATTTAGCAAAGTTTGTCCACTGAACACGCATTCTCTTGGCAAGCTTATGGTCAGACGCATCAATAGTAATGTTTGGTTTAAGTATAGGCATGAATTCCAAAAAGAACAGATAAATAAGATCCGTTGCATGTCCTGCGCCTTGGTACCATGGTGGAAATTCCTCGGCGTCAAAGATAAAAGGTAAACTCCACTCGGAAAACACAAATTGGTAGGACTTGGCAATCTTATTGTCAGAAGCATGGACAAGCAGAATCTCCACGGCAGGAGAGAGAAAGAACATGTCTGTGTACATGTTGACGGCCTGGCGACTGGTCTCACTCTGGTCGTCTGCTCTGCCATACCGTCTGCACATAGCCTCTGACACTTTATCATTTCCTTTGTACGTTTCGGTAACTATTCCTTGTATGAAAACATTACAGAAAACATGGTAAGGAATACCATCAGTTATAATGTTAAATCCGTAGGTGGATTGAACAGCTTTCCCCATTCTCAGTAGAAGAGAACCCTCGCTATCTGCCGTACCGACCATTATGTCTATTGTACGGAAAAAATCTAGCTCTTCTGAACCTTTGTCAGCTAGCATCTCTGGAATAGTCCTTTTGAAAAGTTCCTCATCAACCACAGGGCCAACCGGAAGTAGGGTCGAATCCGCATTGGAGATAACGTTACCAGTAGCATTAACTAATGTGGACATAGTGACTTGTTGCATGCATTCAAACGAAGCTCTTGGATTTACTTGGTTATATGGACAACCGAACTGGCCTGCAATTGCTCTTTTTGAATCCGCAGGATCGTGTTGAAAAGCGAACACAGAGTTAGCAACGCCACTTTGCATGATCGCACGCTTAAACAGACCCTTGTTTCTTGGAATTAGCGATAACAATGACACACTCATCCCGCCTGCCGATTCTCCAAATATTGTCACCTCCTCTGGGTTCCCTCCATAGTCCTCGATATTATTCTTCACCCATTCAAGAGCCAAGATTTGATCCCAAATTCCATAGTTTCCTTTCAGAAACCTGTCACCGAAAGACAGAAATCCTTCCAGTCCAAGCCGGTAGTTTATTGTAACCACGACCACGTTTCCAACGTTTGCTAAAGCGCTTCCGTCATAGCTTATAGCGCCCCCTGCCGTGTAACCACCGCCGTGGATCCACACCATCACTGGGAGCTTGCCTGTTACATTAACTGGGGTATATATATTCAGTATCAGACAGTCCACGTCCATTCTGAACATACCCAGGAATCTGGTATAAACTTGTGGACACAATGGAGAAAAGTCATATCCATTCCTGGTTTCATTCCAGCCCCCAAACGGTTCCGGTTTTGCGAACTTTCGAGTTCCAATTGGCGCTTTCCCATAAGGAATGTTATAGAATATCCTGGCGTTTCGGAAATCTGTAAAGCCGATGATAGTTCCAAGTCTTGTTCGTAAGGTTATTTCTTTTTTATCTTGATCCATTTGGGAACTTGACAGAAATATCAATGTTGCAAAAACCAATATATGCTTTAAATTCATCTGAAAAATACAGATGGGAAAAACATTACTTTTCATACACATAGTTCTTGATTTTAAAAAAATGTGAATGAATTGATAAACGTCTACAGGTCAGAAGAATAATAACCTGTATGATTTATAAACTTTTCCTGATTTTTTAAAACGTTGATGATGCTGTTGGCAGTTTTGGTTGCACTCATGAAATCTGTCACAGCAGCTTAATTATACACCCCTTCTTTCAATTACACTTCGAATAAGATTACATGTATTCTTTTTGGATTGATGTTTTGAGTCGCCATTAAATATTCCTTGAGTAATTTAGCATGTTCGCAAACGTGGAAGATGCCATGTTTCTTTTGCACTAAAATAGCTACATTGGACGATAAAATTCACTCCGTAGACAACACATTTATAACATACAGCTTACTGTGTGGCCACCGTATTAACCCCTGCCCTGGTGTAAATAAATTACCGGTATTGTGCAATTAGGTCACTATTTGATCTTTAATATACACCCATCATCTCAAAAGTAGAACACATATTTCTTTATTCAGACTCATGTAACCAAATACTATATACGTGTATGTCCCTTTTCACAATTTTTGTCGTTAATGTTTTGTGCTAAATGAACCCAATTTGACCGCTTTTAGTGTATGAACATTTTTTGCTAAGTGTGTGGCTATGTAAATCATCAAGATGATTTTTTTTTATGTCATAAGAGGAGACATTTGGTACGAGATAAAATTCTTGACTTTTCTGATTTATTATTTACCTCCATTCTGCTGTCTATTTGTCGTTAACAAAGCATTGCTATCACTCGGGGTCTGTAAAAAAAGAAAACACCCAAAAAGTTAAGGCATAATGAAAAAAAATTATATTTAAGAAGTATGATGGTAACATAAAATACGGGGAGGGGAGTGTTACACATGCTGCGCAAAAATTAAATCTAATATCATAGTTGTTAGATTTTATGTTACATCAAAATTTTAAAATCACTAGTCTACTTATTCTCTGATTTTTAACATTGATACACCATTGTTTCATTGTTATTAGTTTTTTAAAAAAGGGAATTAAAAAAAAATCAAATTACATTTAGAGGTAATTTCAGTTTTGGCATATATGAGGATGGATCGGAGGGGGGTGGAATGGGGAATTTCAATAGACATCTATTGCTAGATCACATTGTGCAGTTTCATAAGGGCAACTGATAAACATTAAATCAACTGTAAGGACTAATCTCTGATACTGGATAAAGAGGCAGACAGACATGGTAGTAAACTACTGTCAAGTGTCAGATTCATTTCGTATCGTGATAATATAAGCGCGACTCGAGATTTTATATTTGTAACATTTAAGTACGCGAAATGTAGTACATGTACATACAATTAATTATTATACATGTTCAATTCGAGCTAAGACTAGCAATCTGGTGCATATTTCACTTGAAACCAGCGTCATTTTCAACTTGTTTTGAGCAAGAAATAGAAAGGTAAAACCTATAACGAAAGTCCAAGGTCTTGTTAAAATGGTTCTAATACATGTTCTAGTATAAACTTCCTAATGGCGACTGTGAAAACAATAGATGAGTTACTTTATAGTAACCGTGCAAATCTGGAGTACTTTCTCCCTAGACCATATCTTCCCAAAACCATTTAAAACAAATTATGTAGTTAATCAAAATATCATAGTAATGAAACACAGTTATTGATTTAAGAAATAAAGAGAGTTAGAAAAACAATACAATAACAACCTCACCGAGTTCTCGTGCACCAGTGTACAGGATTGCACACGCCGAACATTCCAACAAAAAACTAAAAATAAGAGGCTGGTAGAAGTTGCAGACGACAACATAGGGTCTTGCTTCTACTCTCTCACTCTCTCTCGAAAAAAAACCCAAACCCGAAATAATGTTCAGTATACAAACGAGCAAGCCATTTAGGTCGCCCAGGGATCATTAATTTCTCGAAACAGCCATATGTCAGCAGCTGGACGCTCTCTGTCAAAACAATCGTGTTAAAATGGCTGACTGACTGTCATCGTCCCACGAGGCTGTTCATCATAATGCTTTATAATTAGTCATCAAATAAAATGTCGGAATTACAAAGGGCAGGAAGCTTATCGTATTGTTAGAATGCTGTAAAAACCAAAAATCATTGTTTAAATCCTATCGATACTGTTGGATACTTTATGTATTTGGAATAGCATTATATGACTACCTTACTTTAATTACTTTATTTGCTGCAATCCAGAAAAAAATAATTTCACAGTTTTGTGTAGTTTTAGACATTTTTGCGGTTTTCCCGATATATTTCAAAATCTCTAAAGTTTGACTAGCAAGGTAAAGGTCAAGATATGGGCCCACTTTATTTGTGTCGTGGTAAACTGACAGGCCCTACCTAAATCTCATTACAATCACAATTACAATCACAATTCATATAACTAAATGGTCTTTTGTGAGTATGCTATGAAAACTAAATTTGAATATGACATACATTTCATATGTATACACAGCTGAATTGCTTATTTCTGCAAAGCGTTAAAACGTTCATCCATAACAAAAGTACTACCAGTGTACTAGTACCGGTATTACTTGTCAATGAGAAATATTGAATGTATGTCAACAAGCCGGAGAAAGAAAAACATTCATGGCAATGGTATATTAAGGTTGTTTTGTAGTTGTTGATATATATTTGACGAAACATTTTTTCCAGTAACTATAATTCCGATTACGCGAAAAGACATGTAGAAACATTTAAAAAGCAATATTTTTCAACAATTTCTAATTGTCTCCTTTATAAATAAATTTCATCATTCTTGAATTCCATGAACTTTTCGTCATATTTGAATGAAATATTTCATTTAATTAGGCGACCTTTAATTCGTTAATCATAATTTCTAACATGGACTAAAATGCGGTCATGTTTTATTTAAAAGTACTTGCAAGTAGACTTTCGTATATTGATAAGTTAATAGTAACAAAACTGTTCATAGGGCAAAGAATAAATTAACACATTTTTGAAATGCTGATTATACCAGGAACGTTAAGTATGTCTCTGACAATACCAAAATTGTTGAAATACAGTTTTCATTCCTATATTATACATGCGCGGATCCAGAAAATTTTTCCAGGGGGGGTCCGACGGATAATTGTGTTTGCCAAGGGGGGTCCGAGGCATATTTTCGCGATAATTTTACTATGTAAATTTAATAAATTTTCATTTTCCAGGGAAGGTCGGGACCCCCCCCCCCCCGACCCCCCTCTAGATCCGCGCATGTTATAAGCAATATTGTCTAGAAAAATTTGCAAAACTTGATCACTTCTGTTCATATAATATTGTGCAAGAATGGTGGGAGTTGCGTGCCGCGCTAAAATTATGTACGACCAGGGACATTGACACTGTACTAGAATATATATTTCCTTCCTATAACTATTAAATAATAGAACAGTCAGTTAATGAAAAACAATAATTGTCAGTTTGATTGAAGACGATGTACCGATATTTTTTCTCCGTTAATGAAAAAAAAACCCAAATGCTTTGATAGTACTAATTTTTGGTTTCTTTTACTTGCGAACAGAAATTCAATGCTAAAGAGTTTCAAACGTCAGATGTCTGTGGCTTTAATAACGACTACTGACTAAATCAATTTGTATAGAGTAAGTTATATCTTTTCCATCTTTCAAAGTTACAAAAATATATACATGTAAGAGGGAATCTTTTTTTTTTAATTTTTTTTTTTTTTCAAATAGTTAGTACCTCACCAACATAATATTAATGAAAAAGTTTAGTGATGATAAACTGATGATCAAAAGAAATAAACTATCAGTCTTTAATTTTTTGGCGCGACTCGTGTCTGAATCGGAAATGAGGTTTGGAATAGTCTGCAGCCAAAACTTCATTTCGTTCTTGCGGTAGTCATTCCCCACACCCATATCATGCTTGCTCAACTTCATGTAGTTTTTAGAGGCATTGGTAAATACTGACCACACCGGAAGTCCAGCCGAGTTCGGATTCCTAATAAGGAAAAAGTAGACAGAAATCATAAATAATACATGGGTATTCAAATTTCAATACATTTATTAAAGATTTATGTAGCTTCTGTGCGATTCAATTGATATATTAGATTTTCGTAGCAAACACGTTTACACCCCAACCAACCACGATATCGATAACGATTTTCTTCTCTCACAAAAATCATCGACTGGTCAGAAGACTAATGGTAATAAACTTAAATTCACTACATAGATATCTTAATCTAAGTGGTATTATCCATCAAGACGTGTAAAGTGCAGAATCCTACATTAAACTTGAAATAAAAACTGGTTTATAGAATTAATTGCATTCGCATAGATAATAACAAAACCTCTTTTCCTCAGTTTGAAAACCTAATCTTACCCAGATTTTGCAAAATTTGTCCAATATTTTCGCATTTGATGAGCCAGCAAACGATCAGAGTCGGATATCGTGACATTTGGAAGAATTCTATCAAAGTACTCCATAGTAAACAGATAGTACAATTCCTCCGCGTGACTGGGTCCTTCGTACCAAGTCGGTTCTGGTCCGAGCTTAAAAGGAAGAACTTGGTTGTACATGAATTGGTAGGTTGATGATTCAGAATTGATATGCGCATTCAAGGTAGATGTGGAGTCCGATATAAAGAACAGATCACTATATACGTCCAGTACTGCTCGACTCTGTAAAGTGGCGTTGTCTGCAACATAATATTCTTTGCATATTGCCTGTGACACTTTTCTGTTGTTTTTAAAGTAGAAGTTAGCTATGTTTGGACTCATTACGTCGCAAAGATACTGATGCGAGAGCCCAATTGACACGTTGATGTTCTTGTCCTTTTGATATTGTACGTTGTTTCCAAGCATAGAGAGATAAAGAGATCCTTCCATACGACAGTTTCCTACCATTAAATCTAGAGATTCAAAGAACTTATAAGCTTCGGTTGTCTTATTGGACATGAGCTCTACCGGTGTTCGGGTGAGTAGGTCACCGTCAATAACAGGACCGAAGTACAGACAGTGCATTCTGTCTAAATTGCACAGTCGTTCACTGACCATTGTGCTCTGTGTAAGTATTGCATCGGCAGGTTTTTCGAGGAGACAGTTCATCAAAATAGTTGAATTGGTTGTTTGACATCCTAGAGCTTTTGCCGTTTCAGTTGTTACTTCCACAGGACTTCCAAGAGTAAGTAAGGAATTGGCAGTTCCACTCTCGTGAATCGCACGATGAAACAGACCTTTGTTTTGAGGAATAAGCGATAACAGACCTACACTGAAGCCCCCTGCAGATTCTCCAAAAATTGTTACATCACTTGGATTCCCGCCATAGTCGGCAATGTTCTCTTTGACCCATTTTAAAGCTTGAATTTGATCGAGAAGTCCATAATTTCCTTTGGTAGTCTCATCTCCAAGTGACAAAAACCCAAAAATCCCGAGCCGGTAATTTACGGTAACGACGATAACGTCCCCCTCTACCGCTATCATACTGCCATCGTAGAAGGAAGCGGTACCGAAAAAGTAGCCACCGCCGTGGATCCACACCATGACTGATTTCTTGATCGACGGAGAGGTGGCGAAGGGTACGTAAATATTTAACTGCAAACAGTCCTCCGACGTTCCGTACCAAATCGTGAAGGACGAGTTCACATCCTGAAAACACGATGGGCCATACTTTGTAGCGTCAAGTGTTCCGTTCCATCGACCAAACTTAACCGGTTGCCTGAATCGCAAGTCCCCGACTGGAGGTTTGGCAAAAGGAATATTTAGAAACTGGTACACTGTGTCATTGTTTTGTCCAACGGTTGTCCTACGTCCGGTTAACGCACCTAATTTTGTCTGAATTGTTTCTGATTGGAAGGCCTCTAAGGTCCATGTTGAAACCAGTAGCAAAGAAATCACAAGTAGCTGTAATCCAGGTACTAACCCGACGCCCATCTTAAAGAGAAGTAATATTGAATAATTAAAATGCATATGAAGTATATATCATATTGTCAACGGTGACAACAGAATGCATTAAGTTCCGGGTAATCCTACAATAATCTTGGTTTATTTTTAGATAAAAATTCGTTTGATGGCAAAATACTACGCAGAAGAAAAGAGCCTGGGTATTGTGTATTTTTTAAAAAGCATTTTCAAAAGGGAACATTCCTTAAAGTTAATGGGTAATGAATGCTAACAGTGCGACCCTTTCGAACTGGAAGGCATTTATCTCTATGTTACCGTTTTATATTTGATAAAAAAAGTTTTCGCACAGGATACACATAAATTTCACTCTATATATTACATGTGATGAATCCTTTTTTTTTTCATAATTATATTCAGAAACGAATACATTTGATTGTGAGGTAATAGCTCCGCAGAGATTCAGGTATATTTCTTAAATGTATATCTGCTATGTACCCGAATTTAAAATGAAATAATCTAAATCAAACATCTCTCTGTTCAGCTCAATGATGTTGAATAATAGATAACCACTGCATGCACTGACAGTCAGACGTATAATCACTAAATCATATCGTAAATGTTGCAATCTATATCTAATATATCGAAATACTCTAGTTATTACGATGATGTCAGGTATATAAACATGTGTGATTATCTTGATATATCGCCCTAGTTTACAAATGTACACCTGATTTTATAACATCGCTATATATAGAATATGCACTCCAACTCTTTGTTGCCAGGGATTAATCCGAGCTTAGGTTTCTTTTATTAACAATAACAATCCACACCTCTCCAAAAAAAAAAAGATCCGAGAAACCCACCACCCCCACCCAAACGCAAGTTCAAAACCAGAAAGTCTCATGCTTTGTGCTTATAGGTACATGTATGTAGGTCATTTTTTATAGCTGTCGGTTTTGCATCTTGTTATGTTCGATAAAATTAAAGCAAACTACGTGCAATAATGAAATAAATATTCTATCAAAAGTCAAACACTATTCATCCTTCATAAGCATAATGACAAAGAAAAATTTATAGCTTACCATATGTTAAGTTGAGTTTAAGACGGTGCCTCGGTGATGAGAGTTTTTACCTGGGCCTTTACCTTACATTTCCCTCGACCGCCTCATACCTCGGCGTAGTTTATTTAAGGTTGTTTACAGATTTCTTCTTTACGACTCAAATGGTATAAATTTTAGTAAAAGTGGCTGTTTCCTGATATGTTTTAAACCGATTATTTTTTTTTAGGTCAATTGGCAAAATTGAATTGAAAGTAGATCTCTTACATGACACCCCGATGTACCTAGTTACAGCGGATTCTATTTGTGTGATAACACAAAATTATACTTGAAGTTGGCCATGTATCTGAAAATCGTAGTTTTAAACTCCGAGTTTTAAAGGGGCGTGGTCACGATTTTGGTCATATTCTATTTTTATGTTTTCATTATTTACAATGCTTAAGAAATGCATTTCTAATGATCAAATGAAATTTGAGAGTCATTCGTAGAGTTACAAGCGAGATACAGGGCTCACAACTCTTCGTCATGTAAACAAGGCTCGTGCTCTGTTTTTGTTTACATAGGTTCAATATACCAGTAAAAATCTTTTTCAAGCTTACTTGTCAATCTTTTTATTTGTTTTAAGCATCGATAAACAGTTCTTAACATTCGTTTTAGGTTTAAAACTGAAATTTTTACGTTCAAAATGTAAACAAACGCCTTGTTTATAAAGCGAAGAATACTTCAAGTTCTGTAACTCGCGAATAACTCAACAAATGACAATCAAATTTCGATTGACTATTAAAAATGCCTTTCTTAAGCATTGTAAATATCAAAATAATTTTTTCTAATCTACAGACTTCAGCAAAAATACAACACGAATTCTTAAACTTTCTTGATCTTGAAGGTCAATTTAAAAGTAAGTTTTTGATAAAGGTATATTCTACTGTAGTACTAAATGTTCTTTAATGTATTAAATCAACTTGATTAACCAGGTTACACTTATAACCAATTTAATAAATTATCCGCAATTCACCAGGGACGTTTTATTTTTGACGTAATATGATCCATTGTTTTTTCTTTCAAAGATAAAAAATAAAACCAAAGAAATTAGAATAGGATCTTCAACTCGAATCACAATATATAAAGATCTATAGATAAGTTCCGTGGTTTTATGATAGAACCATCGGCAATTGTACAAAGGAAAGTAAAATGAGAACAATTAGTCCAAATTCAAATTCCGTCATCCTCACAATGTCAGGGGTCCTGAGTCCACTTGTGTCTTTGGTCCCACGGCCACAAGTGGACTCAGGACCCCTGGCATTGTGAGGATGAAATGCCGTATGCATACCATCAAAGGGCTGTCGTATTTATAGCAGTTTAGCTTATTGCGTTTCAGTATTTTTAGTACAACGGTCACAATTTCTACTATGAATAATCACTGATTAAAGTTAGATACTTGAAATAATACAAAAAGTTGATGAAAAAATTTGTTTGTAAAGAAAGTAATGTGAGAGTTTTGAAGTTACTTAAAACCCAACAACCATTTTAAAAAGGGAAAATGAGTTAGCTTAATTTTATTTCAAGAAAGTAGAAAATAAAAGAACATGCTAATTTATTATATATCTAAGTTATGAATAAAACCATAGTACAAATTCAGTTAATTCAGTGCAATACATTTAAAGTCACCAAAAACCATGGTGTATGCCTTCCAAACAATATTTTGACTTATAAAGGTCTTCCGCTTTAGCATATTTTACACTTAATGAGCTACACTCTTTCTTGCAATTAAATATTATTATTTATAATATTGGGTATCGTATTTAACCAGAATTTCATTCTTCTGGGTTCGTAACTTTTGGATGCAGTGAGGTTATTAGAGTTCAGCTGAAGATAGAACTGGTTGGTAGGGTCAAACTGAGGCCACTCAGGGAGTCCAGGTTGGCTTGGTTTTCTAAAAAAAAGTTGGATTTATGACGGTTATTGTATGGTATGGAATTTACATCAGATCTGGAGATAGCTATACAAACAACACGTTCACAGTCTTCATGTATTTAAAATAGTAGTCTACATGATTTATTGATAAACATTTACCCTGTTTTGGCAAAATTGACCCATAGATCCTTCATTACGTAGGACAGCTGAAATTCCTCTGGTTTTACCGGTATGTTCCGATAATGAAGGTCTTCTATACCGAAGAGAAAAACCAGTTCGGATGCATGACCAGCCCCTCTGTACCATGGGGGTCGAGGGGCACCATAAGGCAACGGGGTCTTATTTGTAAACACGTATTGGTATGTACTTTGATACGCTTTGCCACCAGAGTGAGCGAAGAGAGACGTAAATGTCGGAGAAATGAAGAACATATCTGTGTACATTTGAAGTACCTGACGACTTTGTTCATCCGGGTCATTGTCTACTTTGTACTCCTTGCAAATAGCTTCAGAGACCTTTGAGTTATGGTCAAAGTAGGTTCCAACAAGTGCAGGAATGAACTTCTCGCAGAAAAAATCCTGGGGTATTCCAGCAGTGATATTTATGTGATACTTCTCTTGTTCCTGTGGCGTCATCCCTAAATATAAAGAACCCTCCATGTTGCAATTGCCAATTATCATATCCAGAGATTTGAAAAATGCTAGCTCATCTGATAAATCATTGGCTAACACCTTGGATGGAAAATCGTTGAACAATTCTCCGTCGATTACTGGAGCAAACGGTATTTCAGTCGTCAATGATGACAGAAAATAAATACCAACTTTATCTAAAACGTTTAGAATTTCCTCAGCAGATTTTGATCTGATACAAAAGAGGACAGTTTTAAAATTTCTTGTAAGTGGGTCGTACACACAACCAAGAGCATCACCCAGTGTAATGGATGTGATTTTAGCATGCACAGACAGGGAAAAGAAGGAGTCTGACACCCCGCTTTCTGCAATAACGCGATGAAATAATCTCTTATTGCTAGGAATCAACGAGAGAAGGGAAACACTAAATCCTCCAGCCGATTCACCAAATATTGTCACTGATGTAGGATCGCCCGAATAGTCTTCAATGTTTTCTTGCACCCATTTGAGAGCCAATATTTGGTCCCAGAGACCATAGTTACCCCTAGCAATGGTTTCATTGTAAGATAGAAAACCAAATACTCCAAGACGGTAGTTAATGGTGACAACCACTACGTCACCCCGGGCCGCTAGCATGGTCCCATTATACAAAGTTCCCGATCCATAGATGTACGCACCACCATGGATCCATACCATCACACTCCTTTTGACACCCGAAGAGACGTTATTTGGAACATAAATATTCAATTGTAAGCAGTCTTCTGATAATTCGTGTAAGATTGATTGATTAAACGGATCTGGAGGTTGAATGCAAGCCTTTCCCAATTTTGTTGCATTTAGAGTTCCGTTCCATTTTCCAAATGGTTCCGGTTTTGCAAACCGAAGGTCACCAATAGGGGGTTTGGCGTAAGGTATGTTAAGGAAGCTGAACACATTGGTTGATCCGTTGTTGACAGTTTTACGAATACCCATTACATCACCGAGTTTTGTTTTTAACGTGTACAGTTGTTGACTAGATACAGGTTCGCTGCACATCATAGAAATAACAACACACAACGTTATTTGAATTTCTCGCTGCAAAAAAGCGAAAAAAATAATGTGATTATGTTAAGAGTTATTCTGTCTTAAAAAAAATTAAAGTGGTCCTAGTTATTATAAATCTTGAAGTATATTCCATACTCACATTCATGGTTTCCACTTGATTACTAATTGTAACGTTACCAAATTGTCGACAGTGTTGTTAACATATTTCATGCGCACTGGACGTTTGCGGGTTCATATCAAAGTAAATACATTTATTGACACACATGTTGGCTCTGAAGTCATAGTTATTGACCTAAATTTTGATTGATTGAAAAAGAAAAATAATTTCATTTTGTAGAGAGCCAGCAAACAAGTTAGAAATTTAACCTTTATATTTTATTTTATAATAAATACGGTAATTGTTAAAATCATGGCTATGTTATGATTTTCGGATCCGGCTTTCGATTGGATTACACAATGACATATCATTTCTCGCATTATCACTGGTGTGAGATCGGTTTGTCCAGTGTGAGACAGCAGTGTGAGATTTTTCTGTCTTACACTGTGTATTACTACGCCGCTTTAAAACATAAACAAAAGTTTTCTGCTGTATGGAAATGCAAAATGATTGATTGAGATTATTCATTAAGAAATTGTTTTGCTTCGTTAATTACAATTTATTATATTTTTATTAATGAAACTGTCGGATGCTCTTATTTTTACTTGCACTATTTGAAGCACGCGGAGGGATAAACCGAAAGTAATCTTTTGAACGTCATGACAGAAAGTTGTCAGACATGGTTTTTTTAATGTAAAATAATGCGAGAAAAATAATCATTCATTATTTACTCGTGTGAGATAGTGAAATTCCACCTCGGGGCCAAGATTCACGGTCTAGGACTCGGCAAAGCCTCGTCCTAGACTATGAATCTTGTCCCCTCGGTGGAATTTCACTATCCCACACTCGTAATAATGAATGATTCTATTAATCTCGAGTAAACAACGTACAGTGTACGTAAATAGTCGTCGGATCTGATAGACTTGTGATTCGGTCACTTGAATATCTAGGTGTCTCCGCTAGGTACATGTACTAGTGACACCACCGAAGTGGCATACTTATTTTAATATTCACGACGTAGCTTATTGTTTATCCGCCTAGAATCAACTCAATTTAATATACACACTTGATAATGGAATCATATCATGATAAATGGTATTTCCCCACAGAAACGCTGTTGTCTGTTGAATCGCATATTCGTTTTTGTTGAAGAACACAACCTCATGATTCCTGTACGTAATTGATATAGATTTTAATTTTTAGATTTTTAGGGAAGATGAATAGTTGGGTACTTTTCTGCACACAGGGTACGACGAACGCAGATAATTTAAAATGAAAATAACAGCAGATAAGATAACCCCATTTTGAAATCCCTAATACAAACCAATTATTCTATATATCGACAAAAAATATTTTAGTTAGACCAACTATTAATCAAACAAATAAGTTAATGCTAATAGATTATCGTAAAACGAAGATTTTAAAAGCAACAGAAAAATATGCATTCACTTAATGGCTTAAACAGGCTATGCAGAAGATGATCAATGCAGAAAAAATAGCATACGTTATAGACTTCTCTTCAAAGCTTGGTAAAAGTTCACAGCTCTATGAACCTCAAAACAGACAATATCAGTGTTTTAAAGACAATTTAGAGAAAATAATCTTTTACCAAAATAACACAAAATATGCAACCCTACTGTCATCATTTTAAGTTTTAAAGAGAAACACGCTTAATGAAGCTGATGAAATATTTCAATTAATATTTTAATGAAATACGAACAAATCAACACATACAACTAGATCATTTAAAGCCATTTAATGTTTCAAATGAAACAATAGAATGTAATATACATAATTATATTGCATGATAAATCTGTTATTCATGACAATTCTGCTCTTTGGACATCGCCTTCAGACGTTGTTAGAACTTCATATTTGTCAAATTCAATCTGCTCCCAGAATTTACATATATGCTAGTGATGCAATAACGCTCACAACCATCGTCGTTATTGCAATGGATCGTGTGTCGGCTGCATTGGTTGTTGAGACTGGCTTTTGCGTCGTTACAGGCCTTTGCGTTGTCTTAGATTGGGACGTGACAACTCTGCTGCTTATTGGTTTCTTGGAATTTGATGTCACAATAGAATTGTCAGTTGTTATAGCAACGGTTGTCTGTGGTTTAACTGTGGGTCTGGAACCCCGCGATGTCTTCTGGGGAGTTGTCATACCGGTAGGCTTAGGGGGTGTACCCGCCGCTACCACAATTGTGGAACATAGGCAAGCGGCCAAAAACAACTTGATAAATGCTGACATCTTCCTAGAATAACGGCATTAGAATAACTTTCATCAATTGCATGGTTCGTTTTTATTTTTTAAAAAATTATTTTCAACTTCTTTGATAATAGATTTGAATCAGAATATTTATACATTTTACTTCAGTGTGATTTCTATAATATCGATATTAATTATTTTCGTATATTTTTTTTGTATTGTGATGATAAATAATATTACAACAATGAATTATAAAAGTTTGGTTATTATGTATCTTACCTTGAAAAGAAGCTTACAACTGTACCGCCCCGAAAAGAAATAATCTTGATACGCCTATTTCATTACAAGGTTTAAATTTGCTCATTACTTATCAGGTTATCTCGGATTTTTATCTTTATCGCGGAACACATCTATTTAACCACCGCGTTGCAATTTCACAATACAGTACCATATTTGATATAATATAAAATAATATTAATCAAGTAATATTCCTTTTATAAATGTAGATATATGTGTTATGTTACTAGCATTCATAGCACTGACATTTGCAAATCGTTTACCATATATACATTCAATTCGTTTATATATAATTAGTGAATTCGAATGGCTATATCATTGCTTTCCTCATACTTAATAATTTGGTTTTTATTTTGATATCGTACATTGTGTTTTCGAAAAAGATTACATTTTCAATCTTGCTAAGCATAAATTATGGTATACTACTTTTATTCTTCATGTTTTATCTGTAAATCAAGACGGGGCTTTCTTTTCTTTTGAAATTAATAATTGAAATGAATAATATTATGATATCATGAGACGTACTTGCAAATTCCTTTATGGGTCGAAAATATTTACAGACACAAATTGCTTTATTGAATAAATCATAGAGGAAAATTTCTATACAAAATAAATCAAAGTATTATTTCTTAATAATAAAGTTAATGGAGTTAATGAATATATAATACAGAGAAGGATAGAAGGATACCTTATGGGTTAAACGCATGAATAAGTGAAGGATGTAGGTGGGGATGGAACGAAATTTTATTCCATATTTACTATAGCCATACTGAGTTTCCAACTCAAGATGATTTCTACAAACGTTAATTTACAGCATATACATAGAGTTAGATGGTAACACCGCAGAAATGTAGTTGTATGAACATAGAATAATATTCATTTTCTCCATTTTACTTAGGTATTTATGCAAGACAACATATTCTAGTTTGCATTCACTCTATGCATGAATTTTAATAAACATACGCGTTTATATCTAGATTTTTTTTATGGTATACAAATAATAACATACATGTACCAGATAAACAAGAAGAGAGTATTGTTTGATTTAATAGTTAAACAACAGTTTACACTCACAGAGTATTGAAGAAATTTACGATTCTGTATTTTTGCTTTCAAAGGGTGACAGAACGAAAAATAAGACCTAATATTATTATCACAATTCACCAGGGTCGTGGGAATGATTCACAGATTTGGAGGCCCTCGGTATTTCTCTGTACCAGAACTGGTGCGCTCTTTTGGCGGGAGAAATTTGAACTGTAATGTCTGAACCAAAGTCATTGTAAAGTTGATGATCTACAGTGTAGAGTGGCCAAGTTGGTACAGATTTGTCATCTCCACTATTCACATTTCTGGAATAAAGAAAAATGCTTTCATTGTATCAACTATGTAACTGGTTAGGTTATATGTTGTCGATATTTTATAAAAGGAATTTCAAGCTAAAATTATCATAAAAGCCGCTTTTGAGTACACTAATATACCGGTTTAACTAAATTAATTTTGTGGCGTTGAAACTGAAGTAAAATTGTCCCTATATACTTGTAATTTTTTTCCACTAATAAATCTAAACTTTGTGGTCTTTGAACCGCAGCAAAAAGTGATCAACTACAGTTTTGCAGCTCTGCGTTCAAGTTAACGAAGCCAAAAGTCTATAGTATGTTAAAATTGCAATGTGATCAACAATGAGAACAATAAGTTGACGCCAATTGACTTGTTGCATTACCCATGTCGTGCAAAGTTGGCCCAGTAGGTCATCAGCATTCTAGAAAACTCCAGGTCTTTGGGATCTATGTTTGAATATTGCTGTATCCCAAATAAATAAAATAGTTCATCTGCGTGTACACTTTTTGTGAACCATGATGGTGAGGGTGGTCCGATATGAACAGGGTTGATGCGTGAATGCATGTAGACGAACGTGCTTCCCATTCCATTTCTGTCTGAATGGCGATTGGCGAGTTCAATCACTGGGGCCGTCAGGAAAAACTCCCCGTGAGCCTCAGTCGTTCTTACACTTTGTGACTGGAGACCTTCCGACGGATCAACACTGTATTCGTCGCATATCATATCAGCTAATTTTTGATTATTTTGGAAGTGATCTTTTACCAGCCCAGGAGCAACCAAGTTACACATAACATCTTTTGATAACCCTTCGGAAACGTTGTATTCATAACGAGCTTGTAATTTGGGATCGCTTAGTTGTATAATAAGAAGTGACCCTTCGCCTGAAGTTGCTCCAGTCAAAAGATCTAGAGATCGAAAGAAATAATGGTGATTAGGATACGCGTCTGAAAGCAATTTGGTTGGTTGGTCGGGAAAGAGCTCCCCGTCCACAACGGGACCGAATCCCAAAACAAATCGAACTTCATCGGAAGAGGCATAAATCGTTTCTACGACATGCTGTAGTGTCTCTGCTGGAATCCCTCTCATACAGTTCAGTAGTACTTGTTTGTCAGTTTGAGCAGTTGTACATCCAGCACTTGTTCCAACTAACTCTGAAAGAAAGTGAGAGTTATCTGCCATCAGACATGGACTGTTGGATGTTCCACTTTGTGATATTACTCTTTTGAACAAGCCTTTATTGGAAGGTATCAGAGACAAAAGACTAGTGCTCATTCCACCGGCAGATTCCCCAAATATTGTGATGGAATTGGGATCTCCTCCAAAAGAGGCAATGTGGTCATTGATCCATTGTAGGGCGAGTATTTGATCGTATATACCGTAATTTCCACGTGCGACCGGGTTATTCAAAGTAAAAAACCCAAAAAGTCCAAGTCTATAATTTAGGGTAACTACCACAACGTTGCCGACTGACGCTAAATTAGAGGCATTATAAAACATTCCTTGTCCGTAAAGAAAGGCCCCGCCGTGAATCCAAACCATAACCGGAAGGCTACCATTTGGAGAGGCATCACTGGGAACATAGATATTCAAAAACAGACAATCCTCCGATAAATCTTTGTTTGGAACATCAACAAAGAATGCTGACTGACCTTGCATACACGAAGGTCCAAAGTCTCTGCCTTCTAGTGTTCCGTTCCAGCTTCCAAAGGGTTGGGGCTTTTGAAATCTTAAATGTCCAACCGGTGGAAGTGCGTAAGGAATTTTACGGAATTGATCGACATGTGTGTCAGTGGTTCCTGGTACTAAGGTTCGTACTCCTGTTATGTCTCCTAAAGAGGTTGTCCTTGTCACCTCTAATTGTCCTTGACATTTCCTAAGAAGGGTGCATGATACTACAAATGCGATCAATAGATGGAAATGCAAAAATGGTTTGCCTCTCATTCTGAAAAAAATATAAATATGAAATATATTGATTTATAAGAATATGATAAAAAAAAATGATAAATAATATTGACCGATTTATGATATACACAAGTATGGTATGCTCTAATTTTACAATCTGCTAAATCATGCCCTTAAACCATATTGAATTAAATTTTGTGATATTACTCTTTTGATATTACTCTTTTATATCAATTCTCTTTTATTTGATTTTATTATCATCATCATCATCATCATCTCTCTCTCTCTCTCTCTCTCTCTCTCTCTCTCTCTCTCTCTCTCTCTCTCTCTCTCTCTCTCTTCCCCTTTGTATCCTCGAACCAGTTTATCAGACGTTTCATAATGAAGGTTCATTCCATATTTGTTTACTGTCTGACTTTATCTAACACCATTGCTCTTCTTACATGATTATTTAGCACACGATAACATGCCCCCACATTAGTTGAATTGCATTTAGACGTAAGGTAAACGTGCATATTTAATGTCTAATAATATATAATTACACAAAGATTCAATTGTACCCGATCTAGACTTCTGACAACTTGTAAGTAATTCAGAGGAATAATTTTACAGAGAGCGATGTCATTTTTCTTACCTTTTTAGTTTGTTATCTGTTTCGCTTTGTCAGGTCAACCCGGGTATAACGATTAACGTATAACGTGCTCTTTACAAGCATTTGTACACACGTGTACAAAGGTTACACGTTTTGTTTAAATAATGAGATTTTCCTCTTTCATCACGATCAATGTTTAGATATACCATAGTATTTATAGGTAAAACAGTAACGCCTTTTCCTTACTGTAACTTTCTACATGTTGATGTATATCATAAATTTATTAACATTCGCATTGGTTGCAGGCCTTTTTTCATTTACTGGTAATTAGTTTGTTGAATTATTTGTGCAAGCAAGTCTTTGTTTTTCTAATCAAATCTGAATCCCCAATGATGTAATGGAAATTTTCACATTATGATGTACTTCTTATTAATTAGAAAATGAATTTTACTATGTCTTTTTTTGTTTCAACTGTTTAACAGTTCAGTGCAATGGGATAAAGCGCCAAAAATGATATACTTAATCATGAGTTCGAAACCAATATTAAAAAAAAAAGTGCACCATGTGATTTTTTTTTTTTTAGCTCGATACATATTCTTTATTTGCACAAGACATACATCTTATGGCATAGGTTATTACATATAAATATAGCAATATTGAAATAATGGTATGGTACATGAACATGATTGTATATAAAATAAAATTTTACTAACAGGCGAAGAAACCAGAGAAATTTTTCTTAATTATCATGAATATTAAAAGCTAGATGGAGATACTTCCCCAAATTACACAGTTCTTTAAAATTTTGAACACTTAATAATTGTATAAATTTGTATACAGAAGGTTTTTTCCAATAATATTTCTTAATATATTTTACTCGGATTTCTCTATACTGCTGACATTTCAAAACAAAATGGAATTCATCTTCAATATCTGAACAAAATTTACATAAGCGTCTTTCTTTTGGTACATTAGTGTGTCGTCCACTTTCAATTGCAAGTCTATGAGATGACAATCTAATTCTTGTAATTTGTTTCTTATATTTAGAAGGTATTGATTTTGTTAAATAATATTGTAATGAAAACTGGTCAATAATATGCTTGTAAAAATAACATCGAGATGAGGAATTAATCTGTTCTACAAGTTGTTGAGTAAAGTGATCAATGATTCTTTGGATGATTTGGATGTATTTTTATCCAGTTTAGTGGGGATTAACTATGTTGAACCTAAATCATACTGTTCCTTCATAATAACCGTAGACAAGCAGTATGAATGGACTATTTGTGATTTTAAGACATATTATTTAAACTGAAGACTAAAGAACAGTTTAATATTTGGGGGAAATGTGACGTATTTGTTGTCATAAAAATTAAAAGTATAACCATTTACTAATGAAATGACAGGATTGTTCTTGTTTACCTTTAGAGGTATGTCAGAAAAGAAATACATATCACATTTATAGAATAAAATTAAAAAAAAAAAATAAGAACCCCAAACAGAAACTTCAAACCTAACCGATGATCTTTCTAAACGATTGCAACACCATTCCAATCAAAAACTTGTCTCACGGTGACTCGAAACACTAGTTTTTAGCTATATAACTTGTTTGCAGCCAAAACGGCATTTTCAAACTTCTTTTAATAAAGTAGGATGCAAGTATTTTTCGCTTTAACAAGATGTACTTCGTTACGTGAGAATAAAATTGAACTTCAAATACAATGTATAATAGATTGTCTATTACCAAGCAATTTAAGTCATACGACATTCTTATTTAGATATACTAGTAGCAGTTTGAAAGCATTAAATACAGACACAAACCAACGCACGCACGCACGCACGCACGCACACACATACTTATTTCTTTTTAAGACTAATTTTTTTCATTAATATTATGAATGATATCCTTTTCATGATCAATGTAAGAATGGATTTCTAACTTTATAAATTCAGATATTAACAATTTATATGAGAATTTAATAATTCAGATTGATAAAATTATACGAATCAAGATACTAATAATCAATTTTGGTTTTAAGCAGTTTGTTTTCATTATATTAAAGCGTGTTGAACTAGAATTAGTAAAATAAACAACAAACTCTCAGATGCGTGTAAAGTGTTAAAATAAGAATTTAAATACGTGAGAGTAAATAAACGGTGGATAACTCCAATTCGCTTATTCTTAAAAATTATGAATGGGCATCTATTTATCTATCCATCCATCCATCAATTCCCCCCCCCCAAAAAAAAACCCCACCCCACCCTCCCTTAAAAAAAACCAAAACGACAAATTATTGAAACAAATTATATTTCTGAAAACCTCGTATGCAAAAGTATAATACAATTAAAATTAAAACAATGGTGTCTTTATGAAACGATCATAAAGTTCTCAATAAGAACAATCGA
Source organism: Magallana gigas (assembly GCF_902806645.1). NCBI lineage: Eukaryota > Metazoa > Mollusca > Bivalvia > Ostreida > Ostreidae > Magallana > Magallana gigas. Next base: position 14,276,693 of record NC_047568.1, read on the forward strand.
TATCACCATAATTTTTACGCAAATAATGTTTTTTGAAAACATAACATACAAAAATATAACGAGAATAAAAGTATAAAAAAAAATGCTAACATATCATATATATTCAAGTGCAAGCGTCCTTAATCAGCTGTGAACTGTTGTATTCCTCTAAGGTGACGACATCATCTGCAAATGAAAAAAAGAGAAAACTACAGAAAGAAAAAAAAAAGAGAAAACTAATAAACATTTCCAGGATTGCATTTCTGATGTTTTCTGCAATAATTTGAATGTTCAGGTCTTAGTTAAACTTTTCATATCTTTGTTAAAATGCATGAACTCAGAGTTAGGTTAAAGAGTAAAACAAATTCAAGCTTTCATTGATAGTTTAGTTAAACAAATTTAATGGTATCGAATGGTATTTTCTTTTTTCAGGTCTCTCTCTCTCTCTCTCTCTCTCTCAGGGTAATCATAATTTTGACTTTTGTGTATGTATGTACATGTATATAAAGGAATTTATGTGATCCAAATACTTATAGTCTTATGTATTATATTTTTACTATGTTACAATTAATTATTTATATTAATATAGTATGAGGATTTAAAGGGTCTTTTTGGGTTTTTATGATCATCCCGCTAAGAGCATTTTCAGACTATTAGCCAGATCCTAAATATATCAAATTTGGCTCCAAATCGGTGTGCTTTGGAAGTTTTGGCAGGTGTTGCTCTATCACGTTTGGATTTTTAAAAACTACATTCAGAGAGATAGCATTTCAAAACAAACATTTATTACAAAACTTATTAAAAAATATGGGATTTTTCTCCTCAATTTCTATAGATAGATAGAATAATTTGCTTTCAATAATAGCACGATTACAATGCAGTTGAGACCCCATTTTCCACAAATCATTCCCTTCTTGATGATTTAACCTTGTTTATTATATTTAGAGGATCAAACATATTCATAGACGTAAATATCATAATCATAAAATTATCAGCACGTTTTATATTTATCGCAATTTTTTCTAACTCAACAAAGAATTACGAGTTATGGTATCAAGCATATCTATAGCTTCTATATGTTTGGTCGAATTATGAAGTTTTGTTCAACTTAAATAGTGGATAAAAGATATCGAAAGTCTAAATAGTTTATCATGTTTTTATTTGGAACCTGAACATAATTTTTTTTTTACATTTTAAGAAATGCGGAGTTACCTTTGTTGATATCCATTTGTTCAAAAAACTCATCTAAGTCCATGAGCCCAGTAATATCAATCAGTATTGACAACTCTGTTTCACTGATGCGCTGATCATCGTCCAGATCAAAGGATTGGAAATCACAGACATTCAGTTCGAACATCTATGCAAAAACAAAAAAGAAAACCGGAAACTTAGATGTACTCTTAAAATTTGACCTCTTGATTAACCTGGGCAATCTAGTTTTGTTTAAATAACAGCTATACTTGTTTGCCTATTGCAGTCATACTACAAACCATGGGAAGAAATTTTTGTGACTGTATGCATTTACAGAACCATTAAATCAATAAGCGATAATCATACAAAACTTTGAGTATATCAGGTTTTAATAATATTCTTACTTTATCGTCTGTTGATCTTTTCCCAACCGCAGCCCCCACGCCTTTTACAGCATCAACTGCAGTACGAACTTGAGCAATAGTTTTTACAGCATTTGCAGCTTCTTTTGGGATTCTTTTAATGACCCTACCCACTTTCCTAAAGAATTTCCTTAATCTTCTCCAGGCGTATACATCTTCCGTTAGCAGCAAAAAGGTCAATGAAAAAACCAAAAGGTACCGAAACTGCACCAAAAAATATGAATCAATCATATGAATACAGCAAACAAAAATTCACAGAAATGAAAGCAAATAAAAATTAACTTTTAAAAAGTCATCAATACTAACTTACCATATTAAGCAATGTCTACAAGGTACGTCGCAAGTAATAACTTGTCTACCAAAACAACAGACGAACTTCTTTTATACACACACACACCCTTGAAACTTTTGGATTTTAATTTTAATTTTCTGGAAACAATAAAAATATTTATACCTTTCAGTGGGAAGGACCTCCTGTGTTACCAAAGGTGAGGTATTTTGCGTTACAAACCAATAAAAAGAATGCACTTACGTCATATCAAAATTGGTGATTTACAATGTGACACTGACCCTCAAATTAACTGAGTTATTTTAATATTCATGATTTTTTTCAGCATCAGTTTAAGACAAAACGCTATTAATCACCTGCCACAATATTAACTAAATATGTCAGGTTATGGTAATGAGACATGGTGTGTTTTTAGAGCATTGAGATAGTATTTCATGAATTACATTTCAAAGATTTAAACTTTTTATGTCCTGGAGGATTTCTGTTTTCAAAACAGTATCAGTTTAAAACATTATCAGTTTGTCTTTCAGTCTGCAAAAAAATATGAATTACGATTAAAAATAAATCTTTTCTGCAAAATAACTTTGTCATGCTGGTATACTAGATTTAAAAAAAATAGCAAGATTCCTGTTTTTATGTTTTGTTTGCTCTTGTAATCATTTTAAAGATATGTAATCAAGACAGATTAGGGTGTGTGGTTTCGGTAAAATGCGTGTTTTTGAACTAGTAATTAATTTTGGCAATTGTTACATGACTCGTATCACACAGTATTATGTATTTCTGACAAGCATATGCTTCTTATATAAAGATGTTCCCATATGGCAAATAATACTTTTCTTATGTTGGAAGTAATCACATTTTCTTCATAAAACATTAGTTTGGTAAACAACAAACTGCAATTATTTAAAGATTCCAACTGTAAGAAGTTATGTTGGATTCTTTCTTATATATGACTAGACTTTGACCCGTGCGTGCACGGGTTGACATATTGCATGTGATATCGGCATTTACGAAATAGATACATCAACACACCGTATTGTTGACATTTATATAACTAAGCTTTAAGCCTATAATAATGCTATTAATTTCAATACACTCTTTTTAGTTAGAATAATCTGTGTCTCCGGACAGGCCTTCACCTCATTTATAATGCTTCACATATACCCGTAATGTAGCACAATGAAGCTGCATTTAAAATAACAGTCAAATTGTTCATAACAAACCATTTTGAGGCTGTAAATACCTTTCATCTAACAATTTGATTCATATTTATGAAGAATTCAACACTTTTTCACCAATGTTTATTACTCGCTTCGAATTTACACACCATGTTGACATTTGGAACTCTCGGGATTTTTCAAATTAAATGCACTATTAAATGAGTAAGAGCTGTCACCCCGTAGTTCCTTTGATGAACAGAATATATGACAAATTTTTCAATAAAAATTTACACGTACGTGTAATTATATCGTTTCTTTGTTTATCCATGCAAATGTAATATTGTGGAACATAAACTAAAGAGCCTCCTTTGATTTAGCGTGAATGTAATGCGCATGCGCAATATTGTAAAATCCAAAAAATCCAGATGATTTCCGGAATTTTTAAAGGAATTTTCGTTGATAATTAATTAGCAAAGCTTGATTAAGAAAAAATAAAAACAAATTGGTAATCTTCAAGTACCAATGTTGTTTAAAATATATAAAACAAAAGACAGTACTCTTTCCATTTCTCGGTATTAAAGCTAAACCATTCGAGTCTATTATTTTAATATAGTAGTATAGATTTTTTATTTCCAGCAAAAACCGAAAGTGCATTATGTGGATATGCTCTCGCCCGAGCATAAGTACAATAAATCTGTATCAATTTTCATATTTTAGCATTTGGTTTATACAAATCCAACCAACCTAAGATGTCCGTGATACACATTTGCTATATAACAAACGGTTTAATGAATATAATAATTAATAATAGAAGATGGTTATTATATATTTTTGGGAAAGCTGCAACGAAGGTATTCATTTTTTTGTATAAAATGCTATGTTAAGTTCCCTTAAATTCATCTTTCCCATCAGATGCTAATATTTCTATTTCATCTTACAATGTAAATAACATGACTCAAATCTAAACAAATAATTAAAAGCTGTAACTATTAAAACCTTGTCAGAAAAATCGCGCCTTGATATGCAAGGGAGACCTTAAGATAAGGCAAAGTGTTTTGTAGATGCAATGTTTTGAAAGAAAGACAATATATGCACATGCGCACGTAACTGATTTATTTTTGTAAATTTGTCATTTAAATGCATTTTATGCAGACAAGTTAAAAAAGTCTTACATATTTGCTAAACTGACTGCTTTCATTATTTCAAAAATAATGATGCACTTTCTTGTCTAACTCTAAAGTACTTGTAATGTGTGAAAATCGAGAAATTCATACCCTCTCTTTGAACAGCTAAAGTTGGGGATATCTTTTTTAAAATACTTACCTTATTTCAATGACTAATTTTAATTCTTTTAATTTCTTACTACCGAGAAAACAAAAGTGATATACCCATTTTTTTTTATCACCATAGAAAATCAAATACAATTAAATAGATACACCTATACTTGTGAATTTGTTTTCAAAAGCTTCACTATAGAATTTTTATATCTAAAAAATATATCTATATTTTTTATGTCACTGCATAATTCTGTAGAATTGATTTTTACACACTGCGTGGCAGATGGTTGGTTACCACACAGTCTAGACAGAGAGACTCGTGATTTCTACGACCATGAATTAAACATAATGCAGAGGTATTAATTGTGGCACTTGGAGAGTAAAACAAATCGGTTTCGGTTTCATTGTGGTTTCACATTATTTGATTGACATCCATTCAGCCAATGACCCCATGAATACCTTCATGTATATCATAAGTGGCTTTATGTTAATCATAATGTTTTCAATTGTAATATTCAAACGCATTCAAGGGTATATTATTTTTATTTCAAAAAAAGTCATATGATAAATCTGATGAAATAGAGAAGGTGCATGCAACCTTGATAAATGTGTTGAGGTACGAATGAACCACAGTAAGTGTTATGACATCTCACATCGTATACACCTGTTTGAGTGACATTAATGTATGTTTTTGTATGTGTAGGTATGAAAATGACTATAAAAGAAACACGTATTGTAATATATCGTTTGCCTTATTTCTTTCAAATCATTTCTAACAGATTGCCTTAAAATGCTTGCAGTCTTACTATAAATAGAGATACCTTACTATAGAGATTATAAACGAAAAAAAACATTTTCTCATAAGTCTATATACCGATTTGAAAAAAAGGAATCGAGGAGTACAAGTTTATACTCAAATTTTTATGATAATGAAGATTTTAACAGTTTTAACAAAATGATCTTTTGACTTCTGGATAAATAATGGCAATATGAACTTATACGTCAGTTATCACATAATTAATGTATGTCATGACTTGTTCATGTGTCTCTCTTAAATTATTGTGAGCGTGACGCAACTTTAATTTTCATGCATATAATTTGGAAATCGTCAAACCCAAGTAATGCTTATTTTGGTTTAGTGTTATGTAACCGTCAAATTAAAAAAAAAACCCGATGTTGTTGAGTACAGAAAATAACTAATTAAAATATAATGTGTCTGACATCCAATGGTTTAAGCATACATATATGGTTTAGTCTCTGAATAAACTATTACCTATACATAATTCATTTTTCTACGCTTTCAATTCACTTTGTAAAATAATCATTGTCATGAGAATTATTTGTAATTAATATTCATACCAACGAATAAAAAACAAATATTACATCAAACAGTAAAAAATTAAGTTATGTACTTACATATTTCTGTATCAGACATCGGTGTCAATATACAAATAAAGAATACGAGCTAATTGTGATATTGTCAGTGAAGAACTGAGGTATTATTACTGATACGATTTTGCTTTTATTTCATAACATTATTTAATTAACATTATTATTATTATCATCATTTGTATTAGTTAGAAAAAGTGCGATCAATCGACTTTACTATAGTCAACATTTGATTAGATGGGAACAGTGCGCACATTTTGGTGTTTTGCTGATTTGCTGTTAAAATAACGAATTAAAATAAACGATCTACGATCCTCAACCATGTCCAGTAACGCTACAGTTTCTGGATTTATTTTTATTCGAGCCATATATTTGCGTTTTACATAGACAAACTTTATTAGCCCTTCCACTGTTATTACTACAATAATTAATTCAACGATATTCTTGGCTTAGTGCGTCCAAGGAAATCTATAATAACTTTACGTAAGTAAAAGGGTGGAAGCCATCAATCCATCGGTAAAATATTTTATAATTTTTTTTTCTCAAATAATATATATTTATTCTATTATATCCATCGTAAGCAAATTTGCAATAACAATAAAATGCTTCAATACCATCGATAACTTTCTTTGTATTACGTTTTATTTATAAAGTTAATAGGAAGAATAACATTTTCATGATGAAAAAATATTTTGAGTCTGAGGGTCGGAGAACTTAAATGTACGAAAGCAGTCCTGAATTACCGTATATAGTTGTACAGCATATGTAGAGTGCAACGTGAACGTGTATATTATAAATAAACAAATATCCAAATCGAGAATCGAAGAAAAAAATAATAATGCAATTTTTATTTTGAAATTAACAATACATCCCTTACTGTGCAAGCGATATAGTATATGAATATATCAAAATAAATATTGACTTCCTGGTCAGGGACAAGGAAGTGATTGTTTTTCATTTTTCAAGTTGTAACATTAATTTGGTAATTTTTGTAAGCAAAAGAAATATCCATATGCTTTTTAAATTTCCCCTCCTTGATTTAACGCCACACTGCATTAAGATCCAATCATACATATCAAAGAAGAATAAAAATATGGAGGGAAGGGGCAAACTTTCGGTAATTTTATTATGTGAACTTAAGAAGTATATATCATGTCTTTGACCCGAGAATTCTTTTCTCATATACACAAACGGCCGTAGTTCCAAATTCTAATGAAAGCAGCTTTGTAAAGTCTTATCTTCATAATTGTTTTTTTTAATTAGTTACTGTATAGTTCATCGACTTTATTCAGCCAAAAACGGCGATTTCTGTGATGTAATGATGTAAACTTCATATGTCATACCTGTGTGATTTTTTCTAATTCAATTGTTCATAAACGTTCTTGACGTAGACGTGTCTTCAAATTAGAGAATATTTTGAACACACTTTTACTCGAGTTTGTACACTTGTTACGAAAAATCACTAAAAAGAAGTCGGATTCCATGTAAGAAGTCGTGAATGATTCTATATCGAAAATCTTGAAATACTGTTCTCATGACGGAAAAACATGGAATCCGGAGCAGGAATTAAAAACAGGATCACTGAAAAATTTTAGTCACATTATTCTCTAAATTTAGAAAAAAGGTAAATAATTTATATATATCAACGGTTTTCTTTTTTATTACAGTGTAATATTCATTTTTAGTGACCGAAAAAAACTTGGTTTTAATATCATAAAATAGAATTCTTCTAACGGGAACAAATATGGATACTATCATTTGTGTTTCAATATAAAAACAAGCTGTATAATATTTTTTAATTCTTTAAATCGTCATAACCTTCAGTAAACCATAATAAGGTACCATTGGAAAAGTTTCTTTTTTTCATTTTTAAGAGATATATAAGAATAAGATATTTAAACGTACGCGTTCTTAAATGAATTTGTAAACAATTATTTAACACATACGTACCGTTATTTGAATCATATACTCATCTGAACTTGCGAGAGGTTTTAAATTAAAAGAGGAGAACTCGTAAGTTGTAGGAACTTTTTTCTTATCCTTTTGAGTAATCAATAAAATATGCTCAAAACAAAACAAAGGTTTTAAATAGGCAGGGATGAGGTTCAACATTATCAACAAAACCCCTTTCAAACAGAATCAGAAACAAACGAATGACCAAAAAAATCAAACATAAAGTTAAACAGAAATGTTTTTATTAAGAAAAAATTACATAGAAAAAATCGAGTGAAACAATTAGATGCAGGTTTCCTTTATTAGCTGTGAACTTTTGTATTCTTGAATAGTGACGGCATCATCTGCAAATTAAAGTAAGAGTACAACAGCAATTGTATTGAGTTATCATTTTCAAGTGACCACTTTGAGTTACGACCAATAAACGTTTCATTTGTGTATTTTAAAATGTCTATCTTACCTTTGTTGACATCCAATTTTTCAAAGAATTCATCTAAATCTTCAGCTCCAGTAATATCAATCAATGTCGACAACTCTGTTTCACTGATTTTTTGATCATCGTCCAGATCGAATGAGTTGAAATTACAAACATTCAAACTAAATATCTGTGTCAATAAAAAGAAATGACAACGTTATTCTAGACTGACCATGTTTGAAGTGGTATGAATAATAATCAAACACGTTTCATATTTTTATGAAAAGACATTTCAATTCCACAAAGACATTATTATTTTGTTTTTCACAGAATGTTTTAAAAGGTACTATTTCGAAGTCATATTTGTTATCATTCAATACACTATACAGCCCCCCCCCCCCCCCAATTTTCATCTTGTGTTTTCTTGACAAATTTTTGAAGATGACAATATTAAATGCTTGGATAATGTTCCACATCATCCTTTCCATTTTTTGTAACTCGGCCTTTTGCTGTTTTAAAGCGTACAATACTCTGATGAAGTTCTTTTTCTTTAATAATGTCAAATGTTATTAGAAATATTGGGAATTTTAGATACATGCCTTGCATTTTCGAGCGACCATGATTTATATATTTCTTCATTAGTTTTTCTTCAATCCAGATCCTTGTAAAATGATACAGCACTTCATTTAATTGATGGGCGACAAATTTTTCAAAGTCCGTGTTTTCTCCAGAAGGTGATTTCGCAGCATTATTTATACTTTTTTTTAATTTCCTTTTAGAAGTGTTTTTTGGGACAACAGTTGGCTTTTTTCTAAACACTTTCGGAAGTTGTATGAGAAGCAGATCTGTTTGCCATGTTCTTTGCAGACGAATTTTGTAAGAGTTGTACCACTTTGCACTCGAATAAATTCTCAAGGGAAATAAGTTCGATACAATGAACCATAAATTAACTAATATTAATTGCACTGAAATTAATTTATTCATACCAATATAGTATTAATGAATAAGGATTTTGACCAATCATTTTTTCGTTTTGCGCAAAGATCTGAAGGGTGCACGTGTAAACATGAAAGATATTATTACGTCACATTTTATTTACACCCAGCTTCAGCAGGTGGCACGGGGATTTACATCCGGCTTGTTAACCAATCAGGTCTCGTATTATTAGGGACATTGGAAATAGTTGTTTTTATGCTGTTCTACAAATCAGGTAGTAAATACATAGAATTAAACAGCATAGTATTTCTTACCTCGTCGTCTGTAGATCTTTTTCCAACCACTGCTCCTGCGACCTTTGCAACTGTGTGTACGGTGGCCACAGTTTTGGCAACTTTAACAGCTTTTCTAACGAACTTTCTAAATCTTCTTCTCCAGCCGCCGCTAACATCTTCCGTTAGCAGTAGAAAGGTCAATGAAAATATCAAGAAGTAGCGAAACTGTAGAGAGAACAAAAAAGAACGAAATCAATTTTTAATGTGAAAACGAAAATAATGATTTTAAAATCTAAATTCACTATAAACACTATAAACAGATTTACCATAGTTTAACCCTGTTGATTTCACAAAGGAAATATGCCAAGAACAAAATGTTTCTACTTTTATACCGACATCCGAAAGCCTTTTCGGGCTTTTCATTTCATTTTCTGAAAACCTGATGCTGATGTTTGTGCTTTTGTGCTAAAACAACGCCGCAAGGTAATAAATCAGTTTCAGTCCAATTAATTATTTTCATCATATGCATATTAATGATTTAGGGTATCACGTTTGCAATTGAGTTTTTTAAACCACCATTTCGGAAATGGCCGTCAATCACAACGAGAGACATTAGCCAAGTAGGCTAGGTAATGATGATACTAAACCTGCCATGATGTTTATATGATTCTTTATTTTCTTTAAGACACATAAAATCTATGTAAAATGAAACTGCATTACGTCAGCTCTTAAGCTTTGTAATCCATTCCCAAATCTTGAGTGGAATCATTCATTTAGTCAACGCACGTAAAATTTTTTTTTTATCCATTTCTTTAGACATTAATATAAGATTCAGAACCATAATAAATAAGTTTTAAACAGCTTTGATGAAATATTGCTCTTTGGTTACTAATCTTATAAATTAGTTGATCTGATACCTTCACCTATTACATAATTGATGTCTCTTAAGACTTGTTACTTTTGCCTTTTTAGAGTCATTGAGAGCGTGACAGACATCAATGCTTACAATTAACTTTCGTAAAGATGGAAATTGCGGAGATCAAGTAATGTTTAACTTGGTGTCGTGTTATGAAACCGTCAAAATAGATAAACTGTTGTGTTGTACACAGTACCCTCAGTAAACAATTTCTAAGGAAAAAGTTTTTGTATTCTTTAAATTTTATATGGAATATATACTTATAATGTGCATAAAGTATTACAGAAATGTATAATCTGAATCTATTCGTAATAAAACTCTCTCTTTCTCTCTCTCTCTCTCTCTCTCTCTCTCTCTCTCTCTCTCTCATGATCCGATACCTAAAAGGTACACGCATATTCCTAAATCAGGTCATAATATTGAAGTTAAAAAAAATAAATTAAGATGACCTGATGAACTTTTAATTCCCTTAGTACAGAGGACAGTTTTGTATGGTTAAAAACTTTGATCTGAAAACGTTCACGAAATACATAATGGATGTCTGTAAAGCCTGTTAACTAACTAGTATGCCTCTCTTATATCACACCGTGACTTAACAACGTGACTTAAATAAATAATTCTCATGCATATACTTTGGAAATCCCAAATCGTGGGTTACGTTTATTTGGTTCATTGACATGAGATTGACAATTTAAAAACAGAACTGTGATGACGTATAGAATATAATGTGTCTGTTTACAATGGTTTTATCATACCGATGTGGTACACTCCCCACAATAGCCATCTCCGCACGCTTGAACTAAACATAATTTGCTATTAAAACTTAAAAAAAACCACTCGTAGTCACGATAATTATTTGTTACTATAATACAAAACAATAATAAACAAGAGGCCAATAGGCCATAAATGTCACCTGAGTAGCATATAACCCATACACAAACTTGTCGAGGAGGCTCATGTATTCATTTAATTGGGTTTCATTCTGGAGTAGAAAAATTATAAATTTGTAATGACGACCACCTCCCTGCCTGAAATCTTTCAAAAAGAACTATAAAACCTATAATTTTGGCAAAAAACTTTAAGATCTGGTCTACAAAATCATGAATTCAGTTTTCCTTTTAGGTGTTTAGGAGTAAAGAAGATAATTTTTAAGCATTATATGCATTAACACCTACACATCAATTTTGGCCCTGCCCTAGAATCAAAACCCATATTCCAGGGGACATGAAATTAAAAATTTTAGTAGAGGACTTCCTGGTAAACATAATTATGAAGTCAGTTTTTCATACAGATGTGTGAGAATAGTGAAGAGGATTTTAAAACTTTATATGCATTAACACTATATTGCCATATTGCCCACCCTCCATGTCCTGAACCCCTGACCCAGGGGTCATGAATTTCACAATAAAAAAGAAGATTTTTAAAGATTTAATAAACTTTTACTTTATGGCCATATTGGCCCCATCCTAGAGCCTGAACCCCTGACACAGGGGTAATGAATTTTACAATTTTGGTAGAGGGCTTCATGGACATCATAATCATGTTTTTCGTTTTTAACAAATATGTATGGGAGTAGAGAAGAAGATTTTCTAAGATTTAATACATTTTACTATATGGCTATATATTTGCCTCACCCAAGAGCCAAAACCCCTGATCCAGGAGCCATGAATTTCACAACTTGGTAGAGGGCTTCATGGATATCATAACCATGCAACCAGTTTTTTCCTTACAAGTGTGGGAGTAGAGATGAAGATTTTTGAAAATTTGGCTTTTTTTTTTCATATTTGGCCCCACTTGTGGTGCCCTGGGGGTGGTAGAGCCACGAATTTTACAATTTAGGTTACTTTTACGATAAAAATGCCTCACACCAAAAATGGTAACAATTAGCCTTATAGATTTTAAGAAGAAGTTAAAATTGTAAAATTGTTAACGCACAACGGACGACGCACGACGCACGTCGCACGACGACAGACGAAAACGGATAGCAATAGGTCACCTGATTTTACTCAGGTGACTAAAAAGAAACAGATATCTCATCCTACAACAAATAATAATAAATTTATATAACATATTTCCATATGGAATATATATACAGGTCAAGATTGAATAGATACATATATTTGCAACAAGAGCTATTCGTGAAACTGGCAGTGATTGACTTGGATATTGTTAATGATAAGGGTATAATTCAATTTCATAACGTTATTTTATCATTATTATTGTCATTAGTATTAGTTAGTAATAGTGTTAGTGTTAGTTAGTAAAAGTGCACACATTTGTACGCAACGCTGATTTTTCTTTTAATATAAAAAGGACATATAAATTATTGTACGACAGCAGTTCTCAAGACCCATATAGAGATGATAAATAAAAAGAAATATAAAAAAAACCCATTAAATTAGAGTTAAAGATAATATTACAATATGTATCTAAGATTTGTTCACTAACTTTATGTAAACAATAAAATGTTTTCTTTGGTGAATCATGCGGAAATGAAGGTGACGACATTGCAGAAACAATACATAACCCGCATTAACGGATTATATAAAAAAAATCTGCAATGATTGCTACCTTCATAATTCGAATGAATCATCAAATATAGTTTAAATTTGCATCTTTCTTTCAACAAATTAATAAATTGATTGAAAAAGAAAGTAAAATTAACAAAATTACGGTTAATATACATCAGTATGTTAGCTAAATGAAACAGCCAAATCGTTTCCTATGGTAATTTGAGTCGGACTTCATCATAACTATTTCGTGCAGTCCGTGAGTTTTCTTAAGTTTCTGAAAATTTCGACCAATCAATAAACGGGACATGTATATTTCAGCCCTGTCAAATTCGATAGTGCTATGAATTACAATTAATTTCCGTAAGAAATAGAGGGAACCATACTCAGTGGATGTAAATATTTAACCATAGTTTTACACGCGGTATTGTATATGAGTATATATATATATATATAAAGAAATTGTCTTACTGTTCGGTGACAAAAAATGATTATTGTTGTTCATTCTGTTGAATGTAAAATCTATTTGGAGTAAAAACTTATACAAATGGAAATGCATGTGGTTTGTGTCGAAAGAATGATGAATACAGTCAAAGCTTCTATTTATTGGTCAACTTATTAGACTTTCAATATGAAAAAATATTTATGGAGACGAAAATCGGTGAATGTATGTTTTTATGGATGGACATGTGATGGTAAATCTTTTGTAAACACTATTTTTTTGCCCAATAGCTTTATAGAAGATTTAGATAGCCAAAAGAACTGATAATAAATCGAGATGCTTATGCGGGTAACTTCTTTTAAAACAAAGGAACACTAACTTTTACTGAAATTACATTGTTCACAAAGTAGCATAATTGTCTTCATCAAATCACATTCACGGTGATAAACCACAAAGACATTTAAATTTTTTTGTTGTTGATTTTTTTTTTGTGATTTTGATCCGAGAAATTTTAGCACAAAAAATAAAACAAGCAGGCCTAAATAAGCCATGACTTTTTAAAAGAATAATCTTAATATTTTTTAAGGAGTACTGTTTATATAAAAGCCAGACATGGAAGAAAAACATATTAAGAATAACAGTCACTCATTATTAAAGTCATTTAATAAATGTTTTTCGCGCTTACATAAATAGCCGTAGCCGTTTACGCAAATCTTTGTCCAGGTTATTTTTGTAAGCAAAAGAAATATCCATATGCTTTTTAAATCTTTTCTCATTGATTGAACCCTTCATTGTATTCAGATCTAATTTTACATATAAACGAAAAGAAATTGGAGGGGGAGACTTTCGGTAATTTTGTCATGTCAATTTAAGAAGTATGTGTCGAATGCATTTTATGATACATATTTTTGGACAACCTTTTCGTTTAAAGTTCAAATTAAAAACAAACTTATTTAGTAATTTTATATATCTGATTTCTCTTAATTTTTTGTTTTTGAACGACGTAATTTTTTTTAATTTAATAAGATTTTCCTATATATATAATGTATGTTTCTTCAAACTGGAGAATATTTTAAACACGTTTTTTTCGAAAGCTTGAACACGTTTTACGAATGAGCACAATAACGAAGTCGGATAAACTTTGATATGAAGAGTCGGGATTGATTCTATTTTAGGAATCTTGAAATGCTGTTCCTATACGGATAAAACAGGGAACATGGGGCATAAATCAAACACAGGATCACTGACCATTGCTAGCCACATTTTGCTGTGTACCGAACGAAGTAAATAAAACATAAATGTTCCGTAAAAAATCGGTAAAATGGCTACCTGTATCTACGACTCTTTTAATCAAATTATTTTGTAAACATCTATTTATGTATCAATAAATACACATCCGAATCCAAGAGAGGTTTTAAATGGCAGTGATGAGATTCTATCTCTATCTTACTACCAAAACCACCAAGAAACATTTATGTTATGAATACGTTCCGGTTTTTTTTTACCCATATACATCACCAAGACCCTAAAGAAACATTTATTTCATTAATAAGATTTTTTTTAACCATACACATCTGACTTTGTAAAAGGTTTTAAATGAACAGGGATGAAGTTCAATCGTGTCACCAAAAAACCCCCCAAAACGGATGACAAAAAATAAACAAAAACAAGATTATATACAAAAACTTTTTCATATCAGAAAAACTACGAAAGAAAGATCGAGTCTAACAATCAATTGCAGTTTTCCTTTATCAACAGTGAGTTGATGTATTCTTCAATAGTGACGACATCATCTGCAAATTAAATTTAAAAACAACATTAAATGAAATTCTGTAGTTTATTCATTTTCAAATCCTCACTTTGTTTTACGATCAATAAACGTTTTATGTGTGTATTCTAATTGATCTACTCTATGTTACCTTGGTTGACATCCAATTTCTCAAAGAATTCATCTAAATCTTCAAATCCAGTCATATCAATGAATGTCGACAACTCTGTTTCACTGATTTGCTGATCACCATCCAGATATCGAATGCATAGAAATCACAAACACTCACTCTAATAATCTGTGTCAATAAAAAATACGATAATGTCATTATGAACTGACCATGTTTGAAGTCGTATTAATAAGAATCATACACGTGTTCTCGTAGTTTTTATTAAAATCTAATACAATTCCATAAAGTAATTATTATATTGTTTATCATAGGTTTTATTTTATAAGTGTTTACTCTTTACTCTTTCAGAATTGTTATTTTATGCCATTCTACAAATCAAGTAGTAAATACATAAAATTAAACAGCAAAGTATTTCTTACCTCGTCGTCTGTAGATCTTTTTCCAACCACTCCTGCTGCGACCTTTGCAACTGTGTGTGCGGTGGCCACAGTTTTGGCAACTTTTGCAGCTTTTTTAACGAACTTTCTAAATCTTCTTCTCCAGCCGCCGTTAACATCTTCCGTTAGCAATAAAAAGGTCAATAAAAAAGCAAGAAGTACCGAAACTGCAAAATGAACAAAAAATAGAAATAATCAATTTAAAAGACACGGAAGATATAATAAAGGAAAACAAATTATACTTCCACTATGAACAAATTTACCATTGTGTACTGTTGTTGATTTTATGCAGAAAATACACCAAGAACAGAATTAATCTACTTTTATATCAACACCCCAAAAGAGTTTACGGGCTTTTCATTTCATTATCTGTAAACATTATGATGTTTAAAATTTCTTGTTGAAGTAGGAAGCACCGCCCTCCTGTTAATTTTTATTTGCATCACACGCATTTTGATATATTAAGGCGTGAAAGTTGCCTTGAATTGTAGTGACTGGTTTGTTAAATTTGATAAACTTTTTTAAAACACCATTTAGAAAATTAATATCTTTCACGTAAACATTAAGAAGGTATGGTAGGTAATGGTTAATTAAATTTCGCCAGGATCTTTATATGGTTTTCCAAACCTTTTTTATAAATGCATAAAATATAAGCAAACTAAACCAGCAAAAAAGAAAATAAAACAAATGAATTTGAATTTTAAAAAGGTGACTCTGTATTTATCCACTTCTGAGAGATTAAACTTTCTATAAAGATTTTTAACGTAACAATGTCACCATTTATATATTTCTTCTGTTTTACCCATGGAATCCACTTATTTAGAAAAACGAATCATTTACTTTCTTTTCTTTTTCCTTTTTTTTTCTTTTTTTTTTTTTTACCTATTATTGTGTTTAATAAAAAAAGAAATCGACAGTAAAACTCAATATAAAAAAAGTAAATTATCTAAAGGGTATGATGCGTTCAGCAATAAAGTGAAAATATTTAAAGTCTACATAATATAATAACATATATAATATTCGATATAATTTGGCATGCATTTTAGATACGAATTATTTTCGTTAATTATATAACCACTATTCATCAACGTAAATCAGTTCTCGTTTCAGCACTATACATGTATTTTAGTTGCGAAAGAACTCCTCACACATGTATGCATCGTTAAACATATTAGACACTGCACTTCATTCAAATCTCAGTTGGCATATTTAAGAGTAAAAATGGCCGATGACAGTCGAAGAATAAATCAGATTACACAACTTTATTATTCAGAAATAGTTTCCATTTCCCGCTTATATCTAGTCGCACCTACAACAGTCCTGTTTTCTCCGTCCATATGTTAGACTTTACAATAAAAATCTCCCTAACAAGAGAACGTACACAAACATTCAAACAGAGCATAAAGATAGGAAATCTTATTAGCTAAATAGATTATAGATTACCAATCATTAAAAAAAATTAAGGGAAAGCTGATGGTAACTTTATAGACCGTTTAGCCTCCTTAAAGCTGAATACTACTCGTTAAAGGCATTGTCCGCCATATTTCTCTTTTATCGCCGCTATCTCTACAACTCCTTTGTAAGCCTCCTCATTTTCCCACTTGGATGCATATCATTGCACACATTGCACACACAAGTACTCTGAAGTTGACATTAACAAGATGCTTAAATGTTTAAAAACAGTTTTTGGAGACCAGCTGCAGGTCTTTCAACAATAAAACGGAATTCTCATGGGTACAAATTGTGCTCCTCTATTGGCTGACTTATTTTTATATTCTTTCGAAGCAGAATTCATTCAAAAGCTTCTTCAAGAAAAAAAATAGAGCTCTTGCTGTGGCTTCAAATCCACATTTAGATATATTGATGATGTGTTTTCCATTAACAAGTGTTACTTTCACTCTTATGTTAACTCAAATATATCCAAGTAAGCTTGAAAAAACCTTCAACAAATTCCGAAACATCTGATTTCATATTTGGATATTTTATTAGAAAAAGACATTGATGGCAACATAACAACAATTAAAAACTATATGATAAACGTGATGATTTAATTTTTTCCATCGTCAACTTCCCTTACCTATGTAGCAATACACCAACATCACCTGGTTCTGGGGTTTATGTCTCTCAGCTTATTTGTTATGCAAGAACAAGCTCTATATGCGAACAATTTATTAAACGAGGCATGCTACTCGATTAAAATCATCTTTACGCGTGTTTTATGGTCGATACAATGACCTCATCGACAAGAACAATGTTTCATTAGGACACATGCTGAATGACGTTTTTCATACTTGTTATACCAGTATTTATACACCGGACTGACGATGGTTTCTTCCGTTTTTCATGATCTTGACAATGAGCACACGGCGGGTGCGACCGGTCGGCAGGGGATGGTTACTCTTCCTAGACAACTTATCCCACCTCTATCATTTTAGAGATCCGTGTTGCTCTGCTTTAATTCATATTTCGCTTTATAGATTTCTGAGATGGTTGACAGTTTGTGACTGTCATTTTTCATACATACATATAATACATACCAGAAATTCAAGTAAAAAAATATAGTCAAAATACTATAAAAAAGCAAATGAAGTAACAAATTGCAACATATAATATGTAGAGCAAAATATTGTACAAGGTACACTTTAGTAAATCATTTATAATACAAACTGAATAAGCTGCAGATCTCTTGATAGCTGAAAGTATTTTACTGTAGATGTCTCGCCAATGTGGACTTACATGTCTCAATGTCGTGCCACTCGGTCGCGATAATTTTTTTTTTCACATTTTTACAAACTACAAACTTTTTCTAAGCCAGGAAAATACTAACATCAGCAATATAGGTTAACGCATTATTTACAAACAGAAAATGCACATAAAACAAAATTTAATTCACTAAACTTATGACCACGGGGGGAATACTTCGCGTCGGCCACGAGTTACAGGTGTGCAAACGGGTGTGACGAAACTGAAGGATTTATGTATCTGTGTGACGGTGCCTATTAAAAATGGTGTCTAGCTTAAGGATGACGTTTACTCAGAATGAAAAAATATTCCACTGATGATAATGAAAAACCAACTATTGTGTGTTATAGACCTTTTATTGTAGTGTTATTTTTTATTTTCAAAAAAGTAGGTCAATGACCTACTTTTTGAGTTAATGGCCATTGTATATTTTTGGAAAATTAAAGGAAAATCACTTAAAATTTTACACTATGATTGAGATTTTCTTAATTGTGAAAATAATACAAATTGCTCAACACTTTTGAAAATGAAATACAATTTATGAATGGCAGTGACACTAAATACATACAAAGCATTAAGTTTTCCTTCACAATTTTTTGAAATATTCCAGTCCGAATTTCCTCTATCACTTTTCAAATTCCTACCCATTTTTGATTCAATTTTACAAAAATTTGAATAATGATAATATAAAAACATTTATAGTATTAAACCACTAATATTGATCTTATTCTGTTGGCATATAATTTATATGAGGTCAATGATCAAAATTTTGAGATATGGTGTCTTTTCTAGTTTTTAAGCATATTTCAATATTTTTTTAATTCATGCCATACGGTTATTATAATGAATAAATGAAGTTAAACTACCAGAAAATATGCAAAATTATATAGACTAAAATTTAAAATCTTAACTATTAAAATTAGAGTACTTCCAGAAATGTTTTAGCAGAAAACAAAATCTGCAAAATTTAGTCCGAATTTCGTCTGTTTGGCTAAAAGTCTATTTTTGTTTTAGCATAATTCCATAATATAGTAGAAATATCGAATGTTATATCAATAATAATTCATTTCACAGATACTTTTTGTGTTTAGAACAAATTTTACTCCTGACATTGAACTTTATAACAATCCGAATTCGAGAACTCAAACCCTGAGTAAACAACACCCTTAAACATTTCTAAATCTAAATGGATCTTGTTGTAAAATCATTTTATCTTAAAACGTTTTAATAAAATGTAAGAATGCGCTTAATTTTAATGTTTATTTCTTTTTCTTCATATCAATATATGTCAAGATTAGTCTATTTATTTTATCTTTTAGTATTTTTTATAAAGTTTATAAGGTTTCTATAATGAGAAAAAGCAGATTATCATTCACCATGCATGGTTATATACAATGACCCTTAGTTTTTTTTTAACATTCGGCCTATGTATCTCCGCTATTTTTTCAAAGGTGCTATGCATGATAGTTCAGAAGTATTCAGAAAAAAGTTGTGAAGACTAAAATTGCTTCCATTTTCTTTTATTGCAACTAAAATATTTTTTCGATTTCATTCACGGACACCGACGATTTTGCTGTTATTATGATATGCATGATCTCATCTTGTACTCAAGTTTGTGTTTTAAAAGGTGTGTGTGTGTTTTTAAAAAAAGATTTTAGCTCTTATGTTTCTACAAAGTGGAGAAATTTTTAATCACCTTCACATATATCACAGAAACGAGGTCGGTATGTCTCTACAATGAGAATCTTAAACCCCAATTCTTATTGACAGTTGAACATGTAATCAGGAAGAAAACATTATGAACAGGAACAGTGACATCATTTTGCTCTGTTGCACACGAGAAAAATAAAAGTATATTCCCTTCAACGTTCTTCAAAAATTCGGTATTTTTTTAACAGTCTTTTTATCAGGTTATATCGTAATTTCTAGGGCTCAAAAAATTACACTAAACCATATTTCAACAGGAATAAGAGGCTAGATTTTTTTTATATTTATTATGAAAGCATGTAGTGTGAATATTTTAACAATTGTCGTATACCGTAAACACATGGCATCAGGGAGAATCCACAATTGACTGTGACGAATGAAAGATTCGAAATGTGTAAATAAAATACGATTTGGGGGGAAAAACCAACGAGAGGTTTTATTTCGACAGAAATCTTGCCCCAAAAAAAATTAAAATGCAGTTATATACAGAAGTTTTATCATTAGAAACAAATTACAGTTAGAAAAATAGTAAAAATAAAAAAAATTATTACAGAGTGAAAAACCGTGTCAACAATCGGCTGCACGCTTCCTTAATAATCTGGGAACTGTTGTATTCTTCTATAGTGACGACATCATCTGCACAAAAAATTAGAGACAAATGTATCGATATAATTCTTTTTAATTCATCTTTATTTGTAAGTGTAGTGTCCGCTTTACCTTTGTTGACATCCAGTTTTTCAAAGAACTCATCCAAATCTACAAATCCAGTAATATCAATCAGTGTTGACAATTCTGTTTCACTGATGCGCTGATCATCGTCCATATCGAATGAGCGGAAATCACAAACATTCAAACTTAATACCTGTTGATAAAAAAGTAATAACAACAAAATGTTATTATTTTTGATTTTATATTGGTGTAAACTTGAATTACGATTTTTTTTATCTATAATTTATTATCAATATGATGCACAATGTGATTGATTTATTGATGATCAATATGACTAATTTTAGTTATCGTTCCTGAGACAAACGTTTTGGTAATTTATTTTATATATCAGATAGCTTATACAATAAAATCACGAAAAAGTCATTACCTGGTTATTCGTTGATCTTTTTCCTAACACCGTTGCTGCGACTTTCACTACAGTATGAATCGTATGGGCAGTTTTAATAACCTTTGCAGCTTTTCTTAAAAACTTTTTGATTCTTCTCCAGGCGTAAACATCTTCCGTTAGCAGTAAAATGGCCAATGAAAAAACCAAGAAGTACCGAAACTGCACATTCAATAAAAAATAATAATTTCATCATGAAATTCAGCTTAAAAAATGAAGATAAATTTTATAAACACAACAACACATTACCATAGTGTAACGCTGTTGATGATTCTTCACAAGAAGTAAGTCCAACACATGTTGATCTGCTCTTATATCACCACCAATAGAGTTTCAGATTTTTTATTTCATTTTCAAAAAAATACAGTATGCCTATAATGTTGGTATGTTTATGCTAAAGTGGAGCACCGCCCAGTTTCAGTTTCATTTCAATTAAAACGAATGTTTTATGTCATATGCTAATTGAATGAGAAAGGTGTCATTGAGGCTTTTAGATATACTGACTAGGTTATGAAATTCGCTGTAGCCTTTTTGGCATTGTTTTACAAATGACCATCAATCAAATTACGAGACACCAACCAAATACATGTATGAAAGGTAATAATGGTACAAAACATTCCATAATTTTAATAGGATTCTCCAAACTTTGTCGTGAATATATTAGACTTGATAGAATTAGAGAGACTGCATAAAGCCTCCAGCTGTCAACATGTATAGGCGAGCAGCTTATAGTTATTATGCACGTGTGAAATCTCCTGGTTGATGCAGATTTTATTATCAAAACAATATCCTTACAAATCGATATTATTTGCAGCAATTATTGAGATGTGTGAATTGGATTCTTCGATTTCATCTTGTTTAAACATTATATATATATATATATATATATATATATATATATATATATATATATATATATATATATATATATATATATATATATATATATAGGTCCCCAGTACTTATTTCATGAACTTCTGATCCAAGTATTAAAGGCAATTGCACAGTTTCATTACATTAAAGAAAAGATGGATTATCTGGCATGACATTTAGGGTCAAAAGCAAATCAAAAACTCAATGTTCCTGCACAAAAAGCGTTTTATGCTAGCACTCGTTCATAAGCAGCATAATCATGGGTACGCAGAAAAATAGATACAGAGATGCTTCTAGAACAATCAGGTTGATATATGAATATATAACAAAACAAATCATTTTACGACAATGTTTTACTTTTTAGCCCACCTGAGCTGAAAGCCATTCTGATCACATTTTGTCTGTCGTGTGTCCGTCCGTCTGTCTGTCTGTAAACTTTTTATATTTTCAACATCTTCTTAAAGGATTTGTGACACAATTTTTATGAAGTTTATATATCCTATAAATATCATTGATAAATCAGATTCTGTCTGGTATTAATGGAACACTGGTCAGGTTTTACTGCATTCACTGATAACACAGAGATAAATGCAGCCTGCTGAGTCCCCAGCTAGTGTTAATGAGCTCTGGCCATGACGTCAGAGGTTCGCCAGCACTCTCCCCACTTTTATCAAACATCACTCTCCTCTCTGTTATCAAACACACAGTAATTCATTCAAGCAGTTTTAAAATAATGGAAACACTTGAAGATGAAATTCCAAATGTTGATTTTTCTGAAGCTGAAAACATTAGACCCTATCAGTTTGAACCTTTGGCTAACACTAGTGAAACTCCAAGAAGTGCTACACCAGATAATGATAGTTCTGATGTAGAGGACTTTCAGGATAGACAAGTCAATACTAATTGGTAAGTTAATTATTCTGATTTTCATCAGTTTTAATCCAGATAGAAAATTATAATTATGATAACAATTTGTAGAATATCACATAATATATAAAACAATATTTTATTTTCTAATTTTAGGTGTGAATGTGGCATTTGCATTTCCATGGCAACTCAACAAGAGTGCATTTGTTGTCAGGAAATAGCAGGAATTAGTGCAGAAGTTGAGGCAGGTTGCCACCAATGCATAACAGAAAGTCTAATATTTACAGACAATTTCCTTCGAAGTAAATGATAGAAAGTGTGCATAACTTTAGTAAAATGCCATCTGAATGTTTTACCTGAACATAATCATGCAAATATCAATACAAATCAATACAAATATGTGATGGTACATCATTTTTAAAACTTGTATTTTTACAGTTGAATGGCCTTTTTAAATTGTAAAAAACTTTTTTAATATTGATATTTATTTTTTCTAATTGTTGATTTGATTTGATTTGAACATATTTTATTATGCAAATATACATTTACATAAATGAATTAGGCAGCAGGCAATGCCTATGTAAGCCTTCTCCATACATTTTTTCAATTGTTCATAATACGCCTATTAATGTAGCTAAGACGAAATTAATTTCACAAATCTAAATTATTACATCACACATACACTTTTTAATTTAACGTGCACTCCAATTTAAGAGCAAAGTATAAGCTTCATGACTGCACAAAAATTGTCACATTAAAATTATATCAACAACAAACTCAAAAATAGGCCACAATAACTCCCCGATATTTTTAGGCCGCCATCAGCACCTTGGTATTTTTTAGGTATATCGTAAATGTGAATAATTTAATTCTTATTTGAACTGCATTAAAAATTTTGTTGTCTTTTTAGAAGTCGTCAGAATTGCAGAGCATATGAATACTAAATTAATACTCTAACATTCATGCCAAAAACTAATGCAATGCCAAGTTTTTGGTCTTTTTTTTTGGTTAAGCATATAAAAATAACTGCAAAATCACGATTTATAAACAATGAGTTTCAATTCTTGACCTACATTTATAACGAATAAAACTTTAGATCTGACTTTATAATATGATAATTTTCGCCATAAATGATTCTTGCTGAAAAAAAATATGCTTAATTGTGTCTGATTCACTTAATCAACAAAATGCAAACCGAGATATGTGGCAAGTTATCAAGTTTTGGTTGATATTTTTTACCGTTACTGTTTTCACTTAAAGAGGTTTGTTCCTCTGTTTTTAGGTAGCCATATTGGTTAACCTCTATTCTAGAAATCATGCATCATATATTGATTCTACTCATTAATTCAAATTTTATAATGCCAATTAAACTATCTTAAATAAAATAGTAAAGGAAAAATTACATATTTACAGAGTTTAGTATGGGACTATATTTTGTGGTGGAAGGTTTTTTAAGAAGAAAGAACATTTTTTATAACTCATTTGTTTTAGAGTACCGTCACTTTCGCTACCTTTTTTCTGTGCAAACAAAAGTTCCAGATACTTTGTGCATAAGGATATTTTGTTACGAAAAACATAATGTTACTATTGTTTCAATATTTCTATCGACACATATTGGCAAATTTAACTTGTATTTCATAAAAGTCAAGGAGAAATGATTACCAATTTTTGCCTAAAATCAGCTTATTTCATGCAAAATCTCAAATTTTACATAATAGACCCATACTTTTTGTTTTATTTTCTGAAATTTTAAGATTTTTCTAACAACTTTATCATAAAGTTTGAGACTTTAAAATAATTTAAATGTTGAATTAGTAATAGATAAAAATAGCGTTTTATCAGTGCAAAATGGTCAACATATCAATTAGGTTAAGAAATTGTAACATTTTTCTTTATGATAATTTTAATTTTATTTATTCTAAATAGTATAAATTTGTATTTGATGCCATGGTTCATTCCGATAATAAAAAATAGAGGGAAAAGCAATCTGCAATCTGCACTTTCGGTGTAGAAAGGTCATATTAAAAACACCGTAGCGCCAAATGAAGCCAAATAGAGCATATAGACCCCAACATTTTGTTTTCAAATTTGGTTAAGCTATGTGTGTAGATTTTTAAAAAATACTTTAGAAAAAACTTTAACACTTTTGATCACAGGATCCAACGTCCTTAAGGACACATGAGATAGTCCTCAATTTTAAATAATTTTCCTTAATATATTATTCTTTATTTATTTACATTTAAACCTGTTAAATATGTAATTCCAAAAAAATCCAAGTTTCATTACCAGGCTATTTTTGGAGCTAGAATATTTAGAATTCTCCTTAGAATATCATACAAATTGCTTATAAATAAATTTATATTTTCAATTAAACACTTTATATCGAAAAAAGGGTATCATATAACATGAAAATATTACTATGAAATTACTTAATGGAAATCTTAACAGGAAAAATAGAAAGAATCGGAAAATAGGTCGCATCTGACCTTAAATGTGTCGTGTTTTCAGATAGTGTCATGTTTTGTTATCGATTATATAGCAATATAACCAGCAACTCAGATGTTAGGGACCAAAGAGTTATCTCTCATTTTCTTTATCATTTTTATTTCATGTTTTGTTCTATGGAAATCCTTATTTTTATCGGAAAATATATACGTAACAGTGTTTATCATGATCCGTCATAATTTGCAGTTTGGTTTCTTTAACTTCAAATTTGAGTTGACATTCCAGTCTACGGCATAACATATACTGTAGTTTCATCAATATTCGTGTTATATATATATATATATATATATATATATATATATATATATATATATATATATATATATATATATATATATATATATATATATATATATATATATATAAGTTACTGTTTTAATGATAAATTCATTATATCCTTGTCCATTTAAGTTTTAATTACAAAACTATCTTTTTTAAATCAACTGTATGACGTTTACTTATATAACAATGCTATTTTGAAACGAACTCTAATAAAACGCGTTAAAATACAGATGTTATTTAATGCATACTACGTCAGTTTCAGAGAGAGGTGATACAGAATCGGAAGACCACAGTGTGCTGATCCGGAAAATCGGATTTTACACCCTGTAAAATCGACAGTACTAAGAAGGGAAAATTGATGAGTATACAGAATCAAGCAAAAAATATTCGTTAAAATTGCGTCACGTTTCGACAAATGCAATAAAAACAAGTCGCAAAAATTATCACTCCGTGCAAGCTTTGACAAACCATGTAATAAAAAGTAACACAAACACATAACAATCGAGTTGTATAAACTTTGAACATATTGCGGGGTTATATACAACCAAATGTTCTGAATTTCATGGAATAAGTTTGCCGATGAATTTATGTTCTGTTTTCTTGATTGGAGTTTTCTTTTACTTAAAAGCCATCAATTTGTTATCATGTTGAGATCAGGCGACTGGGCAGGCCAGGAAAGTGACGGAAAATGGTTTCGAGTTTTGTATTAGACCGTCGATCTAGCGCAATGGACCGGGGCATTATCATTCTGGAAAATATACCCCTCCGGGGAAATGCTGTGCGACAACAGGCCAAAGATTATCTTTTAAAATATCTGTGTATTTATTTGCATTAATGTTTTTGTCTACGCATGCAACTGTGCCAAGTCCGAACCAAGAAATACTCCCCATATCACGACTTGCAACTTTGGCGCGGTTTTTGTGAGACAAGACCTAGCCGCCAACCTTCCCCCGCTTTTCTAAATACGTACGCTCTTTCATCGTGGCCAATCATTATCTTACTTTCATCAGAAAAAATGATTTTTTCTCCAATTATTTTCAACAGACCATGTCCGCTTTTCCCGACACCACGATAGCCGCTTTTTTCTATTCACTTCTTTTATCACCAACTTTTTTTTAGTAACTCTTCGTTTAAAACCATTTTCGTGTAAATGAAACTGTAAAGTTCCTTTGGCAACTGGATTTGTATTATTTTGGTTTTTTACAGTAATATCGGCCAAAGTGTCTCTTCTATTGACTTTCACTAACCTCTCTACTTTTCTGTATTCGCAGGGCTTTTTTTCTTCTTAGGTCTGCCACTTCTACGACGATTTTCTATTTTACCACACAATGAACAACCTCTAATAAAACTACTCACAGTACTGTGGGATCTCTATATTAATCGACTGATTTTAGTTATTAAATTTCCGCTCTCAAAAATATTTATTACTTCTCTCCCCATCGCTTGTTTTGGTTGTGTATCAGATGAAAAACACATGTCACATTGTTATCAAAATTACGCCACAACTGGTAGGTGGCCAACTATCATAGCGATATTAAAATATACGACATTGACTAATTTAACTCGGTAAAATTCGCTTTTAAAATGTGTGATGACTGCATCATCATCATCATCATCATCATCATCATCATCATCGATATCATCATCATCATCATCATCGATATCATCATCATCATCAAATATACATTATATAATCTATACTGACATAATGATGATAGTACGTCCTTTAATGTTGATTTTGATATCATGCATATGGTTTGTCTTAGACATTAATGAAAAATGACAAAAACAAACTGTCAGCCATCTCAAAAATCCAGAAAGCGAAATAGAGCAACAGGGACCTCTCAAAAGATAGAGGTAGGATCAGGTGGCTAGGAGAAGTAAGCATCCCCTGTTGACCCCGCCGAGTGCTCCTTGTCACAATTGGGCATGTCATAATTACAGGGACCAAGCCCGTTTTAACATTAATTTCAATGTAACCATAAATAAAGAAAGGGGTCGAACTCTGACCCAGATAAAAAACTACCAGCTCGCTTAAAAAGCCTAATAAATCAATTAATTTTTAAAATACTCGCAAAATGCATGTATTTTCAAAAAAGTAATGTCTGAGATACACTCATGCCGAATTTCAAGTTGATGGGTCTTAAAATAGCGGAGATATACGTCATTATTCTCTCGAAGTTGCCAGTTTATTTTTACTCGGACATTTACCGGTCCAGGGCTCACGATGGGATTTTGCCTATGACAACAGCAGTATTGCAACAAATTTATAAACATTTTGTGTAGAAGTATGAAGGTATGTATAAAACTCTCTTATCTTTCATTGTTATATCTGTACAATGAAATAAATTATGAAATTCATCTCCTATCTGAATACAGTTACATATGGTACATATACGGTTTTCACGAGGTATATCATACCATCTACCTCGTTCTATAGGCAATTTAGCTCTACTTGTTCTTAAAGTATAAAAAAATTATGATATTTGGAAGGCAGATCTAATAAGTATTTTTTCAAGGATAATGTGGTTTTAAAAATTCTATAGTTAATACCTTATGATGAATTATACATTTCACTATTCCATGACTGCTTGAATTGGTCTAGAAGTATATGAAAAACAATTTTCTTAAGCCACTGGATATTTACCTTTTGTTGGTACAAAATAGTAAAATAGGTTTCACAATTTTGTCAAACATATCTAATTTACAATAAATTGACAAATTATGTTTTCTACATTTGGCTATTACACTATACATAGCTCTAGTAGCTTTTTCACAAAGTTCTTTCACATTGAGATTGAATGATCCATTTATATAAAAATGTACTCCAAGGTATTTAAAAGTATCTACAATTTCTAAACTAATGTCTCCATACTTAAATGAATAATCTACACGTGATCTACCTTTGTTAAAAATGACAATTTTTGTTTTATCACTATTAACTTTGAGATGCCAGCTTTTACAATATCTTTGAAAAACATCAAGTTGATGTTGAAGACCATCAGGAGATTCTGATAATAATATTGTATCATCTGCATATAATAATACAAAAAAGTCTTAGATATAAATTACATTTGTTTTCTAATTCATACGATAGTAATGTCAAACCCTAAAAACTCTTCTAAATCGTTAAGATAGAGTGCAAATAAAAAAGGTGACAAATTTTCACTTTGTCTAATACCCACTGTACATGGAAACATATCAGAGGTTAAACCCTTGGCAGTTACAAAAGATTTAATTCCCTTATACATATTTGTAGTAACGTTAAAATACTTGCCATCAATATTGTTCAACAAAATTTTGTTGCATAGACCAACACGCCAAACTGAATCAAAAGCCTTTTCAAAATTTATAAAAGCACAAAATAATTTTAATTTAAATGTTTTGGATAATTCTATCAAAGATTATAACGAAAAAATGAGATCAATAGTCGAATAATCT
Source organism: Magallana gigas (assembly GCF_902806645.1). Lineage (NCBI taxonomy): Eukaryota > Metazoa > Mollusca > Bivalvia > Ostreida > Ostreidae > Magallana > Magallana gigas. The sequence goes on from NC_047568.1 coordinate 14,305,713, forward strand.
TTACGAAACCCAGCTTGATTTTCTAAAATAAGTTCTACTCTTTTTGCATACTCAGACAATCTTTCATTAAGGATAGAAGTAAATAATTTCCCAAGACAGCTTATAAGTGTGATTGGTCGTAGTTTGATGGATCAGTATTGTTACCTTTATTTTTATAAATTGGGATAATGTTTCCATCTAACCACTGTGAAGGTATAATTCCAGTTTCAAAAATCTTGTTAAATAACTTCACATAAAGTCAGCATAATGTCACATGTATTTTTAATATATTAATTAAAAATCCTGTCAATTCCACATGACTTATTATTTTTCAGTGCTTTAATACATCTACTAATTTCATTACTTGTAATTGGCTGATTAATAAAATGATTAAATTCCCCATCGGATAACAATTTCAGTTCATCTTCAGATACAAACACGGACCTCCATTACAAGAGAGGTGGGATCAGGTGCCTAAGAGGAGTAATCGTCCCCTTCCGACCGGTCGCGCCCACTGGTTTGCATTGTCAAGATCATGAAATACGAAAGAAGCCGTAGTCAGTCCGATGTATAAATAATGGTCTAACAAGTATGAAAAACGTGAGTCAGCATGAGTCCTAATGAAACATTTTACTTGCTGACAAGGTCATTGTATCGACCATAGAACTTATGTAAAGATGATTTTAATCGAGGTTCTTGATTTTCTTGTTCCAATAACTTGTTTTTAAAGAGCATGCTTCATTTAATAAATTGTTCGTATGTAGAGCATGCTCTTGCATGGCGGATAATTATACAAAATTAGAAGTGCATGTGATAAGAATCATCACACATCCTCTCATCAGTGCCCAGCTAATTAACACGTCTAATCAAAACTGTCAACCTGATTTGATTGACACGCAGCGTAAGACCTTAACATAAACTTGTTTTTGTGGAAATTGATACACGTTTTACATGTTGTCAAAGTGGAAATGCATACCATATATGGTATGGTAAACATAAATGAAACATATTGACTGAATTTATTTGCATATTTTTAATGAGAGGTGACTTACATAGTATTTCTTTTAAAACATGCTTTCCAAATGATTTTTCCTTTATTGTTTATTGTAGTTTCGACTGAAATCATTTAACCTCGATTTTGTTCTTCAGTTATTTTAAAGATTGGTATTGTTGATATCTAAATTTTGAAATATACCTTTGATTTGTTTTTTTTAATCCAGATGCTGTCGTAAATTTTTAAATAGTACAAGCGGTAATTTCAGATTTACCTATGCCATATGTACATTATAACTATAAAGCAAATAATAAGTTTATCAACAACGAATAAACTATAATTCTTTATTTTCCATTTAATCAATATTTAACAACTGATGAACCTGGTATCATATTTGATAAAAGCCCATCGAAAAAGACCGTATATAGATATGTATATAACAATAACAGAATATCAATATATAACAAAATGTCAAACTCAGTCTCTCATTTCATCTGAGTTAAGTAAATACTCTCTCGCAATCATGGATTTGTAACTTTTAACAAATTAAACAAACAGCAAGTAATAATTGTCTCTAGAGCTAATTACAAATTTTCATTATGACTGGAGAGTTGTAGAACTCTTCAATGGTGACTGTATTATCTAAAATAGAAATACAAATAAATTGAATAATTGATATACAACCATAAAAGGTTGTTGTTCTTTGCACAATGCATTCAAACTTTAAATACGGTCTAATAGAATTTAATACCTTTGTTTACATCCAGATTCTCGAATATGCCATCTAGTTCCATCAGGCCAGTGACTTGTATTAGTCTATCAATTTCTGTCTCAGTGACTTGCATATTTTTATCAAGGTCAAAAGCGGTGAACTCGCAGAAATTCATTTGTGACATCTCCTGTTGAATAATATGTATGATTAAAGTACAAAACTATAAGCCTGGAATTAGCTGTCTTTTATATGTGAATTTTGTACTCTCGGGTAAAAAGCCTCACTTGAACTTTAAGTTGTAAAACACAAGTAATTACCTTTAGTGTCGATCGTTTCCCAAGTAGCTGGAACACACCGATGAGATTTGTTACTCCTTTGACGACTTCTCCAACAGTTTCAAGTGTTTTCTGAGGGTCAAACTTTTGTTTTTTCTGTGTATAAAGTCAAAAAAGGTTAAATCATATTTCTCTGTAATATAACCTTTTCTAATTTAGAGGTACATGGATTATTCTGACTATATCCAATTTCTTCTATCGTGATTTTCATTCGTGTTTTCCATTAACAAATGTGTGAATTCTGAATGTTATCAATGTCTGCATGTATATTCACAAAGTTACAAGCAATCAAAATCCCTATTTAAACTCTAGATAAGGGATTTATCAAAGAAATCAAGGTTTGTTCTTAGCATATTTATGAATAAATTTCAAAATGTTACATACGTTTTCAGAGCTAGCGCTGTCCCCATCTCTGGAATTAGTATCCCCATTTGACGATCCCTTCGAAGACGGTCCTCTCGAAGAATTCAGTGTTGATTTAAATCTGGAAACAAATCTGTTTATATTTCCAAATCCGCGTCTGAAAACTGTGCCAACATTCCTGAAGAACTTCCGTGCTCGTCGCCATCCTTCCACTTCCTGGGATAATAAGCACACGGCTACGAGGATAACTAGGAAACTACCACACTGCAAAAAAAGAAACATAAGTCACTTGCGTCTTGAGTTGAGTATAAACTACGGCGGAAACATGACTATTAAATGTAAATGTAGAAATTACAGAACTCTCTTCTACTTTCTTTTTCTTTTTTTTCAATTCATGTCTGCATTTAGTCGTCAATGCTACGGATAATTTATGTTGAAATAAGATCCCTATTATTTCTTATGAGGTTTCTGGGAATATTGATGTACAACATAGTTTTAAATGGATCATGAAAAAAGTGATTACACAAAAAAACCTGATGACTTATCAACTTTCAAACACTCATGAAAAAGTCCAGTTATGATTTTAGAGAGTAGAAACCTAAACAAAACAAAATTAACAACTGTTTTAATCCTTCTACATGTATTTGTATTACAGTTTTATAGATACTAGAATATTTTCTTTTACAAAACATGAAAATCCCAAACCCAATGAAAGTTATCTAATACAAAACAAGAAAACCAAATCCAATGAAAGTTATGGCGTCTTACCAGTTTCATGGTTCTTGTAAAGATAAAGTTTTCTTCTGTATATCGGCTTTATATATAACACAATTTGTTGTCTATCACAAAAAAATTAAATACCACATTTAAATACATCTGAAATGTTAATCAGATAGCCTAACATGACCTTGGATAAGAAAGAGTAATTTATGTCCCCTCCTTTTTTATTGTTACTTAAGGTTTTGAATATCTTTACAACATTATAAATTTTGTACCTTTACCATTTCTGCAAGAAGATTGTCTTGGTTTAAGATCTTGTTAACATTTAGCATGGTAAAACAATATGTAAACTGTGACAGATTAATCTGCATAAATGAAGTTAAAATTCGAGTGGCAATGTTAAATAATTTACATAATTTACTATTAAAGCTTTTAAACTATTGACATTTAGAGTCTTTGGAATGAACACGAATTTGAATCCTACTAATGAACCTTCTCGAACTTTGGATGTCTTCAAAGAAGAGATTTCACGGACAACATTAAAATTTAAAAACAATAAAATTTATGAAAGTATACTTTGAATGTGACAACTATCTGCTACCTCATCAAATTTATATCCAATAGTATTTAAATGAAAGAAATTGCACGAGATCGAAAATGATTTCAATATTAAATCCAATTAATGCCATTGCAAATGTATAATTCCGATTTATAAAAGGCGTAACATTTGACCACAGTTTAGTTGTTTCCTTACAAGATATGGTATATGCTTAACATTCACGTGCAAAGTGCAGTGACATTTGAATTCTATTATTCAGCAGCCCCGCGAATTCATTATCCTTTTGAAATAAAACATTCAAAGAAACCCTCTCTTCATCACTTTAAAGTTCAATGTCACTTGCATTTACTTAATGATTTTGCCTGCGGTTTACCATTTGCACAGAAATGCAATCTAATTAATGGTAGATGATTTTAATACAAAGCCGTCATCCAATAAACTTTTACGACTTTTTCCCAATTTTGTTTCAGAAAAGAAGAGAGATATACGAATAGAAAGCGTTTTAAATGAGGTAACAGAAATATGTTTAAATAAATGACGATTGAATACTTTTATTCTTAATATTGTATAAGGTTTAAAAACCGGTCTTTACATTTTAAAGACAAGATAATATCAAAAGAAGATAGTGATCTATATAGTTCCTAATTGGTGAGGAATTTTAAAGTGAAAAAAAATGAGTTGAAGAATCAAAATTTTCTCTCGTCTATTCGGTCGTATTTATAAAACTATAAAAACCTTATGATTTTTGGATTTTGGGAAATAAATGTTTAAATCTAATTATTGTGTGCTTAAAACTGATAGAATACATAGAAAACGTGAGTGTTGATGTCAGAGAAATTTTTTTTTTTTTAAATATAATTAAAGTATTTCTCTTAATAACATGCTCACTAAACATTGAAGAATTAAACTGACGTTTAAACTTTGACTTATTTTTGGTAATTTACTTTTTTCATTTGTGTAAAATATTTAAAACGTGAAATAAAACAACTTATTATTAAAAAATGGTAACAATATATGATTAAAAATCCAAATGTCCAATAAAACAATTTCTGATAAGAATTTTAACTGCATTTTAATCACTCTAAGCTTTGAATATTATGTTTTGATTATAATTGGCCAAAAAACCCTTGTAAATTGAGGTTAAGTATTAATCTTTTTAATTAAAATTTCAATTATGCTAAAACTCGCTTGATATTTAATCAGAATTTCGTGATATACTATGATAAATTTACTTCCAAAATTCTTAATGTTTTTCTTGCAATTCTATTCTTTTAAGCTAATCATCTATATTGCTTCCTTGCTGCCAAACATACATATTTCTTATCTTCTGTATAATACGAATTTTCCGAACGTTACAATGTACATGTACTATTGTTATGATTTAAAAAAAGAAGACTAATATCTCATGAATGTAAAAGGTCACTTACATGTGAGAAAATCGTTACAAAGAACATTCTACGGATTCTTGTAATGCAAAGAATTTATTTAATTCGTTAAAAAGGACTGTCAAATATTTTACAAGACCATCAATTTCTAAACTTGAAAGAGAAAAAGAGAAACGTTGTTGTTAATGGAATAAACTCTGAATCTAAAACACACAGTGTATAACATCTATATTGAATCTGTATTGAATATTAGTATAAATAGAAGCTATTCAAGTTTAAAAATTGCAAGGTTTCTTTTAAAAAATTACAATCTATTAAAGACTTCTCTTAATATTAAAGTTTGTTGGAAAGAATCGAGAAAATAGAAGAGAAAACAAACTGTTCTGAGCAATTACTTCAGTGCTCCACGCCCCCCCCCCCCCAAAAAAAGAACCCCACCATATTAGCAAGGCGACACATTTCTTGTCTTATTAGAGTAAGAGGACACATTGTTGATTTTCCGGCTTAATATATATATTTGACATTCATTTATATTGCATTTGTTAATTGGATCTTATATTTTTATCTAGTCATGTTTCTTGTGGCGATAATATGTAATGTTGACAACATTTATTAGCATTGCTAAACAATATGTAAATAAAGAAACACATGATTACGATCAAAAAGGTTGAATTCATCATCATTTGCCTATATCAAAACTGCTGAAGTGACTATCATAAAAAACAATCATGATAAACTCAAGTGACCATGTATCGCTTATTTTAAATGTTAATGCGGATGGTTTATAAAGGAAACGTTTGAAACTACGGATCGCAATCTATATCAGAATTGCCAATTGATTTATCGCAATTTGTTTCGACCGAATACCTTGTATCAACTTGTGACAAAATATTATTTTTAATCAACTGACAAAAACCATCCGATACGATTATACTTTTTGATGTGTAATTCAGAATATAATCGTAACTATCTATAAGAAAATTTAAACGCATGCAAACAATTCTCAATTATTTCTTTGGCGACATGTCGCAATTTCATAGTTTAAATCTTCGGATATAGGTGATAAAAGTTTGCCATAGTAAGGAGAAGCTCTTTTGTTTATCTTTTAGGGTTGCTGTTACTTGTATGCACCCAATATAGACAAATGCATTGCCTTATAAAACATAAGTGTGAAGACATTAGTGTCATGCTAGTTGAAAATCAAATTGAGAAATTAGCAAAGTAAACACCAGTTAGATAATAAGAATTGTTAAAGAAATAATCAGTGATTATCTAGCGCCGGGGCTCTTTATAGTTTCTTATTAAACTTGATGTCTTAAAGGTATTAACTCTTTAACATTATAAAATCTTGTTTGCAATAAAATCGCGATCTGGTATACTTCTTCTTTGTATTCTATAAAACTAACCGATCGCTAATTTGAAACCAGTTACCATCGTTTCCCCCGAGTTACCGGTGAACCGATTTGTAATTCTCATTCCTACTTCGAACAAAATAAAAAGATTTGTAGAAGCAACTGTAGCAACTACTCTTTGTCGTCACTGTTTTGACAAATTTGCAAATAATTATCACTGGAGTACAATAAAATTAGTAAATAGAAAAGAATTATATTTTGTCCATCTTCATACCCGGTGAAGTACAATAATATTTCTTATGATTGCGAATCATAAGGAAAATCTGACATCTATATTCCATTTTCAATGATTGTTATTAAATTACCTTCATGTCATTTGCAATGCAAATTAACCTCATACTTGTTCTTCAACTGACAAAAAGAGAGAAAGAGAGTAGGCGTTTCAAAGAACTCTTGGGAGTTTTTTAATACAAGTGGTTGTATTGCTGTAACCCCTAAATATTTATTAATATCAAATGATGAAGCAAAATATAACGGTAATGATAAATCATTCTGATGTTAGAACTATGTACCTTAATATTGATATGTTAACGTTATTGAACGTACATTATGTTACTAAAATATTAGTGTAAAACTCCGTTTTCCATTACGTGAACAAATGGAAATAATATTTCTTTTTTATTTTAAGGATTGGTTGTGATAAAAAAAGTTAGACTGGGCTTTCTTATTTGCTCAGATTTGCTTTGATATAAACCACCTGGTTCAATAATAATACCGTATTCTTAGAATATTCTCTTTAAAACCAAAAAAAAACCCTCCTGTTTTATGTATATAATGAGAGTCATTTACACCTGACCTTTTCATTCGTCTATTAAGTATCAACAAGAACATGCGGCCTTATGTGATTCCGCTGAATTATATAAACTATCACATCAATTCATAAAAGAACATTCTATTTCTGTACACATAATCAATGTCAAGTTATATCTAATATACTTTTTGTGTAGTTTTTCTTTGAATGTCAATACCAAAAACACATGAGATGTTTCTAAAGAAAATGATCAATTCTTTATTACAAGATCTATTTGAGAAAAATGGTCGAGACAAATTGCGTCGCCGAAAGAGAATGGTAATGGTGCTCTCATTTTATCTTTCAAAGTTATTGATAAGATAAATACAGAAATAAAAACGTATTAATTTTAAAATTCTAAATATCGTTAAGATACAACTTTTATCTTGTTATAAAAGATATAAAACAAAAAACAATGTTGATAGTATTTCAATTCTACCTTTAAGAAACATACATGTAAAGCAGACGTCGTCATAATCGTTGAATTTGTTTTGATTTTCAATGTATTAGATATGATTAATGTGGATATAATATATCATTTACTTATTATCATTAAGATAATAATACAAATATGAATGAAAATATAATCATATAAATAGTAAAAATACAAAAACGATTAATATGAACTGTTACATTAATTTTATGTATTAATGAGCGATGACCATATCATCAAATATAGTTGTAGGTACAGAAAACGACGAAGTTCATAATATAGAACGAGTTTATTAAGTCTTTGACAAAGTAATTAAACGTTGAATATTAAAAAACATAAGGAAGATTTATATCACGTGAAGAGTGAAACCTTTAGTATTTGACTGACAAAAACAATAAATATCAAAAAGTCCCAAAGTGCATGTTGGCCAAGTCAAGCTCTATTTCAAATTTGTATAATTACGGTCAATGATTCCTTTAATCATGATATTCAAATTCATATTTCACAACAAGTTTTTAAAACCATATTCCTTTCCAGTTTTATAATTAATTGGTAAAAAATAATTATGTTCCGCATTATACAGTATCTAAAGGGCAGTAGCATGCTTTAGAATGACATGGTTCAGTGATTTCTGTCAAACAAAATAATTGCGATTTATCTTTTTCATTTCGGAAAAATCGAAATTCCATAAAGTAGCAAATATATTCATTTTTTAACCCTAAGTAATTTTTTAAATTATGATATTGGGTTTTTAAGGAAAGACCAATGAGAAATGAAAACATTTTTGGGGTTTTTTTTTGTTTTGGTATTTGTGTTGTCTGAATAGTTTCTAATCAGTAAGAGCATACTTAAAGTCCTTACATTCCCTCAAGCATTTTTGGCAAATAAGCTGAAAATAATATGAAGTTTGAATCATTATCTGTAAGTTAGGACGAATAGATGAGCATTGCTTTGGATATCATATAATTCTTACTATTATGGAAGTCGATGATACTCTTTTATGGTATCGTTGAAGCTTGAAAAGTTAATGAAGTTATATATCAAAAAAGTTAGGCAAGAACATATCCTATAGACGTTTCTGATCTTTTTTTATTTAGAAAAGTTTTCAGACCCTCTTAACAACATAGGAAAAAATTATTTGACCTCTGAGAAACAGACCCATTTAATTAAATATTCGTATATGTCTATCTAGTTGATTTGAAGTTTAGAGAAGCGCCAAACTTTCATTTGCTACCTAAAGTGGAATACATTGAAGCAAATAAAGTTCAATTTAAAAAAAAGGATGCAGTATTTGATATAATTTGTAATCAAATATAAATTCTATTGACTGCATTACGAGAATTCGCAATTATCATGAAGGGGAGTATAGAGCCTTTCACAGTAGCTGCGGTACTGCTCTTATGCAGGGCAAATTGATAAACTTTAGTCACTTTTAATCAGTATGACATAAATAAATTTGACTTTACGTAATATTCAAAATACTATGTCAATTTGCCCTGCAAAAGACAATACCGCAGCTATCATTAAGGGGTCTATAGAATTTATATTTGAATACAAAGTATATCGAATACTGTTGACTGAATTTAATTTTATTTCAAATCAAATAGCGGAATACAGTAATACTGAAAAAAACCCGTACTGTGGTAGTACTTTTGCCCTAAACAACTATTCATATATGGACAATCTATTAAGAAGAAACTGTTTCATTACAGGCAATTTAGGATTTCAAAAATTATTTTGAAGCAGATAAAATAGAACTATACGAATACGATTGTATATCAAATAGTAAATTGTGTGTATACAAAAATGATTTTTTGAAGGGAGAATGTAGATCAAGAGTGAGGAAAAATTGAGAACAGTTTCATCGTTTCTATCAATTGTAAATGAGGTACATGTAGATTGCAGAAAGATTTCCCAGGAGGTCCAATGGAAACTTTTGTTTGCCGGGAGATTCCGAGGCCTTTCTCGGTAGCTTCAGTTTGTGATCCTCCTCCTCCTCTAGCTCCGCTCCTGGGATGAGTCTTATTGTGCACTATAAAATATGTTAAGAATTCAATTTATAGCCGGACTTTATAGGTTCGGTAGTTGTCTGAATCTGAGAAATTAGTATGTTTTTTTTCATTTGGCCGAATTAATTTATTAATTAACATTTTTTTTAAAATTTCAATTAACCTTTGCTTGTTTGTCACGTCTTGTGACTCGCAGGGCATTTGATTAATTTGACTGAGAGCAGATTATTTGTGGTTAGAATATACACAAGGTTCCTCGAAAATAAGTAAAATAAGTTTGAAAAGGGCATATTCCTTTGGATGTTACTTTGAATACCACACCAAATCTACAAACTAATTATGTTAACATTCTGTAATTGATAAAGTTCGTTAGTTGCACTTCACACTTCCAGAATAAGACAATAAAAGTACAATGTTATTGAACTGATTTGAATATTGTTAAGAATTCAAGAGCATGTAGAAGTAAAAATAACAACAATACTTGTGTTTTAATTAGTTATTAGAGAGAGAGAGAGAGAGAGAGAGAGAGAGAGAGAGAGCGAGAGAGAGAGAGAGTGTGTGTGTTGTGTGTGTGTGTGGTTTAGTATGTGTGTGTTCTGTGTTAATGTGTTCTAGTACTGATTTTTTTAAACAAAAAGCATTGTTTTTTATTTTACTTGTTTTCAAAGTTTTTAATCGATGAAACTAAAAGACAGTATTTTTAAAATATTGTTTCTTAGGAACTCTGTTTTAAACCAAGGATGATAAAGGTTTTTTTTATTAAACAAAAAAGAAATGGGCAAATAGTTAATAAATTAAACGTTTGCAACGTTATAGCAAACCATCTATCTATTGACCTGATCAGAAAATGTCTAGTTCATTATTTCAACATTAAGCAATTTAATTTTCAAGGTGGAGTTTATAGTCCCATGGCAAATATGTAGGTGCATTTCAATCGATAGTATTATAAAACCAGGTATAAAACCCAATTGACTTTACTCTCCCATCACACTTCTCATGACCATCCATACAGGTAAACTGTTTTTCCACAAGAGGAAACGCTTCAGAACCAGAAGTTGATTGAAATTGAACTTTGTTAAAAACTAATTTTATTTATCAACTAGTTATTATTCAATGAACAAAAGACGTTGGAATACCTTGACTAAGAAGTGTTTTGTTTGAGTCAATTTTTATGTAAAACTCATGAAAGGAAAATAGTTTCTTTTTCGTTAGATGTGTATCTATCTATTTTTCTTAATTTAATTTTGAATAACAATGGCAAACAATAAGACGTCAAATTATCCAAGTTTAGAAAATTTCACAACGGACTATGGAGCATTTCATCAACAGCAGGCCAACAATTTCGCGACTGTGCTGCAACCAGTTTTAGGATACTCAATTATTCTGCTGAATATTACCTCGACATTGGTGCTTGTTCGGAGTTCCAATATGATGTTCAGTGTGCGATTGCCTGCAATCAACATGGCCATTTCAGACACCTTGATAGGAATTAACCTGTGTGTCCCAGACATAGTAAGGATATATGGACCACTTTGCCTAATAAAACGATTTTCGTTGAAATCGCTTTACCTGGTAACAACATTACTGATCACACTGATGAACACGGATCGTTTTCTGTCACTCAGATTCCCTTTCAGTTACTCTAAAGTGGCAAGTCGAAGAAACATCCTTACCGCTTGTGTATTTTGCTGGCTCTTTGGATTTTTATCCTCCGTCGACGAATACGATTGCCAATGGAAAGATCTGAATGACCGAAAATCTTTCCAGTGGACCTCTGTATTGTTTCTTATGATTATTATGATCACTAGATACGATCTCGTTACGAGTAACGAGTAGGTCTTCCTTGTGGTTTCTGTTTTTAATCATACCATGAATAATCGATATAATTTTAGAATTACGTTCCCCCTCCCCCCCCCCCCCACACACACACTTTCAGATAATGTATACAAATCCCTAATTACGTAATAAATGGGTGTTGCAATGAGTTTTCCAGATAGATATTGCTACAATTAACAACTTTGCTTTTATAATGCATTATGAAATCTTAATCGTTTTTATGTAATTTTTAATAGACTTTACGAGTTTCTTGCCCCCCCCCCCCTCCCCCCCCCCCCCCAAAAAAAAAGGAGCCAGCCCCTTTTTCTCGATTTCTTTGAAAAGGTCTTAAGAATACTAATAAATTGTTGTTCTAACACCCATCTAAAATTGTTCATTTTTGAGATACAAATGATTGAATATTTTAGGGGCCAGCCCTTTAGATCTTTAATGGGGACAGAAATTCGTGTTTTGATAAGTGGAATCGATTTAATCATAAATTGAAACATTTTCTCTTCTATGATATCTAACAAAATATGTTTACTTCTCTAGTTATATTGCGTCAAAGTTTAAGTAGTATGGCCCCTAAAAAATCCTAATTACGTAATAAATGGGCGTGGCAATAATTTTTTCTAAAAGATATTGGTACGATCAACAACTTTGCTTCTATAATGCATTACAAAATCTTTATCGTTTTTAAGTTATTTGTAATGGAGTTTAAGAGTGCCTTGTTTCTATAATGCATTACAAAATTTTGATCGTTTTTAAGGTATGTGTAATAGAGTTTACAAGTGTCTTGGCCCCTAACTTAAGGGGCCAGCCCTTTTTTCTTGAGGTCATTCGAAAGGTCTCACGAATACTATAATTTTTTGTTCTAACACTTATCTAGAATTGTTATTTATGTTTTAGATACAAATGATTGAATATTTTAGGGGCTGGCCCTCTAGATCCTTAATGGGGACAGACATTGGTGTTTTGATTAGTGGAATTGATTAGAATCATCAATGCAAACATTTTCTCTTCTACAATGCTGAACACAATATGTCTCCTTTTCTAAATATATTGCGTCAAAATTTAAGTACTTTGGCCCCTAAAAAGCCCTAATTACATAATAAATGGGCGTGGCAATAATTTTACCTGATAGATATTGTAACGATCAACAACTTTGCTTCTATAATGCATTACAAAATCTTTATCGTTTTTAAGTTATCTGTAATAGAGTTTACGAGTGTCTTGGCCCCTAATTTAAGGGGCCAGCCCCATTTTTTTGATTTTGTTGCAAAGAACTTTTGATTATCTACTACTTTTATTATATATGTTTTAATAAAATATCAACTCATAAAAAGATACAGATCAAAACGTATGAACATTTTGATTCGAAATTCGTACCCAATTTTCGAGCCTAGGCGAGCTCAAAGAAATGGCGCTACTGGCGTAAAAAAATTGCATTGTGCACAACTTCAAACTATGGTCTACCTATCCTGAAAATTCTATATTCACATCTCTGATAGCCTCTGAGTTTATGTCTGCACAAAGTTGGTCGTAAAAATTTACAAAATCGGCCGTAAATCGGAACCGGAAGTGACGATTTCAAAATTTCAAAAAACTTCTAGAATTATGACCATTGGCAATCATCTGTGAAAAAATGGTCGAAATCGGCCGAATAGTTTTCGAGATATCGCGTGCACAAAATTTGGGGAAAAAAATAATAATAACTAGATACGATCTCGTTACGAGTAACGAGTAGGTCTTCCTTGTGATTTCTGTTTTTAATCATACCATGAATAATCGATATAATTTTAGAATAACCCCCCCCCCCCCACACACACACACACTTTCAGATAATGTATACAAATCCTTAATTACGTAATAAATGGGTGTTGCAATGAGTTTTCCAGATAGATATTGCTACAATTAACAACTTTGCTTTTATATTGCATTACGAAATCTTAATCGTTTTTATGTAATTTGTAATAGACTTTACGAGTTTCTTGCCCCCCCCCCCAAAAAAAAAGGGGCCAGCCCCTTTTTCTTGATTTCTTTGAAAAGGTCTTAAGAATACAAACATTTTTTGTTCTTACACTCATCTTAAATTGTTGTTCATTTTTGAGATACAAATGTTTGAATATTTTAGGGGTCAGTCCTGTAGATCCCTAATGGGGACATACATTGGTGTTTTGATAAGTGGAATCGCTTTAAATCATTGATGCAAACATTTTCTCTTCTATGATGTCTAACAAAATATGTCTCCATCTCTAGATATATTGCGTCAAAGTTTAAGTACTTTGGCCCCTAAAAATCCCTAATTACGTCATAAATGGGTGTGAAAATGATTTTACCTGATAAATATTGCTACGATCAACAACTTTGCTTCTATAATGCATTACAAAATCTTTATCATTTTTAGGTTTTTTGTAATAGAGTTTACGAGTGTCTTGGCCCCTAATTTAAGGGGCCAGCCCCTTTTTCTTGATTTTGTTGGAAAGAACGTTAAATTATCTACTACTTATGTAATATATGTCTTAACAAAATATCAACTGATAAAAAGATACAGATCAAAACATATGAAAATTTTGAATGAAAATTTGTACTCAATTTTCGAGCCCAGGCGAGCTCCAAGAAATGGCGCCACTGGCGTAAAACAACATAATAGTGCACAACTTCAAACTATAGACTACCTATCCTGAAAATTTCATAGTCATATCTCTGATAGTTTCTCAGATCAGCTCTGCACAAAATAGGTCGTGAAAATGTGCAAAATGGCCGATAAATCGGTACCGGAAATGACAACAGGAAAAATCTCAAAAATGTATGAAGTTTACATCAAGTCCCATCTTCTGTGAAAAAATAATTGAAATCGGTCGAATAGTTTTTGAGAAATCGCGTGCACAAAATTTGTGGAAAAAAATAATAATAATAAGAAATCGTACGAAAACTATAAGGTCTTCCGTTGGAAACGGAAGACCTTAAATATCTTAGAATATTGCTATGTTGTTCATTTTGCTATCAACACCACTGTCGGCAAAATTAACACAAAATGTATTAGAAAAGTGTCCATGTATACAGGCTTTTTCATTTTAAGCACCATCCCATATATGATTACACAGCTCATCCACACTGTCACAGCAAACCCCCCACCATTAGTTCTAGATTTAAAAAAGCTTTTTGGAAGACTAACTTTTTTGACATCCATTTCTAATCCGATAATGTACACAATTTTATTTACGGAATGCCGCTTACAGTTGGTCATTCTTCTTTGCTTTTGGAATAAGAAATTACTGAACGTATACAAAAGAAAATCAAAAGAACGTATGTGCACGTATTTTATTCAAAGCATATCAAAATCTATTGAATTTAACTCTTAAACATTATCATTAAGTGTCCATTGTGCTTTTTTATACAGTTGCAAACAATTAATATAGTCACTGTTAAGAAAATATAATTTAAAAAATGTAAGCTTAACATCATACAATATCTTAATTTAAAATTTTTTCTCATGTCTGAAACAAATTGTACAAAGGAGTATGATAAATACAGGTACTATCCTTTTATCTATAGTTCTTGCGTACAATTTTGCAAACAAAATATTTAATTAGTTAATTTTTCCATAATCTTATTCGTAAGAAAAAATATAACTGTTGATATCTGAATGTATAGAGAATATCATAAAATCTCTCGAGAAATATGAAAACTCATAGATATGTGTACAGTGTAAATTTCTGGAAAATATTTAATATGGTTTACAGGTTTCCACAAAGCTCACCCTTTTTATATATGAAAAGATATATGCGTAAGATACATGCGTCTTTCTTCTTCTGGAAACTTGACGTTCTGGAAAAAGGGGCCAAACATTAGTTAGTATTGTTTAATAATATATATTTAATATTATTCTTTGTTTGCATTGGCATCGGTATATGCATGATTTTTTCATTAAAAATATTTTAGGTGTTACAAGTGTTATCGCTTACCACAATAATTTTCACAAAGTTGTGCTAAACGAGTCATTAACTAATTCACAAATTAATACGAACGTTTTTGGAGGGTCAATAAGGACTGTGTTGTGTTATGAGTGAAATAGATTTATTTTTAGAATAATTCTTATCATTTAAAGAGTTTTGTGGTTTTTTATATTATAGTTTGCTTTACAATAAACACAGACACTTGTATTATGCATAAATGTACATGTAGGGTTTATTTTTTTTTCTGTTTCTTAACTCCAGATCAATTGTATTGTATAAAAAACTCTTTTGTTGTTTTTTCATGATTTTAGAGAATACGAGAACTAAATATCATACAGATTCTTTTGTTTGACAAAAAATGACTCTGATTTCTTGTCTGATTTCTTGTCACTTCTCCGCACGTGATGTAGGAAGATTATTATATCTGAAAACAAAAAAGAATTACATTTTTTCAGTTTTGAAAATCAGTTATTGCTTTTTTGTTGTTGATAAGATGTCATATGTACATGCGCATGTGGAATGATCGGGATACATTTTTGTATACATGTATTGTGTTTATAAGATTATCTACCTTCTATAACAGAAAAAAGACAAAAGGCTTTGCTACATGAGTGTATGAACCCTAATTCCCTAATTTCAAAGATTAGTTTTTTCTTTCCTGCCAGATTGTACATTGGATAACAACGTGTCCTATTCTAAGTGTCTATAAAAAGTAAAACTACAACCCATTACAGTCATTAGGTAAACTTTCACTCGATGGCTTATCAATGATTGATAAGTGAGGCACTACCATTATTATTTTTGAGATTTGATTTAGATTTTTTGATTTGTTCTTTAGTTCGAGACAACTGAAGTAATTAACGTACAAAAGAATGAAATGTGCTGCCAAATTCATGCTCACTAAGTGGGTGGCGGGTTTGTTATTAAATTACATGCTCAATTCTTTAAAAAAAAACAGCTGACAAAAAACGCCAGTTTGTGTTCTGCTGTTGTCTTTTATAAAAGACAAGAGGCTTTGATACATGACTATATGAAATTTAATATCCTAATATTATTTCCTGCCAGATGACAGATAGATAGAAATGAAACCTATCTCGAAATTCTTGAAAAACGATACTTTTATTATTTCCTTTCAGATTACTGTCGATCGTGCAAACAATATATTAAAGCAAAATTAGTGATTGAACCTTAACATATAATAATAATAATAATAATAATAATAATAATAATAATAATAATAATAATAATAATAATTGATGTTTGTATAAGTTTAGTCTTATGATATTTTCTTTTGTTCCATCAGAATGTATGTAGTTTTGCTTGTCTAAGACAGATAACAACCTGTCTTATTCCAACTGCCAATTAAAAGTAAAATTACAAACCACTATAGTCAGTGCAGACTTTTACTTGATGGCTTAAAAGTAATTAATGAGTGATGGACTACTGCTTATTGATCTTTTCTTTAATTCGATATAGGATATTTTTTTTTCTTTAGTTCAGAAACAACTAAAGGAATTAACATGCGTGAGATTCAATGATAGATTGTAGATAGCCTTTGCAGCAAACACACAAGGTAGTATGATGTAGGTAGTAAAAGGCAGAAAAACAAGTACACCTTTTGACAAATTCTTATACATATGCATGTACATACGTTTCAACTTATCATGGACTTTCCTTGATAGAAATGACACCTATCTCGAAATTCTTGAAAAACGATACTTTTATTATTTCCTTTCAGATTACTGTCGATCGTGCAAACAATATAATAAAGCAAAATTAGTGTATGAACCTTAACATATAATAATAATAATAATAATAATAATAACTAGACTCTTGTTGCTATAGCATCAAAAAGGTCTTCCGTTCCTCATGTCTTTATCGGTATAAAAAAAAAATCCATTTCTCTTTTAAAAGAAAATGGATACAATATATAATGTAAAAGAATACGGAATTAATTATTTCTAAGTTAAACAAAACAAAAAGACTAAATGTCAATTTTTGAGTACTTTCTGTGACGACCGGAAGTTACGACGGATCGATTAAAAAACATAGCAAACCATATCTTCATACGTTGTTTTGTCTTTCCTCAAAGTTTAGATGTTCAAGTTTTTTTCAGTTATAATATCTCGTTGAGAAAAGGTTTTTGTCTCGGGACCGGAAACGGACAAACGGAAGTGATTAAAGAAATTAAAAGTAGATATTTTTAGTACATTTACCTACGGTACGTTACTGTTCATCACTCTGAGTGAAATGTTAAAAAAAATTCTAAAGTTAAAAAATAAACCTCTATTGCTAAAACGCTTCGAGTGAGTACCGGAAGTGACGTACGGCCAAATGAAACCCGTTAAACACATGTTCAATCAAATGTCCATTATCCATAAAAGTTTTGTTTCTTGATCTCTCACAGTTTCTGAGATCTTGTGGGTAGTTTGTTTTAAAAAAAAAAGGCTACCTGAGATATTTGAGATGTCTAACCGGAAGTAGATCTTTTTTACGTTTTTATCATGTGTAGATGACCTTTTGTGTTTTTATAGCTAAAATGTTTCTTCCTTGCTAAATAACCAACATATTCTTAAAAAATCAAAATTTGGTGTACTTCCTGTGACGTCTGGAAGTTACGCCGGATAAAACGAAATAATGTGAACACATGAACATATATAGGTCTATAATCCCAAAAAGTTTGGTTGTTCAAGTCCTCACCATTTTTGAGATCTCGTCGAAATAAGGATTTTTGTCTCGGGACAGGAAACGGGCAAACGGAAGTGCTAAATGAAAATTAAATTTGTTATTTAGTTGTTTACTTGCCTATTTTACATTATTATTTATCGAAGTAGCTTAAACTATCGAGTAAAAACAGTTAAACAGATAAACAGCTTGAATTGATTGAATTCTTTCGGTGTAAACCGGAAGTGACGGACGACAAAATGAAACTGTTTAAACATATCTTCAATCAAATGTCTATCATCCATGAAAGTTTCGTGTCTTGATCACTTATAGTTTTTGAGATCTTGCGGGTACAAAATATGTTTTAAAAAAGCTTACTGAGATAATCGAGATATTTCACCGGAAGTAGATTTTTTTTTTGTTTATTTAACATTGCATAGATGACATATGTAAGGAATTATACTAATATCTTTATTCTACGGAAAATTATTTAAATAGGTAAAAATAAAAATAATTGAAGTGCTTCCGGTGACGACAAAAATGTTTAAAACACATCTACAACTAAAGGTCTATCATCCCTCAAAGTCTGGATGTTCAAGTCTTTATCGTTTCTGATATCTACAGGTGACAAGGTTTTTTGTTGCGGGACAGGAAACGGACAAACGGAAGTGCTCAATGTAAATTGTATTAAATATTTCTTGTATACTTGCCCTTTGTACATTATTGTTCATTGAGCTAACAACAAATATCAAATATCAAAAATGAAACCGGTTAAACACATCTTCAATCAAATGTCTACCATCCATGAAAGTTTTTGGGCTTGATCATTAATAGTTTCTGAGATCTCGTGGGTACAAAATGTGTTTCAAAAAAGATACCTGAGATACTTGGGATATCTCACCGGAAGTAGAATTTTTATGTTGATTTAATATCGCATACATAACCTATGTATAGATTTATACTTATTTATTCTATGGAAAAAGAATTTAATGCGTAAAAGTTATTATTTTTGAAGAGCTTCCGGTGACGACCGGAAGCTACGACGAACAAAACAAAATAGTTCAAACACATCTACAGATATAGTTCTATCATCCTACAAAGTTAAGATGTTCAAGTATTTGCCGATTCTGAGATCTCGGGGGAATAAGGTTTTTTGACGCGGGACAGGAAACGGACGACAGGAAGTGAATTTTGAAAAAATGAAGAAAAAAACGCCTCGATATATTATCACTCTCTATTAGTCCTGAAAATTTCAAGAAAATCTATCCAGCCATCTCTGAGAAATCTTGTGGACAAAAAAAAATGAAAAAAAAAATAAGAAGAAACACTACAATCACTATAAGTCTTCCGTTGGAAACGGAAGACCTTAATAATTGATATTTGTATATGTGTAGCCTTATGATATTTTCTTATTTTTGCTTGTCTAAAATGGTCATCGGTTTATGGAATGGAACATCATTCATATCTGCGGCTGAAATTTTCAGGTTCACGCAGTAGTTGTCAACCATTCCCACCTAAAATATGTCGATGGTACCATCTCTAGTTTAAAAAATCCGATACCTTCAGAAAATACATCATTTGATATAAAGGATGTAAACATCGTAATCAAAAACACGAAAGTTTCGGATCCCTATCTGAAATTGAAAGCTAATGATCTTAGTATGATCACCTACCAATGGTTAACCACTAATACCTTCAAACACCTCAATTGAAGACAATCTATTTAATAATTTGATATTACACATTTCGATGTCGTCGTCATGGATTTTTAATATTTCTATTGAAATAGTGTTAGAGGTTTTGCATTGATAATCCTATTAAATAGGAATTCACATATCAAAACTGAACTAAAACCTGTGATATAAAGAATCTCTTATGATTTGGTGTACTGACTTAATTATATCCAGTTTGTTCAGGTTTTTTTTTTACCCCCTTGCCAAAGTCAGAGTAAAGAAAACACAAAATATTGGTTAGATCAAAATGATATATCTTCACAAATCATGATAAATCTGATATATAAAAATGTGTATTAACAGATGTTCGCAGAGATAGAAAACTAGAAATGAAACCATCACTTCAGCGTTAAAGTTATGAATTGTTTTTATGTAATTGAAGCTAGCATCATTCCTAGGCGATAATTTAATTGCATTCTTTTTCGGGGACGGTTTGTTTGTTATTTATTTTCTTTTACAACCGTTAAGCAATCATTTGCCGATTAACAATCATTGTCAATTATAACTAAATTGATATTATATCTTAATACTTGCAAAGTCAATTAAAGAGGGTGGGTGGTCAACAAATTGATCATCAGATTTTAAAATTAGTTTAACTTTTTAGATATGATTTGCCAAGCTAAAAACTATGACTACAGTTTAGTTAAGAATATTTCATAAGTTTTATCCTTTAATTTTTTTCCTCTATATTTATACAGTGCTTTTCTTATAAAGGAAATTGATAAAGTCTAAAAAAAAAAAAGCCATTACCATCCAACCCACTTAACTGTGATGCTTGGATAGGGAGTGTATCAAATCTTTTGATAGCAGCGAAAGTCCATTTCTGGTTGTGAAATTCTAGTTATATCGTTTTGGTAAAAGAACAGTACTATTATATGTAAATAAAAAAAAATGTTTTCTTGTGAATAAAAGAAAGCAAAATGAATAAATTTCAATTTACGAGTAAATAATTTAATTCTGGTTGTAACGCGCTTTCTGATTGGCTAAAAAATTATTTTATATCGTATAAAGAATGTTGCCTACGTCATAGTAAGACTAACGTCAAAAACGTATCAATACGCCTGACGTTACGTTTGAATTTTGTACAATATTACGTCATTTTAAAGGTTAAATGATCGTTTTTATCTACAATGAAGTGTAAAAAAATTAAATTATAAGCAATGAATTCAATATTTATTAGTTTTATACGATATAAAATGGTTTGAAACAGTTTACGCTTTTTTATAAACCGCTTCGCGGTTTATAAAGCGTAAACTGCCCCAAACCATTTTATATCGTATAAAACAAATAAATATTGAATTCATTCCTTAAGTAAACAATGTTAACGTTTAAATTTTTGACAATATAGTTTACTGTGCAAACAAAATGTTTGAAGGGGCATGGCCACGATTTTGGTCAAATCTATTTTCTATTTTTATCGTTTACAATGTTTAAGTAATGCATTTCTAATTATCGACTAAAATTTAAGTGTCAGTCTTAGTTATTAGCAAGATACAGAGCCCACAATTCTTTGTTATATAAGCACTTATAAGCATAACTAAGGATTGTGAGCTCTGTTATAAACTCTCTTATATTATAACTCGACGACCGTAGCATAAATTTTAGATGACCATTAGAAATGCCTGACTAAAGAATTGTAAACATTAAAAACAAAAAATCATATTTTGATAAAAATCGTGACCATACCCCTAATAAAAATATGAACGGTGATAAAAAGCTATTAGCTGAAAAAGAACAAACAAAATCGTTGGCGATTTTACCTATCCACAAGATAGAAATATAGTTAGACAGATAAATAGATGCTTCATCCGGCATATAGTATTTCTAAAAAATGATTTTAAATAAAATAAAGTAAATTAAATTGATTTTCTCCCTGGTAAAAGAACCATAGCATATGATACCTATGAGAAATAGATATTTTACAAAGTCGTCATATTTATTCATATTTCAGATTTAGATTCTATTTTCAAACATAGCTTTAAACAGAATATTGATTTATCTGGTTAATAATACTTTGTGCGTTTCAATATTTTGGGGTAGGTGTGGCGTGAAAGTAGTCTTCGTAAAGAAAGGAAGAATCCAACTATATTGTCAGATTTTTTAAAGGAACAATCCAATTGTTTAACCAAGAGCAAACGAATCAAGCCAACATATCAAACGACCACTTACATGATTTTAACCAGAAGGAAATCTCTCTAAGGGGACAGGCTTTATATAAACCAAAGATAGCTTAAAGATGACATGAATTCATAAAAGTGTTTGGTCGCCATTTTATTTTTGATCGCTCCTCAACTGCTACTGGGGTATATCTACCCGTCAGGAAAGTTACGGTCGGTTGCCTTGCTTTGTTATCGAGGCATTCAGATCGCACGGACTTCTGAATGCTTGAAAGACAGTTTGTAGTAATGTGTGTTAAAAATGGAAATAAAAGAAACTACAATCAATACAAAATAAAACAGGGTATTTCTTTGAAAGGATTGCCAAGATATCTGCATTACCATGCACAGATAGTGCTGCCTCACTTCGCGTGCACATCGAACACGTATGTCGTTCATACAGAATGCATACCGTCTGCGTCATATTGTAAACCCCGGCCGCATTATAGTAAATAAGCACTAGTAAATCCAAGAGAGAAACACGGTGTTATTGTCTATGTAAGTTTTTACCAATAACACTGTGTTTTCTGAAGTACATGCTGTCACTGCATGATTTATTACAGTGTATAGTTTTAACATGTGCAATGGTATAACAGTACAGCACAGAAAGACGTTCTAGAATGATCGAGGACTTTTGAAATATGTTTGCCTGGATTTTAGTTTGTTGTGTATCGTTTTTTAGTTTGATATTCTTTACCAGTGCAGAGGTTGTCATATTTTTTTTTCAAAACGAAATTCTACAAATCTTTCCGTCAAATGTTACTTGTTCGGTGAATGAAATACCTGAATGAGGTGAAGCATAAATAGTGTTTAAGTCCTTATATAGGGGACGTGTAGTGGGGAATGTAACACTGATATGGTGGAAATCTGTAAAGAAGGGGAAATAATACGTATTAATGAATTCATGTCAGCTAAAAAGTGGCATGGTCACGATTTTGGTCAAATTCTATTTTTCTGTTTTTATTATTTACAATGCTTTAATAAGAATGCATTTCTAATGATCAAATGAAAGAAAGTCAGTTGAAGAGTTATAAGCAATATACACGACTCACAAGTCATGAATTGTCATGTAATCAATGCTCGTGTCCTGTTTTTGTTGACATAGGTTCTACATACGTGTAAAAAATCTTTTTGAAGCTGATTTGACTATCTTCTTTTTCATTTTAAGCATAAAATACAGGTTCTAACTTTTAAGAGGGTATGTGCGGTCATCTTGTACATTTGAGGATAAGAATGAAAACATTTCTTGAACTGGCTTGTATCTGCCCGAAACTGGTCAAAAGTGTTGCCAAAAGATATAAAAGCAATAAACACGAAGTCCTACATGTCATTTTGTTTGAAAAGTATGCATACAATTAAAGAACAGGACAATGCCTTTTTTAATCACTCAGAACAGCTGTCGAACTGCGCAGCTACAGACTTATTTTCAAGATTAAAAAATCTGAAAAATTTGGAAGGGGGTGTCATCTCTACAGCCATTTGTTGAGAAAAAGTTTGAATATTGCTCATTTAAGTTTTAACTTTGCCTCAAATTAGGGTTTCCTACTTTTATCAGTCGGCATGGGATCTTTTTTTAGAACAAGAAAAATCCAGTCTATACTTACAACTTCTGTGTCTAGGAAGAGACAATGACGTTATATTTTCAGAAAACAAATAAATGTGAATTAAAAAAAAAATCCATTTTGAATTTGATATACATCTCTATACCTGTCCCTGATGTTTGTTTTATGGGGATATTTTAGTTCTGTGAGCATAAAATAAGAATATTCTTTTAAGAAGTGAGATAAGGGTCCAAAAAAGTGATTGTCATAAATTGAAAAAGTATACATCATATTTCATATATATGAAAATATATATGCAATGTATCTCCATAGACACAGACAAATATATCTTGTGGTTTTTGAGGCCCATTTCAAGAATAGGGTACCTTACTTTGAGACAAAGTCACAACTTTAATAAAGCAAGCTTAGACATTTTTCTCAACATATTGTTGTAAAGAGGACACTAATGTACTCCGTTCCTATTTTTTTCAGATTTTTAAATCTTGAAAATAAGTCTGTAGCTGCGCAGTTCGACAGCTGTTCTGGGTGATTAAAAAAGGCATTGTTCTGTTTTGTATGCATACTTTTCAAACAAAATGACATGTACATGAAGGACTTCATATTTATTGCTTTTATATCTTTTGGCAACATTTTGGCCAGTTTCGGGCAGAAACGAGCCAGTTCAAGAAATGTTTACATTCTTACCCTCAAATGTACAAGATGGCCGCACATTCCCCTTAACGCATTCATTTTAGGTCTAAAAATGGAACTTTCATTTTAACATTCAAAATGCATACAAAAGCTTTGTTTATATAACATAGATTTCTACGCTCTGTAATTCACTTATAACTCAACGCATGACACTCAGATATGGGTTACCTATTTGAAATGCCTTTCTGAAGTATTGTAATAAGCCAAGGCTGATTCTATTATGAAAGATATACATATATGTTTGGCCAATATTTATAAAGCAAGTCCAAAGGGAACGTCAGGGGTCAGACTCTGGGAGAACTCCAAAAGCAAAATTGCTGTTTCATACATTGTAATTTTAGTGCTAAGTTCATCAAATCCTCAAGATTTGTTACAAAGTTCTGTTAAGTGTCAGAGTAGTTTAACATCTAAATTATCTAAATTAAATGTAAAATTTGAAATGTTCAATATATGTACGTACATGTACTTATTTATTAATTACTAGTTTGTTGTTCAATCAATTTCTTCCTACATATCCAGCATATGTCCCCAGCCCCGAGTTCCTTCTTCCTTCTAAACTCATAAATATGCTTCAGCAATTGTTTTGAAATTTTATTATAATAACTATTAAATAATCATGATACTGATTTATTATAGAATACTATAGTAATTTTGAAAAATGCATTTAAAAAGTTGTCAGACTTTATTGAAATAAAATCTTTTGGGATTCAATGTGATATAGAAATATATTGTTTCGGACAAAACACATTTAGGTGTACGTGTTCATCTATAAAAAACCTTTGGCTTTGTGTTTAGGGGTATGTTGGCTTTAAAATAAAAACTAGTAATACTATAACAATTGAATAAAATTGCCAGCAAAGATTGATACATCATCATAGTTGATGGTAGATTCACTCACCTTGGTTTCACATTAGATAGCTGGCTCGAGCGTCAACACCTTTTCGTTAAAAAGGTATCTATAACCTCACAAGACAAACTAAAACACTACAAATATAAAGCAAACGTCTATCTTATAAACATGATGCTAACAGTGTTAATGCCGAGCTTTAATAGACAGTCACTTGTAAAAGGACAATATCCAACGTGACCACAGTGTGTGAGAAAAGATTAACTTGCCTCTATGTCAATTTATTTTCTCCTTGAAATTGAATTTTCGTCAAATTTAACACATGTCAATTCTCTCTAAATGAAAATCGTCAATTTTTTTTCTTGTCAAATTAACTACGTTCACAGTATTTTATCACATGTTGTAATTGTATGAAATAGGATGGTTAATATCATTACAAGTATTTAATTGAATTCCCAAAATCTACAGATCTGTCTTCCTTCTTGAATTAAGGAAGAGAATAAATGTTAGATTACACATTTTCATATTCCATGATTTATAAACGTTAAATTGAATGTTAATATACAAATGATCCGCTGAAGTCAGTCATTCAACACAGCGGTCACTCAATCGTATTGATTAATGACATATTACGAATTAACTAATTCTTAAATGTCATATTATTGACAGTACGATTCCACACACACACACACACACCCACCCACACACACACACACACACACACACACACAAAACTAATGTAGCAGCTTATCGTTTTCATTTAACCAAAAAAATTAAAATAGCAATATAATTTGGAATAACAAAGGTAACTTTTAAAGGATAATTAGGTAGTAAAATATCTAGAGGATGATTCTAAAAGGAAATAATCTCATTGCACAACATATTTGGGATGCTGATAACTGCTTTGCTTCATTCTTAGTCTTACGTAGAAAAATAAATCAAAATGTGTGCCTATAATAATGTGAAAGCGGTGATGAAGACTATAAAGAATCATCATTATTACGAGCGTGCTATGGTGAAATTTCATATCAAATCAATATTTACACAGAAACCTTTTCATATTTGTAATGTTTTTTGCCATATCGACATCTTAACTTTTTACTTGAGAATTGACTTCATATTTTTTTAGTTTACACTTAAAATAATAAATACCGTAAAAATTTTTTAAAAGTTTATCTCAAGCTAGGCTATTCTGATGAAGTCTGAAAACTTTTTTGTATCGAAATAGCAAAAGAATACCGAGGTTGTAACACAGGCACCAGTCGTTAATTTTTTTCTCATAATAAAAATATATTAACCGCCTTACTTAATATGCACCTGACGTTATATACATGTTTCTCATAAAAAAAATTATACCCCGTACCTTATTAAGTAAGGGGTATATTTTTCATTATGAGAAAAACATATAACGTCTGGTGTCTGTGTTTTTAACGATAGTATTTGCTATTTAAAAAAAAACTAGCCCAAAATATGGCAAAAGAGAATTATTTTGGTGATTTTAGAGAAATATAATTCAAACAGACACATTAAAAACATAAAAATAATAAAAACACCATCTGTTGTATCTCCTAATTTTGCATCTTTTACAAACAAAAGATGTTCGGTCCCCCATTGCGGCCCTGTCCTATCTACATGGTCCCGCTCTACCCCTGGAGATCGTGAATTGAACAAACTTGAATCTACATTACCGGAGGATGCTTATACCCAAGTTTCAACATTTCTAGCCAAACATTTTTTTTAAATGTAACAAATTTGCATAAATTTTAAACTAACTCCCCCTGAAAGAGGCGTGGCTCTTTAATCTAACAAACTTGGATGTTTTGAGTTAAAATTGGTCGAAATTGATGAATGGTTCTAGAAAGAAGTTGAAAATAATAAAATTTACAAACAGGTGGACGACAGAACAAATTGTTAACAGAAAATCTCACTTGAGCTTTCAGATCGGGTAAGTTACTTATAAAATTAGAAAGGAAAATAAAGAAACAAAAAATAAAAGAAGGGTTCATTTGTATACGAGTGACTTGACATCGCACACTTGTCAAAGGGTAGAATGTATAAATTAACTATTTTTGACAAGAAATAAAAAATGTTTTCCAGTTTGAATGCAAAAAATTGAACATAAAGCGATACGGCACAGTAATGTAAATGAAATTGTGTGTTAAAGTTCATTCTGTTCGAAATAGATTAAACTCCTCTGAATTCAATAAAACTATATCTAAGAAAATGTACATGTACATGTATGTTGAAATCTGAAAACCATACACTTACAAACTCTCTTCAAACGGTGAATGGACGGTCTGTTTGACGTCATCATCAACAGCTTAGAATCAAGTTATCATGGCTGAAGATGAAGTTACTGAACTCAACGTGCATGGTAAAACTGTACCTTGGGCTTGGGGTCGGTATATAAACAATGCATGTACCAATTTGTTCTCTGTTACCGCTAAATGGACGAAAAATACCTTCCGAATATTACTCTTAAATATCCGGCGACTAAATCTCACTGAAAAGCTGTCATCCAAAATATCGTGGCAAAACATTAACATTAACTTAAAGTTATTTGAACTCAGCGTGGAAAAACTATCCTTAGGGCAGATACATAAACAATACCAATCTGTTCTTAATGTCCGCTTAGTGGGAAGAAAATATGTATCGAATAACAGAGTATCATTTATTGGGCGATTTATCATTTCAAAAATATAAACCCCTTCATACAATTTATTTTTGGTTGATTCATCGTTGTTATTTTGTTATAACATTAAAGGACAAAAATATAAACTTTTCTTGAACTGATTTGTTTCTGCTAAGCAATAAATTTATATGAAGTTTATATGTTGTTTGGTATGCAAATTACGCATACAAGATCAGAACAATGCCTTACGTAATCATTTACTAAATAGATTAATGTATATCAATGTAATCATTTTAGTGTCAACTCTACAACCATTTGTTGAGAAAAAGGTTGAAGCTTGCTCATTGAAGTTGTAGTTTTGTTTCAAAGTGGTGTACCCTATTCTAAAAATGAGTCTGAGAAACGAACAGTTTCCACTAGATATATGTGTCAATAAAGTTATATTTAAATTATATTTTCACTGAAAAATACGTATACATGTATTTTTTTTTAAAATTGTTGGACCCCTTATGGTAATGGTAGTTAGATCTAGATCTAATCTAGATCCTTCCACTATCTCGTTTAGGTTTTATGGTTCTTAAATTACGTAATTTTGTAGACATTTCATTATTGGCAAAAAAGAGAGAGAACAGAGAACAGGAACATATCCCGATGAAGTGTCAAATTGTTCCATCATTCCGTTACACTCCGAAAACTTACTCCTCTCTTTGATACACCTTCTAATTCTTTCACACATCATCAAATTCCTTGTTACAACTTTGAATCCCTTGATACAAAAAAAAAATCCCCCACAAACACTGAAAATAGGATAAGACATAGTTAGCCATTTATTAATACCAAGACTGAACAACGAATCCATAGGAGGGTCAATCGGTGCCCATATAGTTGAAGTCGAAATGAACTGGTACTTACAGGCGGACAAATTCCTGATGGGAAAATATCTCTAAAAACAGCTCCAAACGCATTGGAAATTTTGAACAAAATTAATATAAAATCTCTGAAAATAAAACTAATATTAAAGCAAAAAAATATGTTAAACTTGTAAGTCGTTGGCTAACTTCTGTCGAGTGGTAACAATTACCAATTCAGGAATTTTAATACCCCTAAACCAAATACCTGCATATTACTGCGATAAACAAAATAGGGCCCTTCATCTCAAGAACATAACGAAACAACTTAAATACACACTACATTAAGCGACTCGGTCCAGTGGAACAGCTAGGTGACAGTCCGCAAATCCAAGGGACCTCGGTTCGAACCAACCAAACTACACAAACCTTAAATTAAAAAAAAAACACAAAAAAAAAATAATTTAAAAAAACCAGTTACTTATTGCTTGAGCTTACTGGATTAGTGCAAGGTATTTTTAAAGAAGTATATATATATCTGTTCGTGAAATTTTGTGAGGAAAAATAGTTATACGTATGTTATAATATAAATCACACATTAGTTAAATTTTGCATAGAAATTTTACACAACTCGTTTTTGGAATCTTCTTATCGCATTGACAATGACCAATTCCAGAAACGAGGCTAACTTTTCACAGATAAGTAATCTCATTTCTTCTTATACTTGAAAAAGTACTTGGATATACAATGAAAGTTCTGATTGCTGTGCTGTCTTTTCTGGGTATAATCGTGGGAACCGCGGTAATCATTTTTATATTATTTCTTGTCTTTCTTTTCAAATGATCATTTACATACTCGATAAGCGTAAGCTGTACAGCTATACATGTACAATGTTCAATTTGTGTAAATTTGAATTGAAGTACCAAAACCACAAACTCGCTGTGAATGAAATTAATATTTTGAATATCATTACAGTTTTTTTGAGTTTTGTCTGATCCTGTAGATTGCGACCACCTGCATGACAGACGCTGAATGTGGTTCTGGGGAGTGCTGCTTCCGCCATGAGGGGCCATTGATAGTGAGCAGACGACAGTTGATCGCCAACCTTTTTACGTCAAACCATGGTAACGTCTGAAATACAAAATGTACAACGCCGTTTTTACTGTTGCAATAAATACACACAGGCACCTGACGTTATTCTCATAATAAAAATAAATACCCTATACCTAATAATAAGGGTATAATGTAAGGTATCTATTTTTATTCTGAAAAAAAATGTATAACGTCAGGTGCCTGTGTAAATACAGTAACAGTTTACGTACTCTACACTGAAAATGTTAAATATTCATATCTTGTACATGTGAAGGAGTCTGTGAGAAGTTCCAGCTGGAGGGAGACCACTGCAGTGTATTTGACAAAATCAATGGGCATTGCAGCTGCGGCGCAGGCCTGAAGTGTGCATTTGTACCCGACTCTACCACACCAACGACTGGGAAACGGTCCATGGTCTACCCCTCTGTCCCCGGCTCCTATAGATGTACCCCTAGCGTTTGAGAGATGCATACATGTATCGACAATTAATAAAACTCATGCATATTTCTAATATCTTTTAAAAAGGGGTTTTCTTTGTCAGTCAGATGCCTTCATCAGTTCATTTCACCCTTGCGCACCATTTATAGCTAGCCGTGTGTTTTTGAGGATGATCAAAGTGAATAAAATTAAACATTCATGTTTCTAGCTATATTTAAAGCCGGACAGCTTTTCAAAAAGTAACTTTTATAAAAATATTTACCTCCAACAAGTATATTTCCCCTATATTTCTTACGAGTGTAATCCTTATCTAGCTGGACTCCAATCTGCACGATCCAGTTCTAATCAGTTATTTGATCGGCTAAACCTTCAGCAACTTAAAAAAAGACATGCACGGGCCGCACGAATTAAATGTTTCAAAATCTCAGTATAAAAATAATTAGCTATTTCTTTTGTCTTACCTATACACGGATGTACCTAGCTAACGATAATTTAGTTACTTTTACTTAATATGTGTACACTTCTTACGATTAATTTAATAATTTCTTAAAAGAAAGATATAAATTATAAACCCAAAAATGCTTTCTTTGATGATTCATGCAGGCTAAGGCGTGGCGATCATTGCAGAAAAAAATTAACATAACTCGCTAACGCGTATTTTTTCTGCAATTTCGTTACCTTCATACCCGCATGAATCACCAAGAGAAAGCATTTTATTGTTCAATAGACATTATAGACAATGTATGGTGGCATATCTCTGCCCCTTGTGTGCAAGTTATTTTTCTACTAATTATGTCGACATGCAAGATAAATATGTTGACATGCAAGATAGTTATGTCAACATGCAACATAACTATGTTGACATGCAAGAAAACTGCAATCAAATAAGAGTTATAAAAAATCTCAAATATCGCCAACATGTGACAACCAAGATGCTAGATACGCTACCTATTGATGTCAAAATGCAACTTATTTATGTTGACATGCAACATATTTATGTCGACATGCAACTAAGTTATGTTGACAAACAACTTATAAGTTATTTATCTTGCATGTAAACATAACTAAGTTGCATGTCAACATATTTATCTCGCATGTCAACATAAGTAAGTTGCATGTTAACATAACTAAGTTGCATGTCGACATAAATAAGTTGCATGTCGACATAAATAAGTTGCATGTTGACATAAATAAGTTGCATGTCGACATTAATGGTGGCATCTAGCATCTTGGATGTCACAGGTGGGCGATATTTGAGATTTTTTGAGATTTTGTATAATTCTCATCTAATTGCAATTTTCTTGCATGTCAACATAGTTATGTTGCATGTCGACATAATTATCTTGCATGTCAACATATTTATCTTGCATGTCGACATATTTGATAGAAAAATAACTTGCACACAAGGGGCAGAGATATGCCACCATAACAATGTGTCTATACTACACTTGTCTTTTAGTGAAAAAAAAATGCATGTTTATATAGACAGTGCCTACTAGATACCAAGACCTTTACACTGTTACAATTTCATCCATCGGCTTGGCCTCTAATTAAATTCACAAGTCATCATCTACACAATGCTAAAAACATTTGAAAATTTTAGATAATATGTGCATTCAATAATTGTATTAATTTAATAAGTATTTTATTCAAGTTTATAAGAATGCATCGGATTGAACAGCAGGTACAATGCCTACATATATGTTTCTCTTAATATATAGTTTTACACAGAATGTATTATTATTGTCATGTACATTTGATTTTTGTATATAATAGGTTTATACTATAAATAGCATTGGAAGGAGGGGACAACACAAGAAAGAAGAAGAAAAAACCCAGAAGGAAAATGGGGGAAACAATAAAAATAAAACAAGATAATAATAATAATAATACATGTAATAATCAAATAATAGTAATGAAACGTATAGATTAATAACAGGAGAAAAGAATTAGCTGTTGAGTAGAAAAACACAGAAAATATTGATAACAAAAAATGATAATCGACAGATGAAAAGCTTGATATGGAAAAAGAACAAATAATCAAAGAAGAAAAGAAAATAAGAAAAAAATGAGAAAAAATATTAATGATTATAAAAAAATAATAATAATAAAATATGAATGAAATAAAAAACGAGTTCATCTTAGTATTATGGCATAGCAGTCTCATTTCTCCAGATATTAGGGATTATAATCATCATCGTTTCTACAAATGGAATACTTTGGTGAACAACCTAACATTATTGCCTATTCTATTTCCGGTGTTGTTGCAGCAGAAAAACAACATGCCAAGTGGAGAATCTGAGAAAGTGGACGAATTAAATGAAAAGCTCGACGTATTCGCCAGGGATTTAAAACATGGGTATAAAATAAGCTAAAATTAATTCACTGACTGATGTCACAGTAAACTCGAGCTAGATTTTGGCTCGTTTTTTATATTTTATTTAACTTGTAAACGTAATTGCATAAATGATACCTATACATTCACTGAGCATCGACATTTCACCAGCTTGGGAACAATTTCACAAATTGGATAAAAATATAGTGCCAAAAAATTAGCCCAAAAAAATCGTTGTAAATCCTCAAATTTTTTTTTTTTTTTAAATTTTAATGTACATCTAAATACACTTAAAAGTACCAGAAGACAATAACAATTTCTTAGTTAACACAGAGACTTAAATAACACTGTTATGTATGTCTCTGGTTAACATCAGTGATATTTTTCTGTGAACTTACTGTTTGTGAGAGTCAGTGAGGATTATTCAGGTATACAGAAAAACATTCTTTCCAAAAGTTTTTGCTTTTAAGGAGTCTCGGGGAGAATGTTTGAAACATACGATTTCCTTTAAATTTTTTACAGTGAAATGTCAACTTATGAGTAAACTATGTGCAAAATATAAAGTAAATTGACCGGATAGTTTATCTGTTTGTCAGGCTCAAATTTTTGTCGTATATCTGATTCATCACCGACATTTTATATAGGATTATACAGGAAAATAAGGGTTTTCATTTTCAATTTCATATTTAAAAAATTACAAACATATGATTTTCTTTAAATTTTCAGCGATGGAAGGTTAACGTATAAGTAATCTTTTCGCCAAATTAAAACGAAATTGAGCGGATGGTTTTCAGGCTATCCTTCCTCATAGCTTGATCCTATAAACGTGCTGTACCAGCCATTTTACATTATAGAATTGTATAAAACAAAAGGATGTTTACGAATCAAATTTGATTTTATTTGTATTAGAAAAAAAATACATTTCCACTCACACAGAACGTAGAAGGGTCCCGTATATGTTTTTATTTTGCAAATTATAGTTTTGATTTTAATTATTGACGCTGTAATAGAAAATGCACGACGTTAATTTTTGTGAATTGTTACGTCAGAGTCTCAACTGACGTCATCCTAAGACGTTGACTCCAATGACAATAACGTCGATTTTGAAGAAGCGGCGAAAATATTAAAATACTTCTGACATTATTCTAATGATTCATTTCACTTAAAATAATTTTTTGATAAGTAATTTTTCTGAAATAAAAACGTTACATGATAACCTGTATCATTGACCATTTTACTTTGAATTTGTGTTTTACAACAGTAATGCGCAATACCCTGCGCAGAGGGCGCAAAATCTTAAACCTGCTACCGACCTTAATATTTAGTTTTGCTAATTTATAACAAAATGACCTCAATGATAATATCACAACAAGTGGACTATCCACTCAAAACTCTTTTTATTGGTATTTACAAGTATGTAACAGTTAAATTACCAGTAAATGTGTTATCCAAAAGATTGAAATTATTATTTGTAGAGTCTCATATGTTTTGCAAGTGTATGAAGCATACATGAACTTTTTTCAGTATATAGTATATACACTGTACATGTATTTGATTTCGTTATTCTAGGTCTATTGAGGGATCATACAATGTAGCCTTTAGAACGGTGTCCTTGTTACGAATAGTGATTGCACAGTCAAAATGTACTACAGCAAAGTAAGTAGAAATGTTATTTTTATAAAGATGTAGATCTACAGAACTTATAATTTTATGAAAAGAGAAATAGAATAGAGAAAAATTTAAAGTTTATGCAAAAAATACAAGAAATGAGATTGTAACTTCATAAAGTCATAGGTATGATTCTGTATGGCATAATGCTGGTGAATTGTAGAGATGTCATGGAAAGCGTTGTTAAGGAAGGCAAGCGGTTGATCGCTGCTCAACAGTCAGAAACAGCTGTCGGAAATATGGTGAGGAGAATTCTAAAGATCATTAGAGAAGAGTATGCAAGGTAAGTTATTTTTTAGAATAAAAAATGATGACAGAGTCAGGTTTTTTTTCACTAGAATGAGGAAAAAACAAGTTCACATTAAAATTCATTCAAAAATGCATATAAGGGAATTGAATATATTTTTGTTTTGACCATTTTATTTGTTGTAGAGATTTGACATGTATTTCTTTTTCTCTTTTGACAACCAGTGCTCTGAGGGGGAAGTCAGAGGAAGGTGACCCACAGGAGTCTTTACATGCAAGTTTTATTTGCTTTTTTAAGTTTTGTACATCTTTTTAAATACACATCCAGTAATAAGCTTAGGTATCACAAACTCAGTGGGACCAAAAGAGCACTTTGTGAGATTCCAAGAATTTTAGATATTAATGAAGTTTCAAGTTTGAATAAAATGCATTGGGACCTAGACATCTTATGTCTATTTTCATGGTATTTGATTTATATCAATTTTTATGATACCTATTATAAACGTTTTGCTGTATTGTAATTGACAGAATAAAAGTTTATGGGAGTAATATAACTTTTTAAAAATGTAAATACATGAAATAGTTGGTGTTATGTTAACAAAATGCTGAACACTGGGTGTAATTTTATGTATGGTGAAGAAAAAAATTTATGAGAGCCATCTCTATCTTGAAATAATATTTTGTTTTGTAGAAAATGTTACTAGCAGAGGGTCAAATTAAGGATTTCAGTCAGCCTGTGCCCAATCTAAAGGTAAATCTTTGCCTTTTGTTCTAAACAATGGAGCACCAACACATGGTACAAATATGATAAATATACCTAAATTTACTTTAATGATATCAGCATAAGCATTTTATTAATCATTTTATTAACTGTTTTAACTTTAATTTTTTTTTCAATTTCAGGCTACAGTTTTAGATGCAATTAATGAGCTTATCATAGAGCTTGAGAACAGGTATAGCTAAAAAAATATTTAAAAACTATATATAACTATAATTTTGAAATACAAGTTACATGTAATAATTATTGCTGCTTGCTTGACACATGGATTTATGTTTGAAATATTCAGTAGTTTTATGACTCAAGTTTTATTTTTCTTCTAGTGCAGACAACATCGCTGGACAAGCTTTGGAACACATACATGCCAATGAAGTCATATTAACAGCAGGAAAATCAAGAACAGTTGAGGCATTCCTAAAGGTGAATGAATCTGTGGAATTTACTTTATCAAAATTGTGTTGAATAGATTACATCAAAAATCACTCTGTTGTGTGAATTCTTGTTACTGTGGTTTCATCAATATTCGTTGAATACCAATTTTCGTTGATTTCGTTGTTAAGTTTATCCTTGAAATTAAATATTCATTGAACTGTAATATCTACTAATATTTTGTATTGATAGGGTCATTGGCTACGAATTTACGTATCCTTGAAACTGTGATTTTCACTTTATCCACGAAAATTGATACCCTTGAATATTAATGAAACCACAGTATGCATTATGCAATAAAGGGAGACAAATCTCATTGTAACATAATTTACAAACTTATAAATCAACAATGAACAAAATAATAAAAAAGAAACTATGAACTATGAACAAAATTAATTCTAGAACAGAAACCTTTTGGTTATCAAATGAAAACAAATACTACCATTTCTTTATCAGTTTATTAATGTTCAACATTTAAATTATAAGTCTGCTTGACTTCTAATGAAATAATTGAGTCATTTTTACATCTGCTGTTATTACAGAAAGCTGCAAAGAAAAGAAAGTTTCAAGTCATGGTGGTAGAGTGTGCACCCTTTTACCATGTAAGCAGTCTTCTTTTTAAAAAAAAGGATCATAAATGTGTTTAAAACATGATTTTCTTGTGTACTAAAACAAAGGCATGAAAAATTTATTGATCGGTTATTTTTCTTGTGTATTTTTTAATCGTTAAAGTTGACATTTTATATACACGTAGATTTAAACTTGCTTGTATAGATGTATAAGTTTTACAATTACCGGTAGCTAAATCCAAAAAAAAAGAAGTTAATACCAGTATACTGGTATACTATTTAGTAATATTAAAATTTACGTGGTATATAAGATGCTGGTCACACAAAAACATAATTTGTGCCACAGAGCATCATTGCAATACAGTTGATGATTATGCAATAATTGCAATTAAAAAAAAGAGTTGTATAACTACAGCGAAATCTGAGTGATGTATACATTGTGTTGAATAAGTGGACAGGATTACAAATGTTTTTATTTGTATTTGTATGTATAAACAACATTCTATGTACTACATGTATTGACTATTATCAGGGTCAAGCACTGGCGATGAGTCTGGCTCGAGCTAACATAGAAACTACGGTCATCAATGACTCCGCTGTGTTTGCCATCATGTCCAGGGTCAACAAGGTCATTATTGGGACCCATACAGTGATGGCCAATGGAGGGTAAGCTACATGCATACCACAGAGCTCTTTCAGTAAGCCATCTTCAAAATGTCAAGTCTTATTTTTACGTTCATCACTCTATTGTGTGATGGAACTTAATCACAAAACCTTGATGCTGTGAAAATGCCAATGTGCTTGTATATAAGGTAAAATAAAATGATAAGATCATTGGTGTCATTTTATGTAATAAATGACCTTCTTGTAATGATATTATCCTTGTGAATAGATACATTTATGTACCAGTACCAATAATTGATATTCTTTTCGGCACAAAATTATGAAGTTGGACGTGACTTAGATGTTAAGATTTCAGCCGCATAGGCTTAATGAAAGCAATTTTGTTATTAAGGTTAAAAGCTATCAATGGAAGCCATGCGATAGCCCTGGCTGCCAAACACTACTCAGTGCCGGTAAGTATAGAAACTTGTGTATATGTGAGAGCTCTCTTTGCCAGGTTTCGAGCAATATTTATTCAATAGAGAGTTACATATTATATCATATTGTTGCATTTTTTAGCTTTGAAGTGAAAATTTTAAATAATATTTATACGGTACTTGTACTGAAATAAATTTCTAGATTTCTATTGTAGTTTTCTCATATCTAGCTATAATATATTCATCAAATATGTCTTCTTTTACAGCTCCTGGTTTGTGCTGCAATGTTTAAATTATCTCCAAAATATTTATGTTCCTATGACCAGGTAAGCTAGAAAAAGGAAAATGGGGTTGTCTAACTTGACTTATACACTACTTATTTATTCAAGAAGAAAATTTTCTTCCATTTCAAAACTCATAAGACATAAAACACACTTATTTCAGGATGCATTCAACAAGTTTGTGAGCCCCAAGGATGTAATGAATTTTGAGGAGGGAGAGATTGCCTCTAGAGCTCAGATTGATAACCCAGTGTTTGACTATGTCCCTCCAGAGCTAGTGACTCTCTATGTATCCAACATGTAAGTTTAATTTATCTTGAATGG
Organism: Magallana gigas; assembly: GCF_902806645.1. NCBI lineage: Eukaryota > Metazoa > Mollusca > Bivalvia > Ostreida > Ostreidae > Magallana > Magallana gigas. The sequence goes on from NC_047568.1 coordinate 14,343,510, forward strand.
GTAAAATAAGACCCCAGTATTTTTGCATTCTTTGAGTGTGTTTTAATTTCTTATTTATCATAAAACCACATGATAATTTTCAATAAAAAAAATTGAGGGTCAAAAGTGTATTTTATGAAACTTGAAACTTAATGTTTGAATTTTGGAAATGTTTGATACAGTAATGTTTTGTATTGTTTTCAGCGGTGGAAATGCTCCCTCTTATGTGTACAGACTTTTAAGTGAATTCTATCATCCGGATGACCATGAACTTTGAACGACATTTACTGTGACTATGGGGTTGGTATAAGGGGAATAAATATAATACATAGAAGACAGTTTTTGTCTATTTTATTTCCAAGTTCTAAATGCTGCAGCTTCAAAGTTGTAATTTTTATTCTGGTACAACTTGTAGTAAATTGAAATGTTCGTCGATAAGTACGGATGTGCTTCACTAGTAGCAACAATTACCTCTTATGATCCTGGAAAAAGTACTGCGTGGCCGGTCTACAATATACATGTATAGACTCAAAACAGATTAAAATTCTGGTAAATGTAAAAACACCATTAAGCTCGTGGTGATGGTTCATGCTGGTATGAATTCAGGTACTGTAGCAAGCATGGCATAAATGCTGTGTTAGCATGTTTAAGTACGTTGTACATTAATTTTTTTTTTTTTGTAGTGGTGCTACTTATCTTAAAATTCATTTGAGTTAGTTTTTGCATAGTGAATTCTGAGAAAATCTTTTTTTTTTTTTTTTGCAAATATAAAGTTCCTTGATAAGGAAATGTTGAGCACAATATAAAACATTGATTAAAATAAAGTACAGGTGTGCAATACCCTGAACAAGTATTCTTCTGTAGATTGGAACGAATGAAAAATCATATCACTGTTCTTTTTTTGTTGCAATTTTTTAAAACAATCATGCAGAAAAGATCACTCAACTTTAGTTTGAATTATTTTATTTTTTTAAAGTCTGTATAAAATTCATGAAATAAAAATAGTTATCAAAAGTCAGGAATGTTGTTATGGTACACGTAAATGAATTGACAGAGAAGATAATTAGAGTTAACAGCACTATGATTAATTAATAATCAACACCACAATAAGACAAAACCTCAAACCTTATGTCAGTAACAAACTACATGTCATTTATACATACACAGTAAAATAGAAATTAAGTCAGTTGGTTCGCAATTGGTTTAATACCAAAAAAATTTGTAATTTATTTAATGTGTAAAGAAATGAAAGATTCAAGGTTATTTTTTTCTGATCACAAGTACATGTATTAACATTTTAAAACATGTACATGTTTATAAATATTTCAGCATAATTTAATCCTTTTTATCCCAAACATTTTAGGTCTTTTTATTGTATGAAAGATGAACAATTTTGTTTGCATTCTAGCTAGAATTATAAAATTTTGTATTAAACCAGCGTTGAACATATAAACAAATAAAATGCATGTATGTATTGCTTTGTATCAATGATGCATACATATTTTTTTTCACACAGTGCATATAAAGTAAAACATTTCCATTTGGGAACAGAGTTTAAATGGAAAAAAATATTGCAAGGTTCAAAAAATGACAACTGAGGTTTAGGAATGAAAGAAAACAATTCAGATCAAATGTTAAAAAGAAAATATCATAAGGTTGATCATAATGATAGTGCAAATGCTGCAAAATTGGAAATGAAATCAATACATGCATATCTAGTTCATAGCAGTAACAGACCTCTGACAGATTAGACAAGCAAAGAATTCCATATTCAATACAGTTCAACATTTTTCTGCATTTTCTTCAGAGATTTAAACTGCAGAATATTGTTTTATTGAATAATGGAATGTATTAAGTTAACCAAAAGGAAAAAATTAACATAAAATTGAATACTGTTTTCTTTGTTCTCGGGAGTATTTCATTTTACTGTATATGGCAGCATGGAATTTCATGCAGTGTCTTTTTTTTTCTTTTCCAAAATGCCAAAATCAAAATACTACTTTGATAATAAATATGCAATACAAATTTCACATTTAAAAAAAAAAGGGAGGGGGGGTATAAAGTATGCTCAAGTAACTCAATTCTGTAAAATGTAAGTATTTGGAGGGAAGAATTCTGAACACAACCATTTTCTTTTGAAATACACAACATCTTTTCATATTTATTTATCACAGACTTCAACAACTACTATCATACATAAACAAACTCACCGAATCTCAACTTTTTGCTTTTAAGTAAAAACCCTGTATTCAATAACGATGAAAGATGAGATTTCTAATTAAAATTAAGTTTCTATTCGGAACAAGTGTACTCTAACAAATACTGGTACTAGTTAATGTACCGTACAACCAAAATTACTTTTAAGAACTCGGTTTTAGGAGGAAAAACAGCATGGCAATGTAAAATTAACCAAGTTGCAGCAACAAGATATGTTCTATAACTAAAAAAATTAAAATATGTACAATTGGCCATTTTTGTATTAATATATACAAATATCATAAAATCTTTAAACATGATTAATAGAAAAATTGTTTTTTATCCATCTGTATAAACTCTGAAATGTCCAACATAAAATGTAGCATCTTTTAGATCTTTAAATTGATTTTTAAGTAGCAAATATACTTTTTTTCTGTAAAATGACGTTGAAAAATGTATCTATCAGCATACAGTTGGTTTTCGTTCAACAAGAGCATTCCATGGTTTCAATAGAGATGATAAAAAATACAAAAGCATTCTTAGTAGATAAATTGCACACATTCACACTTTAAATACATGGTTAGTGAAGCAATTATTGATAAAATATGATTTTATATACATTAACAGTAATATTATATGAACTATTATTGGCATATCTTTCTAATTGTTCTTAAAAATTGTCATATGGCATTGTTTACATATATTACGTTTGCATATCAAACTAAGAAATCTTGTACATGTACATGTATCACAATTCATTGATGGTATCAAATCAGTAACAAAAACGATGTTGATAAAATTGGTGCCATATTCAAACACTTAGTCTTTTCTTTCAATGGAAAATATTTTATATAACAATAATACAATTGGTTTGTATAAACAACACTCATTTGTCCCAATGGCATATGTAACAAGATGGCGACTGATGGATGAAAAATTGGACGGCAGGCAGTTGGAATTCTTTGTTCTTGTAGCATAAAGTCATCAACAATAATAACCACACATGCACACACATAATCATATATATATAACAATATTCAAATCTAATTAAAAAATATAATAAATGCAAAAGAATGGTTCGGATTTCTGGTATATACTGTTCAGACAAAAACTGTCCCCATTGGTGATATACTTTGATTGTATGCATACATATGTAAATATATATATGTAATCGGCATGCAGGTTAGATAATACTACATAAAAGGCACGCTGCTAATTTGCATAGAATAGCTATAATGATTGAATATTATTAAAAGGACAATGGTTACAATATCAGTAGCTGATACATTGTCCAAATCAGCAGTTTAGGGGTTTCAATGGTAACTGGTAATAATCTTATAGATCTGCCATTAAATAAGAATTGTGCAGGTTAGTAACTAAATTGATACAAAATGAATATCTAATTTTTTTGGAAAGAGCAAGAATTTTGATCAGGATTGTCAAAATTGGATTTCATTTCTCCCTTTCTTGTGCATAGTCAAGATTAGAGTTTGGTAAGAGCAGATAACAATCACTAAAAAATAAATATTTCAACAACTAGAAAATGGAATTCATCAGTCTGGAATGCATAGTCAATTGATATTGGATTTCAATCTACGGGAATTGATAGCTTGATATGAGTTCAATGAAACTATATATTCATTAAATATAAAAATATATATGCCATGATAATAATAAAAATAAAATGAAAAAAATATCAGTATCCTTTCTTTCAAAAAACCACTCTACTTGAGATAAAAAATAATTGTCTTTGAGTACTTTGTTTTGGATTCTTTCTGAGCAGATGCCATTATAAATCAGCATGGGACAGTTCCACGAGGGCTAAGGCCGAGATCCACTTGTCAGTCTGTTGGCTCAGGGTCATTTCCCCGATTTCTTCGCCGTTGGGTTCGACTTTGACATTGGACATAGGTTGCAGTTCTGTCACGGTATACTCATGGTTATATGGCTCCGAATTGTAGAGTTCCACTTGCGGAATAGTGTCCTTGTGATCAATATGATAATCCTCTGGCACCACTGGATATTGCATCTCATAATCGTTTCTTGGCGGCTGCATATTATAATTGTAATGGTGGTAATCATGATAATACAGGGGCATCTTGTAGTCAGCTATTAGCGGGGGATTATACGCCGAGTGGTCCACGACAGTCATGGGGTCGTACTTGATTTCCTCTTTGACGGGGGACTGGTACATCGTATTATTGTTAACATTGTTGTTGTTGTTGTTATTTATCGGCTGGATGTTCTCGTTTGTGACTGGGGCCGTGTACTTGGGCTCAGGGTCCTCCACTGGTTTGATTTTCTGTTCAGGTTGAGATTCTTCGACAGGTGAACCGTCACTTAGTCTTTTCGTTGGTTTGCGATTTCTTGCCCTGTTTCCGGACCGGTCTTGGCGAGATATAATTTGACTGCAAAATTCAGAAACATCAAATCAAGATCAACCTCAATGAACCAGTTTCAAAAATTAAGA